>ML681973.1:15793744-15858310 GCA_007922195.1 Podocnemis expansa
TGTTGTTTCGGAACACTTTGTTCCGAAACAACATGTTCACACGCCTCGTTTCGAAACAAGGGTTTCGAAACAAGTTTGTTTCGACCCCAAATGGGGTTTAACTTGTTTCGAAACAACTGTGCGTCGTGTGAACATGTTTTTTTTTGTTTCGAAACAACGAGGTTGTTTCGAAACAAAGGTGCTGTGTGAACACAGCCTTTCTCTCTGTAGACACCACCTCAGGCTACCATATATTTCCCAGAAAGGGGTTGGCAGAAGTTTGTGAATCTGTGGAGGCAGGGAATTGGTTTATTAGTTTAATGTTTATTAATGATTAGTTAACTGTAATCCTCTTCTTCTCAAGATCTTATTTTCCTGTTCCCAATAATGTGCCACTTTTTATATTATACATTATATTATTTTTTATATTATGGCATCAGGCCCAAGAAGAAGAACCTAGGACCAAACCCAAGTCAGGAAAGGGAAGAAACCACTCGAAATATTTGTGATAGCAAGCACCATGGAGAGAGAGAGAGGAGGCTTGAGCCATATTTCAAGAGGGGCTACGTGTATTTACTAGTTCCAGGGGGGTAGCCCTATTAGTCTGTATAGAGCAAAAACAATAGGAGTCCTGCGGCACCTGTAAGGCTAACCAATTTTTTGGGGCATAAGCTTTCAGGAGCTCCAACCCATTTCATTAGGTGCAAGCACACAAGCATTTCTGTCAAGCTCTTCATCTGATACCAACCACAGCTGACAAAGTGGGTTGGAGCCCATGAAAACTTATGCCTGAAGAAATCTGTTAGGGTATGTCCACATGAAGGTTTCAAAGCGAAACAACCATGGTTGTTTTGCTTTAAAAAAATTACATTCACATGACATTTTGTTGTTTCGATATGACAAGCTCCGCCATATCGAAACAACAAAACTTAAATCAAAACACTAAAACCTAGTAAGTAATCGAGACAGCTGTTGAAGTGAAATGGTTGTTTTGAAACAACCCCGTTCGCATGTGTTGTTTTGAAATGACAATATTTCAGTTCAAAGGCTTGACCTTCCTCCCAGGGTGCATGGCACCCTGAAAGGAAGTCCCACACCTTCAGGTCCCTGGCCAGGGAGGGAATCAGCACCCTGGCCAGGGCAGGAGGGTGTGGGGGGGCAGGGGAGGGATTCTGTGCCCCTCTTCCCTTCTGCTTTCTGGTGGCAGGGAATGGATCGGGGTGCCCCTCTTCTCTGCCTCTGGCCAGGCGGTGGAGAAATGATCGAGGTGCCCTGCAACCCTGCTGCAGGCCGGGTGGCGGGGAAATGATGGGGGTGCCCTGCATCCCCATCGCTGGCCCAGTGGCGGGGCAGGGATCAAGGGTGCCCTAGCATCCCTGCTGCTGGCCGGGTGGCAGGAGCAAAGCTTGCAGGGCACCCTGTAGTCCCCATCACTGGCCGAGCTGCAGGGGCTCAGATTGCGGGGTGCCCTGAATACCCCATTGCTGCGATCTCAGCCACTGCCTCCTGGGAAGTGGTGGGCACCAGCGATCTCGGCCCCAGCCACTCGGCCAGCAGTGGGGGTAGCAGGGCATCCTGTAAGCTCTGCCCCCTCTGCCTGGCTAGTGACAGAGGCTTCGCGGTGCCCTGTAAGCTCTGGCCCCGCTGCTCAGCCAGCAACCGGGGTAGCAGGGCGCCCTGTGAGCTCTGTGGTGGGGAGGAGGGGCACCCTGATCATTTCCCCGCCACTGGGAAAGTGGCAGGGAAGTCGGGCAGCCCCAGCTGTGCCCGGGGGGGCTTTTTTCCCCTGCCACTGGCTCTGGAGAACCCCTTTCTTTGCCAGAGGGCCATGTTGCCACACCTCCCAGGGTGCCCCTCTCTTAAATCAAACTAGCAAGTCCTTCCCCAGCAGTGCTAGTCTGATTTGTGGGGACCCAGTAAATAGATTTAATTTAAATCAATTTAAGGGTTGTTATATCGATTTAGTTTGAATTGCTTCAAGCTAAACCAATTTAACTCTCTGCATGTGGACATTGCCTTAGTCTTGAAGGTGCCACGGGACTCGTGTAGTTTTTGTTATATTTACTATATATGTGAATGAGTTATATACAATATGATTTGGTTCCCACACATCTAATCTTCTGTGGGCTATGTTACTTTAGTTTAATTTTAATTTTTGAGTTTAGTGTGCAGATGCTGTGTTGTGTGGATGGTCTGTGATATACAGAAGGTCAGACCAGATGCTCTGGTGGTCCCTTCTGGCCTTAAATTCTAGGAGTCTGTGGTGGTAAATAGCAAGAGACATAGAAGGGCTGCCCATATGAGCGTAGCTGTTTGCAATTTGACTATGTAATAACTCATTCTTTTCCTGTCTACCTTGAATTGATGTTTTTTTCAATACTAGTTATGGGCTAATTGTGTTTCATATTTTCAGTAAAAGCAATTTTGAAACCACAGAAATGAAGGTCGTGTCTATGGTCTAATAATGAAGGTTCAGATTCTGCCACTTAAACTGAATATCTCTTTACTCCATTAATAACTCTACTGGAAATCAAAGGACTGCTTGTGAATCAAGGCAGCAGCACTTCTCAGTTCTGCCATGCTCTATGTAACCAAATGGGAACTGAATTTTGCCACATTTTAAGTTTCTGACTACAGAAGGCTTTGGCATTTCCCTTCTATTTACTCACGGGACTGATGAACTGTTAGCATCTTCTTGGAAATTTATGTACCAACAACCCTCATCCCTGGCCCTGCATGTACCACTTCTAGAAAGTGATTCAGTATATCTGCTGCCTAAACATTTAAAAGGAAGAATAATGTTCTTCCTTTTCTGTTTGGTAGGATACTCTGCAGGGAATATCACTATTCAAGCTGTACTTCTGGCCATTTGAATTTGAAATAGATTCTCTCGGGGTCTCTGCTGCAGAATCTGCATTGTTGGCATGAATAGTGAGCCTTTTGATTTAATGAGAAAGTTTTATACTCTCTCAGCTGTGCACTGTTTTGCCATATATGGTGCATAAAAAATGCTGCCAGGTTTGTTCCATGTACACATCAGTTTTTATTTTCTATCTCCTTGGGGACAATGAACAGTCAGAAATATAGATGAAAGCTAGAGAGGGTCAGGAAAAAAAAATCTGTCTTAACCGTTCAGTATATCTAATGTTTTAAATAAACCCTTTTCAGTACATGAAAGGTATTTAAAACTACTTAAATCTGGATTTATTCTAATGTTTAGTAAAATCCTTGGAATACAAAAATCCTAGTTCAGGTAGGTTGCAAAGTTAGAGCATCCTCTTTCGTGCCAAAAGGCGTGAGGGTTCTGAGGATCCAATGGTGAGGGTCTGACAAGTAAAGACTATGTCATATGAAACCCTTTCTGTTCACTGGTCCCAGTAAAAAAGTCTTTGGGGATTGTGGTGGATAATCAGCTGAACCTGGGCTCCCAGTTTGATGGTCTGACCAAAAAAAAAGCTAATGAAATCACATGATGCATAAAAAAGGGAAACTTGAATAGGATTAGGTTATTTTACGTTTATATTTGGCAGTGGTATGAGTGCTGTTGAAATACTGTCTACTTCTGGTGCTTGCAATTCAAGAAAGATATTGATAAATTGAGTGGTTTCAGAAAAGAATCACAAAAATGATTAAAGCATTAGAAACTCTGTCTTTTAGTGATAGACTCAGAGGCTATGTCTACATGTAAAATCTTAGTTCGGACTTGGTTAGTCTGAACCAAGTAGTTCAAAAGTTAGATCGAACTAAGCACATTTTTTAGTTTGAACTAACTTTTAGTTCAAACTAGCCACACTTCTTTTAGTTGAACTAACTCTTTAGCTCAAAATTTTAAAAAAGCACAGTTAGTTCAAACTAAAAACTGCGCTTGGTTCTAACTAACTGCTAGTTTGAACTTAATTTAGTTTGAACTAGCATGTCTGCATTGTGCTAGTTCAAACTAAATACGTAAATTAGTTCAAACTAAGCAGTTAGTTTGAACTAATCAGCCAAACTAACCAGTTCACACTAAGCAAAGCCTAGTATAGACAGGATTCAAATTAAGTCTCCTTAATTCAAACTAATTTGCTAGTGTAGCCAGAGAGCTTAATATATTTAGTTTAACAAAGAGAAGTAAAAGGCAGCTTGATTACAGTCTACAGGTACCTGTGTAGAGAAAGATATTTAATAATGGCCACTTTGATCTGGCAGAGAAAAGTACAATACTAGCCAATGGCTAGCAGTCAAAGCTAGACTAATTCATACTGGAAATAAAGTTTAAATCTATATCAGTAAGAATAATTAAGCACTGAAACACTTTTGCAAGGGTCATGGTAGATCTTCCATCCTATCTCAGAATAGCATGGTATCTGAAACACCTAAGGAGCAGGATACCAAAAACAAAAACAAAAAAAACCATCCATATAAAATTTGAAGCGGAACTGATCTCTTCCTATTGTTTTTGGAGGATGATATTGGAAAGAATTGGACTCATAGAGGAAGGCTAGTTCCATTACCAAGTCAGATTTCAGGCAAATTGTGATGATAACAAGAGGAAATTTCCTCCACCACTGTATTTGCTCTCTAAATGGAGAACTTTAAATTTAAACAGCTGTCAATGTGGCATCTTTTAAGAGCTAAGTTAAATAAAAGTGATTATTCTATATGCATCCATGGCTCAGTTTTGCATATTTTACCTCTTTAGGACAACAAGGCTGTGTTTTCACAGTTAAAGAAGACCACTCTTCTAGAACAGTGGCTGGGAAATGTGAGATTGTAAGGATAACACAGTTGTTGACACTTGCTGCTTTTTGCTGGCTTCATATTGAAAAACATGTGAGAATTCAGCCCACAGAATGATTCATTTCTGCTTTAAATATTTCTTGAAATATTTTCCTGTGGCTCACTCTGCTATGCAAGGAAACAGGTGAATTTCTAACTCGATTCCTTCAAGTGACACAAATGTTCTATTTTATATGGTAAATAAGTGCTGGGCCTGCTAAAAAATGTATATGCTATATAAAACACTATAAATAATGTACAGTATATGTAGAGCGACTGTGTGTTCCATTTGGAATTTCCGCTTTGTTAGAATGCAAGTTAGAAGGAAAGGTTAGTTAAGCCTAATTATGCAATAATATATGGTATAACTATTGGTCTTGGTTAATTTTGTACGAGTCCTAATTGAGGGCCCTTTTCATTACTTCGCTTATCAAACAGATATTAGGGTAAGGGAAAAAGTGTTGATCTTGAAAAGATTGCAGTTGTGCTTATCGTATAATAAGACTAATGTTAAAAATAACAGAAAAAGAAAATGTGAATCATCTTCCAACTTTATTTGCCCCAAAAATATATATTATAAAAAGGCAACTTGTTTCAGTGGAGAAAAGTCTGGAATTTGTCTTGGAGAACTCAACCAAAGAATTAGAAGGAAGCTGATGTCAAGAAATTCACAGCACAATTCAGGAGAAATGTGTATTTGTGCAATGACTCTTAACCACTATTTGTGCTCCCTTCACTCTAGACTTGCTCTGCATCTTCCAGTTCTCCAACCTAAGTTAGAAAAGCCTGAGGGCTACACTAAATTTTGCCAGGTGCTGGAAGTCTAAAGAAAGTGTGTTCAATCACTCTGGAGTTCACCCTAGTAACTCCGGCCCCAGAAGTGGTGTATTCCTAAGGTGACCAAATGTCATTTCCAGTTGCCTTAGCTAAGTGCATAAAGGATAGTTAGTAACTCATTGGGAGATAACAAGGTATTTTACGTACCTTGCATATCTCCCGTCGACTGCTGCCGAAAAATGTGGCAAGTGTAGACTAGTGCTTTAGCTGTCGTTATGTTGCTGACAAGGCCTGCAGGTTAGGCCTTCAGGAAAATAGTATATTTGGTTTCAACTGGAAGGCTGGTCTATTGCACCTCCTTAGGATACATACCACTGTACTGTATAAAAGGCTGTATCTGCACATAGCCTACACAAACTCATAGGATAGGAAAAAATTCCAGGAAAAATAACTTTTTGGCATCAATTTGATGCAGACTATCAACTCAACACAAGTTATCTCAAACAGTAATGAATAGGAAGCTATATGCTCACTGCAATATGTTTTTTGGCCCCACAAAAAGGAAAAATCTATACAGAGGTGGAGTTTGATACTGGATTTTTATTTCTGATGCATATTTTTCATGTTTTCTTATTACAACATAAAATAAGAAAAACACCACCCAGTGTGGGGACTATCACACTCACTGGAGATCTCTTTCTAGTGCCAGTGCTAATAATTCTCAGCTGTGGTCTATACCACAGTGCCATTTCAGCAGCAATCAAAAGGCGATATGCAAAGTACTTAAAATACCTGGTGTATCTCCTTGCAGTTGCCTAGCACCTACTTACCATGGTGTCTTCAGTGCATTGAGTTGGAGAGAAATGCCTTCCCTCTGACTCAGCATTACTCCTTCTGTGAGTGTGGGGGCTTGTAAGATCGACTTCCTGATTGCCTGGGGGGGGTTTCACAGACCAGATCAATCAAGTCAGAAGATTGATCTGAGAGTGGCGAATTTGCTACCATCAGTGAAGACCTGCCCAAAGATTACATTTTGGTTTTCTGTTCTTGAACAATTAAGAATCAAGCACGATAGTGGTATAGGTATGCTACAGTGCTGCAATATTGTGTTACCATTGAAAATAATTCAGTAACGATGGTAGATATGAAATCAATTCATGATGTGTAGTAGTTGATGGATCTTCTGATCATGTGATTCTGTGAAGAAGATGAAAATCAAGATACAGTATGTGTTTAGCAGATGGGTTTGGAAGCCTTAGTGTCATGGAACAAGGAAAGACGTAGTGTTGAGTTATCTGAACATTCTACTGTTTGTTCTCTTCCAGTTCACACCTTCTATAATTTTGTAATGTCCTCAGTATAAAACTAGGTTGAATGATAAAATTCCTCGTTAGAAAAGGATGTTCTACATGGCAGTAACACTTACAAAAGTGGGCTAACTGTACAGCTTTATTCATTCAGGGAGAGGAAAAATACTTATTTTACAGTTCTTTTAATTGATGATTAATTTGAATTTCCTATTGCTTCTAATAGATCTCATTAGATTTTTCTTAAAAGAACTGTCAGATGCTGTACAATTCTTAATTATGTTTTACATATAGTCAAATCTCTGTCAACCCCATGACTAAATAAAATGATATAAGAACCTCACCAAACTGCAGCTCAACAAATTAGTAAACCAAAAAGTCACTGTTGCTTCAAGGATGACTTGACAAGATCAGTCTTCTGATACATCCTGTGGGCCAAATTCTGCTTTTCCAATATGAAAAGGTATGAATAATTGGGAAAAAATAGGTGCATTCTCATGTGCATGATATGGGAATAATTGTGGGAATTCTGGGTGAGTTCAGATGAAATGTTTTTGTATAAATCCTTAGAGGCATGGCTAGCAGCTCTCTACTGTACATTCAAATATATAATCAGACTTTCCAGAATTCTATATTTATTTTTGCATAATTTTGATGGAAATAATGGGATAAACATTAATTATTTAATAAAAATAGATTTTGAGATTAATAAAGTTGTTTTGTAGTCATTAGAAGACAAATTGTCAACATCACATGTCAAAATATACAACTAAATCTGTATCTGTCAGACTCTAATCAGTTTTCAAGAAGTATTATTCTTACTATTCCTTCTGCAAATTTAAATTATCATTAATGGAAATATTTTTCATTAGCTTGTATGTCCACCTTCTAACCATATATGTATTAGAAGAATTCAGATGGGGAAGAAGTAACTAAGTCATGCAGTTAACCTTCTGCATATAAAAATCCTTGTTAATTTCATTTTTGCAGAGCAAATATCCATGGTAATTACAATATAATTGCAATGTACCCACAGTGTGACCTTGATTTAAATAGGGCTTGCTGATGTTCTTAAGTCCATTGTGTTTCAATTGTTTTAGGTTTGGTTGTTCATCATGCTCAGATAGTCCTCTTTGTCCTGTGTCTCCACAAATTATGGCCACTCATGAAATGCCTGCAGTTCTATGTTTACAAACGCTTCTTAACTACCCAGAATTTTGGCTTTGCATTTCAACAGTGTATAGCAGATTCTTCAAAGTTTAACTACTTGATTTAGTGTAGGTATTGAACTTATGCCTATATGGATTTTGAGCCAAAATCTGACTATGCATAAGGCAGTTTTTTCCCTACAATGTATTTAATACTAACACTGGTTGAGCTATACTACTTCCAGGTGCTTGTCCCTTGAAGTCTTAACTTTGTTTATGGCATCATATTAAATCTTCACTAAATGTGATGTCACAAACTGGTAGTTATGACTGAAAGAGGTAAGACTAAGTGGCAGGAGCAGATGAACTGAGAGGCAATAAAGATTTTGTTTACATGCCAATGATGCCAGAGAAAGAGAGAGGCAAATATGATGTGTGTAGGCAAATCTGTCTCTAAATAGAATGGCTTTCAAAGTTTTTTCAGCAGGCATCAGATGGTCTATAAACAGTTAGTGAAAGTCTGAAATAAAAATATAAATACGTTTTGAAGGGGAAGTTTTAAGAGTGAAAATGAGGATATTTTAGGTCTTACTGAAAATGGAATTAAATGACAGGAAGAATATATGATGACAGTATTTTGAAATAGAAGTAAAATTTGTCTGGCAATTCATAGTGCTATACCTGTGATTGGGAAACATGCTGTAAATTAAATAAAGGGTGTGTTTTAAAGATGTTTTACTCAACTCATAAACGTGTAATCCACACACCAATGGAAAAAGCAGCAGAACCAGTGTTCTTGGAGCCAACTTTGGCTTTCACTTTAAAATGGCACATAGCAAAAGACTGGCAAGAGAGGTAACACAGAAGGGAAAACAAACTGCTGTATTATTTATCAGAGCCAGTTGGAAAATTCCCAGGCTCTTGAAAGTTAGTTGAAAAATGGAGGAGAAAACCCTTGAATTTGAAAGAGGAGAGGTTTTGCAGTGTTTCTTTCAATTTCTCAACTAGCTCTAGCTTTTACTGTCATTAATATTACTGTTCTTATACTACTGCTGTAATTAAATATATGTTACAGATAGCTTGGCTAGAGAAACCTGTTCTGGCTTTAGGTTTGTTTTATTTTTAACAAGCCTGATTTATAACAGAACCTGAAATATTTATTTGTTTGTTTGTTTGTTTATTTGCATTATCATTCCTACAAGCCCCAGTAATGGAGCAGGACCACATTGTGTTAGGTCCTCTACAAACAGGGCAAGCCCCAAGGAACTTACAGTCTAAATATAAAACACGAAACAGCAGATGGTTGAAGGTAGCCTGAGGGGAATACCAGGAAATAATGAGATGGTACTGGTCTGCATGATAAGCTGTGCTTGCACACATGACCATTACCATGTGAAAAGAGTGTTGCATGCAAAACTTGGCTTTTTATATTGCAAAGACTTAAGTGCTTGAGTAACTGTTGTGACCTCAGGTCACATGTGTAAAATTACTCATACGCTCAAGTCTTTGTAGAATTAACTCCTTGATCTGGCCCTCCAATTTGTTAACATGCTTTCAATGACCCACTGACAAATTTGGCCAGGATATAACTGCTTTAAGAACCTTTCCAGACAAAAATTAGAATGGAGTGAATAATCCACAATAAGACAACTTCTAATCAAATTTCTTATTTCTTTTCTGTTTGCAAATTGTCCACAAGGTTCTCAATATTTCTTTTTTTCAAATGTCATATTTTATTTTGCCAAAATTATTATTTCTCCATACACTGTTTGCAGTAGCATCTTGCATGTTTTCAAAATGTAAGCTGTATGGGTCCATTTGTATGTGACATAAAGGCAAAAACTTGAAATATGACCTGTACATTAGGAATGCATAACTCTTAAAGCCCAGTCCTGTAACAACTGAGCAATTGTTTAAAATCAAACCAATATATAAGTGTCTGCAGGACTGAGGCCTTAAATACCAGCATTTCTCTCAAAACAAGTGGTTTACCAACAACGATCTCTTTATTTAAATAACCAGTCATTAAAGTTGATCAAAGGACATATAGAGACCCCCAATCTTGATTCTAGCTCAGTCCTTCTTCCATGGTGTAGATTTTCTTACCTATAGTAATGTTGTCATCGATTTCTTACTCTCATTGAACTGAAAAAAAAGTTCATTATATATTATTTTTAGTTCCTTAAGCAGAATTGATAGAAATACTGAAAAATGTCTCCCAATAAAATGTATCCATTGTCCGGTAATGGTTCACAAATTGTATTAGTTGCACCATAATTATGAGTCTGACAGGGCCTTATTTTTACAGTGTCGAAAAAAGAAAAATCAAGACAAAAGCATGAATGGCTAACTTCTGTTGTTGTAATAAAATGTGCTGATTTGGAAGCTTTACTGGGGAGAACATTTCCCAGGAATACATCAACAGCAATGGGATAACAATGAAATCATATAATCCTCATGTAAACCTCAGAACAGAATATGGTAACTCTCCTAATAACCACGTTTGGAGAATGGCTTGATCAGTCCTTTGTGGGGTCTTAAATGAAGAATTGATATAAACAGATTCCTCAAAACTTCAATTTGTAATAAGCTTAGACACTTGTTTTAGCAAAGACTGATCTGTTGGCTTTGCTAGGAAAATCAACTGACTCTAAACCTGGAGGCAATACAAAAAATTCATCAGGAATTTTATAATTAGAACATTAGTTGAATTCCATCATTCAATTGTTTTAATATGTGAGACCTAATACATAAGAGACCACGTATTGGTACTACCAATCATACCTGCATGAGTTTCCTATGGACATCAGTAAGAGGTTTGTCTGAATCTTGAAACAAATTTAAATAACTGCATTACTCATGTAAACTAGATATTGTGGATAAGCTTTAGAGTAGCTTTATATTTGAAATGTGTAAAAACCTGTGAATAGGCAAGCTCCAAGGGGTTTGCAGTATGTTTGGTTGCTCAGCCATGATGCCACATTCATTTCCCTCCTCCCTTTGTTGTAGACTTCATGGACCCAGAAGGAGAATTTCATGTGACTAGCAGAAGCATGATGATCTATCTCTTTATCTGGAAGGTGAGTAGATTTAGATTATTCCTCTTCATCCCAGAAGATTTTACTAGAATGTCTATTGTTCCATTTGGTTGGCCAATGTTGAATCTTCTATGTTCTGGGACTTTCTCTTGATTAATGTCCAGAGGAAGTGTGTTATGCCCTAGCTTATGTGAACTTTCAGGTTTTCTATATATGCTGTCCAGTACATTGTTAGTGGCTAATGCGCAGCAGCAAAAGGGAGAGATCTCATAATAAGCGTAGTAAGTGTGGCGGTGATGGAAGATAGGGTCCATAATAAAGTAATGCTCATGGGAAAACAGAGTCATTCAGTCAAACAGCGGTGTTAAAGACAGTGACAACTGGTCTCTAGTGACTGCTACATACTAATTCTTAAACATACACAGTGTGTGTATTGCTCCGCTGAAAGACTATGGGGGAAAATAAAAACAATAAAAAAACCCACTGTAGACTGACAGAGTAGGTAATCGCATAAATGCATTGATGTGTTAATCCTACTCAATTTTAGACTAGACAAGATCTTACTGAAGGTCAAGATCTAAAATTATAGCCCACAAACAGACTGTTTCTGTGCTTTAGTATGTGAGGCAGGTTTTGTACCTATGTCTCTAGGGCAGTTTTCCAGCAGACAATCTGACATGAACAGCTGAGCCGCAAGCTAAAAGGTATAATTGGTAAAGAGCGGATGGATACTTTGTTATAATGTGCTTTATCTGGTGCAGAAGCTATTGGAAAACTGTGCAATCCTAAAATAATAATATTTTCACTTGTATTAAAATTGTTTTCTAAGCCCCGGCTGTCATGGTGGCTGACGAAACATGGGACTAGAGCTAATTTACACCTTAGAGATCAAACACAGACTGGTAGTTCTAGATTTTGGATAATTGTTCCTGGAGTATGTTATAAACGTGATAATAGTTGAGAAGGAGAACCCAAACAATGCTATACGCTCTCACAGATCACTCCCCCTAACTGAACCTTTTGGACTGGCATCTCTCAGAGCTTCTAGCAACTTCCTTACTCCAGTAAAAAAACAACAAGCAGTTGTGTGGCACTTTAAGACTAACAGATTTATTTTTTTGCATGAGCTTTTGTGGGAGAAGATCCCACTTCCTCAGATGCTTCGAAGATGGGTGAACTTACAGAAAGGAATGAACCTAAATGCAAGGGGGTGTAAAACATAGCATCAGGTCATAAAGTAACAGCAAATCAGATCAGTTTACAGGCTTAAAGAATGGGAAGCCTGAAGTCAAATTACCCTTTGTAATGTGAAAAGAACCCATAGTCTCGATTGAGTCCTGCTTTCACAGAATTTAGTTTGCATATTAATTCAAGTTCTGGTGAGTGCATCAATAGAACTGCCTTAGGGCATCAGCAAAACAGGGGGGAAATGTAATATGAGAAGACCTCTTCAAAATACAGTCAATTTCCACTGTTGGCCTCCAGTAGAGTGTTTTCTAGGTACAGAAGCAATATTCTTTTATTTAAGCTGAAGACCAGTGAATACCCCTTGAAAATAATTATTACACAGAAATCATTTGAAAATAAGCAAAGGTCATTTCTGCATGTTCCCATAACTGTGATCTGAGTGCTAATCCTATCCAGGAGTGTTTTCACAGTTCAGTCATGTGTCTATATTTGGCTCTGCTCTCTTATAGTTGAGGCAATGCTGTTGTTATGCTTTCAGAACTATGGGGGGTCTAAAACTTTTCGACTCTTCCTTTAATTACCATTGCAATACTGGCAGGGATGTCTTTTAATTGAACCAAAACTAGTGGTTAATTTATGCCAGGGCTGAGCCCCAGTACCCCTGGGCTTGCTGCATCAGTTATGAAGGTAAAAATATTGCTTCAACTTTCGCACCTTGTTTCCTGCAAATTAAGCAGTGACCAAAACCCACATTTGCTTACACAAATCAGATGACTGCACACACAGGTCTTTCTGTAGTCACTATTTGCACACCAAAATGCAGACCTATGTGAGAGATATGGGGAGCTGAAGAGGCAGATGGGTGTGCCTGAAAATATTGGGGGCAGAATGGAGCATTGGTGGACAATTTGGTGCTCAGTGTGTTTTGCACTGAAGTACTGCTCATTCTCTTCAACTTCCTTGTTCTTCCATTTAACTGTGTCTACGTGCTGGTGTGCAGCAAACCAAGGAGTGAGTCCAAAGTACGTCAGCTTGCGGCACCGTAACTCGCCCTGTGGACACAGTAAAAGTTCGGGAATGCAGCTTTGCATGCTGCTGCTTCAAAGTACTGCACCACAGCAGTGCCTACGTGATGGGTTATGGTGCAGCAAGCTGGCACACTGTTGCTTCACATCTTGGCTTGCTAAACGCTAATTTTCCCTGTAGACTAGCCCTATGTTAGCAAAAGCTGTTGTTTGCTTTTTGCCCATTTACTTTGTTTCACTTTACTTGGGCTTTAGTTACCCTGATCATAGATCACCTCGGAAAGAGAGCACATCTCTGGCAGTCAGAAAGTAAAGGCCTGAGAGATCATCCTCCTGTAAGAGGAAGAAGGATCAGCTCAACGGGCTCTGTCCCTCCAGACCTTTGCACCCCTGAGGGAGAATAGGACAAGAAGTCTTGAGTTTGTTCTCTGTTTACTTCACAGAGAGCTGGGGAATAAGATCTGCCTGTCACCTATCCACATTGATTTTCTGAGTCAAAATTCAATTTGCTTCTTTTCAGCGAAAGGGAAAAGGGACGGATTGGTCGTGAACAAAGACTCCTCTCCTCCCAACCCTTTGTATAGTGAGAAGCCTACTTTTTTTGTTTGCTATACTTTTAGTGGAGATCTATTGCATCAAAATGTCCAAAATAAATTGTGTGCTAGGAAACTGGAGCAATGGTTGGAAAGGAAGAAGAATAGCCATGTGCTGACCACACTGAATGAGAGCAAAAAGGATTTGTGTTCTATTCCTAGCACCATCTGAGACTTTCTTTCTGACCCTGGGCAGCTCACTTAATCTGCAATTGATAAAACGGTGATAAAAATTCCCTACCTCTACGGACTGTTAGAAGAACAAGTTCATTAATATTTGTGAGGATATCATGATATAATAAGCCATTATTTTAATAAAAAGTAAAAGCAGCATTATAATACAGTCACAGTGAATATAAGGACTCTTCTATAGGCCTTGTCCTTTACTGAAAACCATCTGGACATTTACTCAATAATTCATTAAATAGTAATCTTATAGTAGCACTGGGCATTTATCCCAAATGTAGATACAAAAGCAAAGCTGTTAGGTTGCAAATTGTGTGTGTTTGCCTAATAGAAAAGAAAAGTTTCATATTTTTGCAGTACAATAATTAGCTGAAAGAAACTTCCTTCAGGTACAGGAGAGGGAAAATATTGAGAGAAGATTTTTCATTTAATACTTTGCCCCTGTTTGTGGGCTAAAACCTCAGTGGCATTGAACAAATGCTGGGTCATACTCAGTACCTCTCAGGATTTATCTCGATGACTTGAATGTGGAATCTTTATCATGGCTTTAAATATACAGAACCAACTTTTCCCTATAACTTCTTAATAGACGGCAAGATTCCAATCTAAATAATCATGTCAGAGATGAATGTGGTCCATAGATTCTTCCAAGAATTACTTCCCTTGCTTCTGTGACTACTTACGTTTATGTATGTATTTAATACAAGATAAAGTTACTACTAAGAGTTACTACCTTCCTCTGTCTCCTCCAATTCATAAAACTTCTACAGCACATCATTCCTTCAGATAGATTGTTTAACTACAAGAGGTAGGTGAAGAAATAATCTTTCTCTTCATTTTTACCAACTGAGAAATTGAATCTAAATCATAGTGATGAAGCGTTGCTCAGACTACATAGCAAGTGAGTGACAGAACAATGGGCACAGATGTGGGGAGCTGAAGAGGCAAATGGGTGTGCCTGAAAATATTGGGGGCAGAACTGAGTATTGGTGGAAAATTGGGTGCTCAGTATGTTTTGCTTTAAAGTACTGCTCATTCCCTTCAACATTTTTGTTCTTCCATTTAAACTGTGTCTCCAAAAAGTTGTCTATATGTTGGTGTTTAGCAAAGCAGGGTGTGAGTCCAAAGTACAGTCACTTAGTCTGCAGTTGATAAAATGGATTAGGACTCAGTAGGTCCTGATTCCATTCTCATAATTAGTCTAGACCTCACTGAGTGATGCTGCTGTATGGAAGACGTACTTTGACTGTCTTCTTGGTACTTTAGATAACAGCAGTTGTGGAGCAGGGAGAAGGGAAAGAAGCTAATTTTTTACAATAATGAACCTTTTAAAGCAGAGTCCTATAGTGATAAGGGAATTAAAATGTTTTATGAACTTAGCCTTCTAGGATTTCAAGAATGGTGCTTTTTTTTTTTAATGTAGTTATGCTCAGAAAAGAAACTTGTAGAAAAATGGACGTTTCTTACTGTCCACATTTGCGTCTTCTGTATCTTTAAGTTGTATCATGTAACCACGTAGAAAAAAAAATCATTTGGCATGGAGATGCTAAAGAGAAAGGAATTGTGTCCTGTTCTGTTTCATGCATCTTCTATCCCTCAGTTCCTCTGTAGCACGAGGCATGGCTCACCTACTGGTGAATTTCCTTTATCTTAAAGTCCTTAAATCATGATTTGAGGAAGTAAATACCTCAGTCATGGGTTAGAGACATTGCTGGATTGAGTGGCTGAAGTTTTGAGGCATGCATTGTGCGGGAGGTCAGACTAGATAGATCATACTGATCCCTTCTGACGCATGAGTCTATGAGAATCATTGTTTCTGATGATGTAGTAAGAAGAAAATGTACAACTTAATTTTTCCATGAGTTCCCAGACTGAGTAAGTAAGCAAACACAAGACAAGGCGACAACAACAACAAAATAACTTTTCTCTCTTCTTGGAAGCAATTTATTCTGTGATCTTTTGGAGATTCTAGGTTTGGAAGTCCATAATACCATCTTAGTTGTATTGAGAAATTAATTTTATTTTAAGCTTCTGTCATTTAGAATTTGGAGCCAGCCATAGCATTCCCTCTAAAAAGTTGTAGGGTGATGTGTCTGAAATCCAGGGGCTTCGCTGTCGCTGGGCACGCCGGGGCACGTGCCCCGAACCCCAACGCCAGTGCCCCAGATCTCCAGCCCAATCGGGCCGGAGATCCGGGGCTCAGCCGCCGGCGGCTGTGGTGGCCCCGTCCCCGCCTGGGGATCCGGGGCCCGGCTGCCGGTGGCCGTGGCATCCCCATCCCCCACTGGGGATCTGGGGCCTGGCCACCAGTGGCCGCCGCGGCCCCGTCCTTAGTTGGGGATGCAGGGCCTGGGCCTGGCCCTGTCCCCGGCCGGGGGACGGAGCCTGCAGGCTTGGGGCAGGGCTGGGGCAGGGGCTGGGCCCGTGCCCCGGATCCCTCGCCCAGCCAGCGACACCCCTGCTGAAATCTAAAATCTAGCAACACTTATTCTCACATTTTAATGATACACTAATCCTCTGAATTTTCTCCTCTTTAACAACAATTATTTTCCCTTAAACAAAGCACACTGCCAAAACAAACAACAAAAATTCTTTTCAAGTAGCCGCTGCTCTGAATAGCAAAAGAAAGTCTGTAGAGATTTAAAGCTCAACACACTCCTCCATCAGCAAGTACAATCTGTACAGAGTATTGTTAAACAAAAGTTGAACATGTCTTTCTATGTAAATATTAATATACAGAATAATTAAATATGCCCACTCTAATTTTTGACTGCATTCTGTCTCCCCCTTATTTGGCATAGAAAGAAGAAAAAGGCTTTTAGTCCCTAAAGAAAGTAAAGTGGTTATGTGATTTGTTCCCTTTCCACATAGCTGCCACTAACTCTTCTGCCAAAGATGGGGAGCAAATAGTTCCATATTTTCTGGAATCATCTTCTAAATCATAGCTCTGTTTTCCCATTGCCTCATCATATATGTCCTTTCTTTACTATCATAACCCTACATTTTTACTTTAATATTCAGTATTAATGTTTTCTGTGCTAACTTATAGTATCTTGATTGAAAATGTGATTGTCCTTCTCGCCCCACCTTCCAGCACCAGTCCTTTCTTATGCAATCTACCATGGGTTTTTCAATGAAGTCAGTCCAAGAAGGTCCTGTATAAAAACTGAATAAGGTCCTCAGATTTGGCCAAGAAAATGGAGGATTCTTGTAGTTTGTTGTAAAGATTTACCAATCTATTTCACATCTGTAGGAAATTTGATGTATAAGTGTCTATTAGGTGTTCATGTCCCTGTTATTTATTTAGCATTCTCAAATAGCAAAAGGGAAAAAGCCTTCTATAACTATACACTTTCAAAACTTCATTACAGAGGATTCTGATAGTGGATATATGAATGTGTGCATGATAATAACAAATACATTGTTTTTAAATGTATACAGACAGAAAAATATTGACTAAAACTAAATACTATTTTGAGATGTCTTCTGCCTTAGTAATCAGTGAAAAGGAAAGTTTATCTTCAAATGAAGCAGAGAGATTTCTGCCTTTATTCAGTTTCTTCAGAAGGGGGCATACTTGTGCTTTTACTAGAAAACACATCCTGACCAACTGGTCTGCATGTTTCATAAAATAGTTTCATCTGAGAACAGTAATTGTGTTCGTTCATTCATTGCTATCAATGCATCTATGATTTGCATGTATTTAGTAAATGATAGTTTTCAATAAGTCAGATATTTCACACAGTTTCCAAGAAACAAAACTGTTTTTAAAATACAGATTTGTGTAAATATTTAGTGTAACATTCGTGACTAACTGTGCATTGTCTCTGCGCTTGACTTTTTTGTGAGGAAGAATATATGCTTCAGTAAGTAAACAAATACGATGTTTTTGTTCTGCACAAAATTAGATGCTTTTCTTATTTTATATGTTGAGGTCAAAATGTGCACATGTAGCAAATAGATTTTTTATGCTTCAGGAATGAACTGGAATTAATTTAACAAAATAAAACCTTTGATTCCATGAAGAAATTGACCAAACAAAAAGTTTAGTATGATCTGATATGATAACACATACTTTTTATGGAGTGCTTTTTATGTTATTTCATACATATGAATAATTCATTTCTCAGAGCACCTTTATAAGACATATAGTACTTCATCATGCTTTACAGATAGGAGAAATGAATCAGAGAGGCAAAGTGGCTTGCAAAAGGCCATGAAGCAAATCAGTGGCAGAGGCAGGACTCGAACCAAAAGTCTATCGGTTCCTGGTCCAGTGCTGCAATAAATTGTCCATGCTTTTACTCTATTTTAATGAAAAAATATCATAATCAGTACAGCTAATTTTCCTACAGAGTAGACCAGGTAAACAGGTTTTATAGCTCCAAAGATGTAACCATGTTAGTAGTTCAGCAAAACAAGCAAGGAGTCCTGTGGCACTTTTAAAGACTAAGAAATGTATTTATCACATGAGCTTTCATGGGAGAAAGTCCCACTTCCCCGGACACTTTGAAGATAGGAGAACTTCCCTGCATATATACACTTCCCTGCATATATTTTCCTCCGATTCTGTAAGTTCCCTCGTTTTCAAAGAGTCTGGCGAAGTGGGATTTTCTCCCACAAAGACTCACGCAATAAATGCATTTCTTAGTCTTTAAAAGTGCCACAGGATTCCTTGTATGTTTTATAGTTTTAGCCTTAAGCTACTTATTTTTTTTAATGCTAACAAAATGTAATTGGATATAGTAAACAATATAATTAAAGTAAGTGTGCTGTTGAAGGTCCAGTTCCAAGGGGAGGAAAAACATGCTGATACTCAATTGTATGCTTTGTGAGTAGATCCATTTAAGGGTTTGGGGCCTATCCCTCGCACTCTCACAGAAGTCAGGATATGTTGAAAACTTCAGGTGTGGATAAAATGTCTTTGTTTTTCGTTTGTGATTTTTATTTCCAACGTACATGAAATAAACTGAAGTCTTTATCGCACAGTGGAAGGAATGAGTTTTTAGCAGTTTGTGTATTGTATTTGGGTAAATGACTACACCATATTTCTAGTTATATGGAAATGTACTACAAATGTGCAGGTTCTGTACGCTAAAGGATGAATAACTATAAAATCACTTGTGATTTAAGGGAAAGGCTCCATCCAAAGCAAAAATATAAAGTGGAAATAAATCACTTATTGCTAATGCCTGTCATATGCCAAGTGTGTTGCTACACATGATCGGAGATCAAACTGGCAGAAATCTATCATATAAGGAAGAAAAACACTGTATCTAATGACTGTGAGAACCCAGCAAACCTATTTCCCTGCTACCTTTATCTGTAAATGGAGCGTGTCAAGCTCCCTGTGAAGGTCTGATGTGATACTCCTACCAATGAGTGGCACAGTATCACCCTGAAAACATCCCTTAACTTCACTCTCCAGGCTGGGATGCAGGCCTTTCTACTTTTAAACCCTGTAATTCCTTTTGGCTTAGGGGTTTCAGTACCTTATATTTTCTTTACTAATGAAAACTTAAAAATCACACAAGAGCTTTAAACAGGAAGAAAATATTTTGAAGAGCCTTAGTGTGGATTTGTCTTTTTATAATGTTGAAAAAAAAAGCTTAGTTCCATCAGACTTCTGCCCTGGTCAATAGGCCTTTATTAATGGTATCAGATCTGAGTGTCAAGAAATGATGTTGCTGCCAACCAGAAATAACACAAGGAACAATCTTTTTGAATTTTATCCTCCCTGGGGTTCAAACTGTACACAGAAGCAGAGACACACCAAAGGAGTAGGGAAAGAGAGTAATTTAAACATTTCCAATTCTCAGAGTTTGAGACCAGTTCTAAGAATGGTTCCTGGGGGCAAGAAGCCACTTTAATCAAGCCAATAACAATACACTATAAAAATACTAGATGCAAAGAGTAAGGGAATATTTTGTTTACACTATTATTTTGGTGATCATAGAAAATGAACTAGGCTGATATAATACCAAAATTGAAGCCTGATGCTTTAATTTTGCAGTGGTGGTAACTTCTGTTTATCCTGAAAACAAGCACTGATTAGTAATTACTACACTTTCCTTTTTTCCAAACCATAGTATAATTCTTGGAGCATTTTGTGGTATAGATGTGATGTAAAGCAGCTTTCTTGTCTGATTGTATTTGCTAAAACCAAGCTAGTGTGCTAGTCAATTGCCTTAACAGATTTAGCAGATTCCAGGTCTATTTAGATTTAAAATGAGCCATGTTACCATTTTTGAGGGAAAATAGTTCAGCTTTTCCATGGGGGAGAATTCCACAAGATTTCCTCATCTGAATTACCACTGAGCCTTAGAATCTCTTATCCAAGCACCTTATACAGGTATTATAGTATATTATACCTGGGCTGCTACTGACTCATGTTGCTTTAGTGATTCCAGCCACCATTCTCCAGACACAATTCAGAGAGTAATAGCAATTTATGCATTCTGGCCAGGGGTTAAAATAAGCTGGAATGCCCCAGATTGCAATTTCAGGGCCCACAAATCTGATGGGCTAAAATTCCAGGGCCCAGATTCCAGAATCTAGAAAAATTGGACCCACACGTGCATGAAGGGGGCCCGGACAATACAGGAAGGGGACCCAGAGATTAGGAAGATTCCAGGGCCCCTCAAATTATACTTTAACCACTGATTCTGGCTACAGATCCAAGATAACACCACAATGCGACGTATCTACTGCCGGGTAGGAACTTTAGTTCTGTCCCTTTCCCAGTATAGGTTCTGAGGTGGGTGGGCTTGGGTGGCTGAAGGCCCTTCTCCCAGCCTGCGGGGAGCAGCCACTGAATCAAGGATTCAAATGAATACAGGGCACAACAAATGATAAAACAGGGACAGGATTAAAGGTCATGGTTTCAGAATCAAGGATGCAGAAGGGGACATCAAGCAGAGAAATGGCCTGCCACCCTTTGAATGTGTCTAAGGGAATCAGTGGATATAGGCTAGAGAATCTCTTCACAGATTTATGAACCAAGGTAGGAACAGAAATAGGCCCCACACTCGCACAGCATTTCTCCATCCATTATCATCCTCCTGGTTTTGTGGATGGCCACACTGGCCAGTGCCAGGAGGAGGCTGAGGAGGAGGTTTCACAGCTTCCTGGGGCTACGGATGCATAGCATACGCATGTGCATAAACAAGGAGGCGTGAGAAGAAGTGCAGCCAGAACCTGAGAAAAATGTTCTGGAGGAGCTGGAAAAGGGGTGGCAACCTGACACACTCAAGGTAAATGTGAGCCATAGTCTCCTTTATGCCACAGATGGGGCATGTAACGAGGAGGGGACTGAACCATGCCTAGTACACACCTGTGCTCACAACTCCAAAAAGAAGACGCCAACCAATATCCCCTATGAGCCACTGGACCATGGGGTAGTACAGACTGATCCACCATGGTTCCTCACCCTCCAGAGATGGCAGAAAGTCCTCCCATTTGTTATCTGTGTGGGGTATGAGGGCAAAGAAATGAAAAATGTGGAGCAGGGCATGTATAGATGTGCCATATGTATGGTTTGATAAAGAATTGGCTGCAGGTTGTGCAGTCAGATTGGGTTACAAAAGAGAAGAGGCTGGGGGAAGAGGCAGCTTGCAGGGCAGGGGCCCAATAACAAGGTCCAGAGGGCCAGGGTGAGCAGTGTGTGGGAGCACCTTCCCAGAGGACCCACTCAAACAAGGCCCAAGGGTCAGGCAGTAAGGATGCCCTCAACTTCTGGATTTTGCGAGGGGGGCTTGAGGGGTGGAGAGCCCCATGTGCCGGCTAAACACTTGGGAATCCCCCTCAGTGAGAGTCCTGGAGGTTGCTGAGTCTGGTGGTTTCTGTTAGTGCCAACCTCTGGCACACCAAGGGGGACTCTGCCCCTAACACACCAGGTTGGGAGTTGTGTATCAGGGACTCCACGAAGAAGTGTGCCCCTTTGAAGACCGCCATGGACCTGGTCACCAAAACAAGTTTCCAGATCCAGAAGAGGTCATAGTAGAAAACTGACATCTCAATTGGGCCTTGTGGAAGGCCCCTCAGCTGGAGATGATAAAGCTGGTGCCACAGTAGAGGACAGAAGAACAAGCATTCCCAAGTAGACCTGGCTTACCATTGTCCTTTCTCTCCAAGCAGTACACAGTTACTATCTTAGACCAGTTCTTCCTTGCTATCCTCATCTCCAGTGGCCCATTCAACTGAAAAACCAGCGCACTTGGTGAGATCTGGGTTGGTCAAAGAAGCACACAGTTCCCGTGCCTGAGTCCTGAGTACTGTGGTTTGGGCAGCTGCCTCTCTAATCAGCCCTGCACTTTCTGCACAGAGCCTAAATCCTAAGGATTTGCTTTTATTCATTTTGATGTTTTGCTGTGATACTAAAAGGAGGACTCAGGGATGGGGGAATGGTGGTTACAGGTTTCCAACTACTTTAAGGTAGACTGCAGAGGAAAGGAAGGTTTTAATTAAAAGCTACCCTAGGTGCTCTCATTTAACTGTAACTTAGCCCTAGCATTTTATTTTACTGTGACAGTGTGCCCACCCCACACAAAGCTTGAGCAGTTTAAACAGGACCAATTAACTGTATAGGCTGCACCTAGAGGAGAGTCAGGGCTTGATAAAATCGAACTGAAGATGAAGCCCAGCTGAGCAAAGGCAAGTTGAGCTCGAAAGATTCAGCAAGTGGCTTCAGCAGGGAACTCTTCAGTGTGTACCTGGAGAGGAGTGAATGTGGCTAGGAAGAAACAGGAGATTCAGAAGGAGAGTAAAACATGGGATCCCACCCTGGCTTACAAAGTCTGTCAACAAGTTGAAAAGAGTGGAGTAGCTACTGAGAGTGGAGCAAACTTGGACTGTTAAATACAGAAGTGAGCTACGAGATAGATGTGAGGTAGGAAGAAGCCCATGAAAATAGCAACAGGGTCTCTGGTTGAGTAGATTCTGTTCCTGAAGCACAGGAGAGCCTAGGTTGTTCAGTAACCCTGGTTCCTGCCAAGGGATCCTTCTAGCCACTGCATAAGTGGCATTGGACTTAGAAAGGAAGACTGACTGACATAGCTTATGGACAGCTTATTCAGTGGGGCTTTCATACCCTAGAACAAGGACTAAATAGTGATATGGATGGGGGCTCAGTCATGAAGAGGGAGCACCAGCTGCACCAGGCTGTGTTACATCTAATCCTCCAAAGTCAGCCACAAGAAGATACCCCGCTGGTGAGTATACTTATACTTCCCTATGTTTTTCTCAAACACCTTCAATTTAATTAAGAAACTTGTCTGTGAATATGGTACCATCAGATAAAGAAAGTTCCTGTTTAGCTCAGGTGATAGGAGGCTGCGTTTTGGGGATTATAGTCTCATGTTCCAGTAGAACCCCAAAGAGATGAACACCAGAGTTATGAACTGACCAGTCAACCGAACACCATGTAAAATCAGAAGTAAGTAATGACGCAGCAGCGGAGAAAGTGAAAAAACAACCCCCTAAATACCGGTACCATACTATGCCTGTATTAAATCTCAGGCATGCACAACAGAGGCAGCCTTGGAGGCATGCTGCTTCCTGTAAGCCAAGATTGCTGTTTTACCATGCTACCTCCCTCCACTGGGAGAGGCAGAAGATGTTTTCTCCATCACCCCTTGTCAGGAGTGTCAGGGTATGTTTATACAGATGGTGGTATATCGCTAAGGCAACTAGATGGCATTTCTGGTATTTTCAGTACCTTCTATATCTCCCGTTGACTGCCACTGAGAAGTGCAGCAAATGTAGACTAGGGCTTAATCCCAAAAGTTGCAGCAGGGACCTCCTAAACTGCTGGTATTACAGCCAAAATCTGGCCTGGAGTTGATGTGGGAGCCAGAGGTGGTGCTCTGGAAGTATTTTAAAGGGCTATACCCTGTGCACCAGACCAGTAGGGCCCAAGCTTAACCTGTTGATGCACTGCTGGGTCTGTTAGTCTTTAAGTGCCACATGACTCTTTTTTTAACTGTCAGCACGCCTGAGAATGAAAGGAGCAAGGGAAGGAGGCGTGCTGGCGGTGGGTTGGTACCATGCCCTTGCCACATGCTGCCTCTGGAGCATTGCAAACAGTGCACAGAGCAAGGTGAGCCCAGGGGAGAAGTGCCTGAGGGCCGTAGCTTGCCATGTGAAGGATGCAGGACAGGCCTCCCCTTTCAGCCCAAAGGCAGCAAACAGGAAAAAGGCAGGGAGCTGCTTGCAAACCAGATAGTGCTGCCAGGTGTCACCTTTGTAGAGATCAGTCCCAGCCTCAGCTGGAGACCCTGACTGCAGAGTACTGAACCATAACATTTCCTTCAGCGTTATGAACAACCTTCATTTCTGAGGTGGTCATATCTTTGAGGGTCTGCTGTACTTCAAATATGCCACATTTGTGCAACTTCATTGATGGCTGGATGTGTACAGGTTTTGTCAACATTTGCCTGGATATATGCATGAGGATTTGTTACCCTAATACTATTAAGACAGATATCATGTTTTGATTATTTGATCATATATATCTTTCCAGTTCTAAAATTAGTGAACGATACATTAGCTTAAGACAAATCCTCCTCTGCTGCACCAGCCTTAATCTGAAAAAAGCCAAAGCGAGTAAATCTACACTAGCTTTTAGAGTAAATGAAGTTTTTACTTGCACTAACAGCATATTTACTTCATATGCATTTGCATATCATAAAAAGGGTAAGTTGTGAATCATAACTATTGATTAGTTCTCAATAAATTTAATTAGTGTTTTCCTACCCTCAACTGTTTTTTATGTCAATTTAATTTATGGATGTCATTATGGCTTAATCAATATCCTTCTTGTGCTTTAGTTTCCGGTTGTTTATTAAGGGGGATAATCTTCTCTCTTGTTTTTGTGAAGATGGTAAAAGGTAAAAAGCTCTTATGTGTATAGGCTGTCTTTCATCTTCCATGCCTATTAGTTTTCATCATCTTTTTAGTTTCTTCAATGAAGTCTAAAAATAAGTTAAACAATAGGAAGAGAGGAAAATGGAAATATTCAGTTTTTACAATATAGTAATTTGCATAAAAGTATGAAAAAGTGGCATGACATGAGTATTTCCCCATTCATTTATTATATGGTCACAGTTAGATATTTGAATTATAAAAAATGTGTTCACTTTCCTATAATAAAGAGCCTGTCAGCTTTCCCACTAAAAGCACTAGATTTGAGAATTTTTCATCTTGTCTGGTAACATTTGGGGTTAAAGATTAATATGTGAAGTATTAACCCGGTATTAACTGTATTTGAACAGCTTGTATAAATAAAATATTTATTTGGTTGATTTCAGATCTAAAAGAACATCTTCCTCTTTCTGGAAGACAGGACTTAAAAACTCCTTCATAATGCCTACTATTATCATTTAAAACTAAAGGACAAATTTTGCTGTAATCATCATATCACCATTAATAGCAATAGAAAGATGCCAGTTTACACCAGCTAAGATTTTGGTGAGGGTTTTCTAATGGCATGGATCATGGCATAAAGCCTTCAACCTTAGTCTCCTGCCTACACACATACTTCTTGTAGCTTCAAGTGCTTCTACAGTCAGGAAAATGAACCTTTAAAAATAGCACCGACCTTTCATATTTGTCAAGTATTCAGTCTCAAGGACTCCTGATTCCATTTTGCTCAGTTTAGAGGAGAAAGTTGTCTGGTGACTTCAAGCTCTTCAACTTGATCGCAGATATGAAAGTGAAGTTGGATTCGTTCTACTTCTTGCTACTTTTCAGAATTAAAAAATTGTTATGAGGCAGCATAGAAACCCTGACTTTCTGTAGGTTCCTGGCTCCACTGTAATAAAACCTTATTTTGGCAGTAAAATATGTTTCAAATATGGAAAGCATGGATGTTTCATATGAAGGTGCCATTTTCATACATGATTTTCTGACTACAAACCTGCTTTGCAGAATATGCATCACATGCCTCCTAAAAATGAATTTAAATTAGCATGTTTTGGAGACAAAAAAAGGAGTTCTCAAAACAAGTCAATATTTTATAAGTTCATGTCCAGTATTACAGATCAAACTCAAAAGACACAGTGCATCTACATGCATGCATATTTGAAAATCTTAAATTTTTGCTGAATTTCAGGTTATCATTTAAGAGTTTTTAGAATACAGATGTACCCCTGGCATTAAGCCATGCATCTCATGAAGTGGGTTAGAGCCTGAAGAAATCTGTTAGTCTTTAAGGTGCCCCAGGACTCTCATCGTTTATCTTAGAAGTAGATGGCGAAGAGCCCGTTACACAGTCTGCTCCAGCAGAAGATTTCTCCTATGTCTAAGAAATACCTATCTGTTCTTCCAGGGCCATTGGAATGGAGTCAAGAGGAGAAAGCTAGGGGCAACAGTTTCGCTTCCTACCTTTCATTGTTCTGACTGCATCTCGTACTTGTTTATGCCCAAAGTCACCCTCAGCCATGTCTCTAACTCTCACTGAGCTCAGAAGGAGTTGCATATATGTATCTGAGGGCAGAAACTTGTATGTATTGCTCACTGGGGACCAAACCTGAGTCCAGTGGAATTGATAATTAAAGATGAGTAAGCGTGGCATCAGGGCCACAATGTTTATCTGCTTTCAATTTTTTTTTTTACCCATGTATGAAAGTTGAGTCAAATTTTGCAATGCATGTTACCTATCCAATGATTTTGTACATGCATATTTACTTCAGGACTATAAGGAGTCTTCACAGAGACGAATGACATTTCAAACAATAAAATATCAGTATGAAAATATTCACTAACTGTGCCCATCTGTAATGTAATCTATCCCTGAAGAATACAGGGACTAATATAGTATGTTTCATTCCATGATTGACTGATAGTCTTCTACCACCCCTTTGGTATAAGACCCTTGAGAGTTTGCCCAGTGACCCATCTCCTGAAAGTTGATGAGTAATAGAAATGCTTTTGCTCACACAATTGTTAAAAGCTGTGGTAGGGAGAGTAAAAATCCAGTTCATTTGCCTATAGCCAGGCTTGCTCTATAGTATTAAGAGACTACCACTCTCCCTGTATCATATTACCGATGTTAGACCACCAGATCTGCCAAGTCCCAAGTATGGAATGAAGTGTGTGATGCAGCTTTAAAATAAAAGGCACACAAAGTAATTCAGAAAGGATACTTCCAATGCTGCAGGACTTATCCTCTGAAAGTACACCATGACTTCTATGACCTCAGAGTAATGATTTAATTATTTTTGTTTTAATAGCTTTTCAGTGATAAAAGTAAAGGGACAGCAAGTTTGTGGGGAACATGGGAATCTTTGGGTCTGAAATGAGAAACATCCTTTGTCATTTGAAAGGTTTGAGGTCAGTCAGCCATGATACTTAGTTAGGGGATGCTTTGATTGAGGGCTCAGGTGATGCCTGACCTCACCCCATTTCAAGTCGGTGGGAGCTTTACATTGGCTTGAGTAAAGTGCAGGTTGAGGGCCCAATACAGTACTTGCTGAAGCCCATGGGACTGTTGTCATTGCCTTCAGGGAGCCAAGTATGGTGATTTTAAGAAGGATGCTCAAGTTCCATCGACTTCGATCTGCTTCTGGCAAAATGAGTTGGAGCCACAAAAGCTTATGCCCAAAGAAATTTGTTAGTCTTTAAGGTGCCACAGGATCCTCGTTGTCTTTAGTGAACACAAACTAACATGGCTACCGCTCCTTGACTTTGATGAGTCTTAAGCAGATACTTAAAGTAAAGCACAGTCTTGCTTGCTTTCCAAAATCAGAGCCTTAAGTAGGAAGGAGTTGACAGCAGGACACTTTCGTTATCTCTGTAGAGGACCCTTGATTTGTTCAGTTTCTGAGCTTTCAGCAAAGCCCATCAGTGATCATGAGATTTTTGATTAGGACACTGGCTGTGTGCAGGGTATATTGATTGAATGAGGTTGTTTTTATGTTCTGAACTTTAAAAAAAAAAACTGAGGCTTTACAGTGTGAATTGAGCCTTTCCTCAGCAGGTTTGGGGCTGTTGATTTGTCTGTGTTTTTTGTTTTCTTTATCCTAGCACTGTAAATAGCAGCTCTATGAACTGAACAAAAGAAGCAGCACTAAACTTACTTTTAGTAATCAGGTTTTTAAAAAGCATCATTTTATTATAATAAATGACTGCCTATATTTAGTGACTGACTAAAATACGTTTCATATATCTACTAGGCATCTAACAAAGGTAAATCTGTCTCATTCACCATTCTTGAGTTTAATATTGTTATACATTACAGCAGAAGATTAATTTCAGTGCAGTATGTTGAAGGAAGAGTTTTAGCAGAATTACATTTTTCGAGAATATATTTTTAATATAAGATCAGTCTTACCTAAATTAATGCTGGGAATGTTAAGCTCAGCATTTGCACAATACTCTGTTTTGCGGATTAACCCTTAGAGGCTTACAACTAGATTTTATGATAGTTTCTTTTGCTATTGTAAATAAATCATGTGGATGGCCAAAAGCAATAGCAGAAAGGTGATTGTTCAGCGGAATTTTAAACTAATTCAAATGACCTAATTCCCATAAAAAAATAATTAGGATTAAGAAAAGTATTCCCTTAACAAATCTTTCAAGCCGTAAGACTGGGCACACCATAGTCTCTGATCTGATTATTTTATGTTTGAGAGTTATAAACTATATGATTAACCATATAAGTACAAGCAGTGTGATTCATTTGGAATAGATCTTGGATCAATATCAGGTTCCCCAACTGTGTAGATCAAGCATCAATTGATAATAAAAGGCTTTCACATTAGGCCCAATGATAACTTTATCCCCAGTAGGTGTGAATCAGTTAGGAATATTTCCATTGACTTCAGTGTGCTTTTGGAGCCAGCACCTCGGTGCATAAATTTATACACTCCATGAAATGTTTGCAGGCTGAGGCCCTTTTGATTTTTTTCCCCTAACACAAACAGTATTCATAACCACTTAATAGCTTGCAGAAAAATCTCATTTCAAAATATTCCTCTTCAACCTGAGTCAGCCTTAGAGCTATGTCCTTGCTTATCATGGTGTATGAAAAATAATACTCCATGGACCTTGACTCCTAATCTGTCAGAAGCATCTGTCAAACTCTGCACTTCTGGTTTTTCAGCTTGTTCCATTTGCCTAATGCAAACCCTTTTACAACTGTCTGTACGATTCACCTAGCCTACAAAATGAGCATAACAGCCTTAATGTCTATAGAGAAATGGAATAGTAGCTGTAGCTATATCACACTACAGAAGTTTCACCAAAAAGACCACTTGACAGGTAAGTTTAGATGATCTAGTGTAGCACTGATGGGGCAGGGGAAGGAGCGGGAGTCAAATTTCCTCTTCTAGTGTCAGCTGTTAGTATTATGTAATGTTTTCTCCTGTTTGGCCTATAACCTTGCTCTTTGCATTGTCAAATAAGTGTTTCAGAGTGATTTTGTAAGAATGCATCAGACAGTGGCTTCAATAATTCCCATATTAAGCCCTCTGCACCCATTATAGTTGTGCTTTTACTATTTTTCCAAGTTAGTTTCTAGGCAACCAAAAAGACCTGACTTACATTAAGCTATTATTTCAAGACTGCAATCCAGCTCAGGATTCTTCAGCACTTTTTCTACTCCTTCACAATTTTATTTGTTTAATATTCATTGGTATCCAGTTCAGGAAATTGATTTTTAACCCTCATAGTAGATTTAAAAAAACACACACACAGCTATTTCCATATTGGGCTCTATATGTCAAAATTGGGGGTGGGTGGCAGATGAAAAACCATATGGGATGTGTTAAAATTGACTTTCCTGTAACTAAACTGTAAACCGTGAACAATTTGAAACTTTCCTAACTTCAGTAGCACACAGTGCAATACATATGTTGGGGTCTAATTGACACTAGGATCAAGCACATTTTTAAACAAGGTACCTAGTATGCAGGTGTCAAGAAGTCTAACTTCACCTCATGTTTAGACAATGAAAAGATATAGCAATAGCTACCGTATAAAAGGTGGTTTTGAGTTATTCATTGTTTATAGTTCACTGTTTACAACTATGTCCATTTTAAATGGAAAGTGGCAGTAAATGGTCTATTTCTTTGAACAAATGCTGCAAACAAGTGACCAATGTCACAAAGTTTTGCATTTATCACACATTTTTTATGTTGTTCTCTAGAACATCTTCCCCATTTCTTAGTCTCTCTCTGGATCCATACCCAGCATACTAGATGCTGCTGCTCTAGAAAACCCAAGATCAGACTGTAGTGTTCCCTTCCTGTATCAGTGGATTCATCATTTCTGTACCCAGTTCCCTGAGCAACTTCTGTCTCTTCTTGAAAGTTTTTTTATGCCATGAGCAATACCAACAAGATCCAAACAATATATGCATTCAAACATGCAATGAGCATGCAGAAGTGAGTCTTTGTCTGGAAACAGTGAGTCTCTCCCCAGCATCTGTCAGGTGTGGGCATGCCAGAAAACGTATATAATTTTTCTGAAACATACACTGATGAGGAGGAGTTTCTGGGAAGCCACAGTTGTCACTCTGACAGTGTCATCCACAAGTAAACTCAGTTTATGGACAGTTGTGGTAATACATAAGGTAAATGTTATTGAGAGTTTCACAGACACTCACTTTTGCTACCTCTCCTGCAGTGTTCTTAGGGGAACATTGAAGCTATAATAAATATAATGCTGACTGTGACTGCTGCCTCAAAATAATAATTAAAAATAAAACCAAAAAACCCTCAAGCTGGAAGACTTGTGTAATTAATTTACTGATTTTCTTTAAAGTGAGAAGGGATCGCTATGATCATTTAGTCTGAGTGGCCAGAAAGTTGCAGGTCAAAAAGCCGCACCCATCCACTGGTGTGATAGACCCCCTGCACTCTCCATGGTTGGAGAATATTTAAGGAAAGACGAGGCAATATTCATGTTTCAGCTGAATCTTTGTACATGTTTAGGATCTGAAATTCTGCTAAAAGCTTGGAAGTGTAGTAGTATCGTTTTCCTCACTGAGTAACATTATGGTGTCTGTCTGCTCCATTGCCTCTTTTTTGTGGCACAAAACCCATGAGCAGCATAATAAATCCAGTGAAGAAAAATTGACCCCCTCCTAGTCTGAGCATATTTAATGTATGCAGAAAGACAGGTGTGGGATGAGAATTTTTATTTATATTCTTGTGTGTTTTGGGGTCTGATTCCCAAAACATCAAGAGAGTTAAATGTGCCATATCTATACTTGTTTGATTTTAACTCTTTCTTGTATAGCTCCTTCCTTGTTATGATCTAGTAAAGGTCTGTGAGGAGCAGGGTAATACTGTTTCTGATTTTCTGGAAATATGCCACAGTGGAAGTTTAATAACATTTGAAAGTGGGAAGGTACAGCTGGCATAAATTTTTAGATTAAAATTTCAGCAGTGTATAAAGATTGTGATATAAAGCCAGGCAGACACTGCCTATCCTGAATGGTTTTTAAAATTGACTCACCCTCGCCCAAAGGTTAAAGAAGTCTCTCCAGTCTGTGTCCTCCTTGCATGTGCAGGGTCAGATTTGAAGCCCTTTGAAAATAAAGGGGTCCTTCCATTGCTTTTCATTCAAAGCCATACTCAGTAGGAGTACTAGTTTTGCTAGTAGTTTTTGTTGGGGCTGAACCTCTAGCTAAGCTAAGAACTACCAGTGAATTTCACAAAAGGTACTAAGCCATTGTGGTAAACAAAGTGTATTCTTAAAAAACAACTTCCACAAGGAATGTCTCTTCAGCTGAAGATGTATAGCTTCTAGAAAAGAAATGTAGCTGCAATCCAGATTGAACAATACCCTAACTCATTATTAGGTGTATTTTATTAATTACAATTTTGAGGTGTCTTCATTTTTTTAATATTTTATAGCTATAGATATGTGTGTGTGTGTGTGTGTGTGTGTGAGAGAGTGTGAGTGTGAGTGAGTGGATAGTGTAGTGGTTAAGAGCGGCGCCCTTTGATATGGGAGACTGGGGTTCAAATCCCGGTGGTTACCTGCCTATCTTCCCAGTAGGGGTCCTTGGGCAAAAAGACCCCCTAACGCCTCACTTGCCTATGTCGAATATGAGAGTGACATGAACTAGGAGAGTCATGCCAGCTCGGACGTTGCCTGGATTAACAAGGTCTGTGCCAGATGTTGGGGAACCAGGACAATCTGATGATCAGTGGGCTACTGGAACAAACCATGTATGGGTGAGACAAGAGAACCTGGAATTGATGGAATGCTACTACAAGAGCAGACCTAATGAGAGGGGATATATGAAACATATGAGGGAACTATGGATGGACAGAAGACCTACATCCACACTAACGGAGAAACAGCTAGTTACCCAACGCTTCAACATAGTAAAGAGGCAGCTGCTATCACAACTGGAGATAGACCAACTCCACATTACCTGCCGGACTCAAGAAGAAGCCCCAGAAGAACAACTAGATGTGCAGCCAACACCTGAAGCTGTAACTTCACTACCACCCCCTCCATTACAGAGCACAGCAGCTGATATGAGGCATAAGATCATGGATAAACTAGCTACAGTCAACCCTCGAGACCGATTACCAAGGCTCGTTGGAGAAGTACCATCAGCTAGTATGCTAGAAGATGCCAATAGAGCCCTAATGACAATTCCTACTACCACCATCACTGAAACCAATGAACTGGTATACGCTACAGTCTCTGTAATCCTGGAGATGCTTGGCTACATGATCAAGAAGAACAGCAGTACATACCCCCTCCCTGGAAAATGAGGTTGGAGGATAAGATCAAGGCAACCCGGAGAGAAGTTAGCCTGCTGGTGGAACTACAGAAGGGTGTAGAGATTAAGGATAAGACTCAGCTACTGAAAAAATATAAGGGCCTGATTCCATCTGAAGCCCTAGAGACTGCTAAACAAAGGCTCCCAGCACTGGCTACCAGGCTAAGGAGATACACTTGAGAAGCAGAGGCCAAAAAGATAAATGCCCTGTTCTCCAAAGAACCATCCAAGGTGTACTCCCAACTGCAGTGCAACAACACAGTAACAGCAGAGCCAGCAACAGCAGAAACTGAACAGTACTGGAAGAACATGTGGGAGAAAGAGAAGACTCATAACACCAGTGCAAAGTGGCTGCAGGACCTGAGAACAGACTACAGCAAAGTCCCAGAACAGGAACCAGTCACCATCACAGTAGCAGACATCCAACAGCGGGTCAAGAACATGAAGAGCTGGACAGCACCTGGACCGGACATGATCCACACCTACTGGCTAAAGAAACTAACAGCAGTGCATGAACACCTAGCAGCACAGATGAACCAGCTGCTAGCAGCAGGCTCCCACCCAGACTGGTTAACACAAGGAAGGACAGTGCTGATCATGAAAGACCCCCACAAGGGAACAGCACCGTCCAACTACCGGGCAATAACCTGCCTCCCCACAACATGGAAAGTCCTATCAGGCATCATAGCTGCCAAGCTACAGGACCACATGGGCCAGTACATGAGCAAAGCTCAGAAGGGCATTGGGAACAACACCAGAGGCTCAAAACACCAGCTGCTCATAGATAGAGCAATCGCCCAAGACTCAAGGTCTAGACAGACCAATCTGAGCACAGCCTGGATTGACTACAGGAAAGCCTACGACTCAATGCCGCACACATGGATCTGTGAATGTCTGGCGCTATACAAAGTCAACAGGACACTAAGGACCTTCCTCAAGAACTCAATGGGACTGTGGAAGACAACACTGGAAGTCAACTCAAGACAGCTTGCACAAGTGGCCATCAAGTGCGGCATATACCAAGGTCATGCGCTGTCCCTGCTGCTGTTCTACATTGGCTTGAACCCCCTCAGCCAGATAATCACAAGGACTGGATACGGATACAAGTTCAAGAGTGGAACTACCATCAGCCACCTCCTCTACATGGATGACATCAAGCTGTATGCTAAGAATGAACGAGACATCGACTCGCTAATCCACCTGACACGGATCTACAGTGAGGATATTGGGATGTCATTCGGACTGGAGAAGTGTGGCCGGATGGTAGTAAAGAGAGGAAAGGTAGTCAAGACTGATGGGGTGGAACTACCAGCAGGCCACATAGCAGACATACAGACCAGCTACAAGTACCTTGGCATCCCACAGTCACATGGGAACCACGATGAGGAGGCAAGGAAGACAGCAACATCCAAATACCACCAAAGGATAAGACAGGTCCTGAAGAGCCAGCTCAATGGGAAGAACAAGATCCACGCCCTCAACAGGTACGGCCTGCCAGTCATCAGATACCCGGCTGGTATAGTGAGCTGGCCAAAGGAGGACATGGAGGCTGCCGATGTGAAGACCTGGAAGTCCTCACAATGTATGGAGGTTTCCACCCAAATCCAACACCCAGAGACTGTACACCAGCTGGAAAGAAGGCGGGCGGGGTTTGGTGAGTGTCAAAGCCACTGTCCTGGATGAAACCCACAGCATCCAGGAGTACATCAGTAAGATGGCACCCAAAGATGAGCTGCTGAGAGAATGCCTTGGGCAGCAGCAGCAGACATGGGAGGAAGATCAAGCAGAAGAAGTGCCATGGCAAGACAAGACCCTGCATGGAATGTACCATAGACAGATAGCTGAGGTGGCTGACATTGGGAAATCCTACCAGTGGCTGGAAAAGGCTGGACTAAAAGACAGCACTGAGGCACTGATCATAGCAGCACAAGAACAGGCACTGAGCACCAGATCCATTGAAGCAGGGGTCTACCACACTAGACAGGACCCAAGGTGCAGACTGTGCAGAGAGGCCTCAGAGGCAGTCCAACACATAGTGGCAGGATGTAAGATGCAGGCAGGAACAGCATACACTGAATGGCACAACCAAGTAGCTGGCATTGTGTACAGGAACATCTGCACAGTGTATGGGTTAGACCCTCCCAAGACCAGATGGGAGATCCCACAGAAGGTCGTGGAGAATAACAGGGCTAAGATCCTGTGGGACTTCCAGATCCAGACGGACAGGCAGGTACTGGCCAATCAACCAGACCTCGTGGTAATAGACAAGGACCAGAAGACAGCGGTGGTGATAGATGTAGCAGTGCCAAGTGACAGCAACATCAGGAAGAAGGAGTATGAGAAGCTGGAGAAGTACCAGGGCCTGAAGGAGGAACTAGAATGGATGTGGAAAGTGAAGGCCAAAGTGGTCCCGGTGGTGGTAGGAGCACTTGGGGCTGTGACTCCTAAGCTGGGAGAGTGGCTCCAACAGATCCCAGGAACAACATCAGAGCTCTCTGTCCAGAAGAGTGCAGTGCTCAGAACAGCTAAGATACTGCGCAGAACCCTCAAACTCCCAGGCCTCTGGTAGAGGACCCGAGGTTGAGGATGACGCATACCACCCATAGGGGTGAGAGGGGATTTTTTTTTCTTTAATATATGATAAATCACACCAAGTAGGTGTTAGACTAAGGGCAACAAAAAAGCTTCCTTTAAAAATAAAAAATAATTTCAAATGGTCTGCCATCCAAATCAGTGGTGTTAAAAAATGTCTGCGCTGTTCCAAAAGCCATAAGGAATTTTACAGCCCCCAAAGAATGTTGATTGCATAGATAGCGCACCACTAATAATAAGCATTCAATGAGGATTGAGAACCTATGATTGTAGTTGCCATTGCATGGATGATTATACATATCTTCTTGCCATCCTGTAGAATAGCTTTTAGGGTCATTGGGCATGCACCATCAGCAGATCAAAAAATAAAACAGTTGTGGCAAAAATATTGCATGTCTTTGTATAGTCCATTGCTGGAATATTTTTTATTAAATGTTTTCATCACTTTCAACCATGCATTCCTATCACACAAGATTTATTTCTTTAATTAAGTGAATTATTTACCAGCAAAAATAAAACTGATATAAGACACCCCATTGGCAACATAATTCAAAAGTCATGAATTATTATTGAGATAAGCCTCATGGGATAGTAGACAAGGAACCTACCTGTCCAGACTGACTTTTTTAAACTCAGTTAAAACAAATTTTGAGACAAATAAATTGAGTCAGCAAAGAGAAAGCCTTTGGCCTTTTTGAAAAAAATTACCTATGCACTGTTGTTAAATTCCAGATTTCTTAAAGCTTCAAACTATTAAATCACCCTGATGACAGCTCAACAATTCCTTGATTGCTAGGAGCACCACAAACTGGGCTTATTTATAGTAGTTATTTTCATTGTAAGTTTCCTTCCCTCTCTCAGTTATATTTAAATATGTTTCAGACAAGACAAGCAGTACTTGGAATGCAAACCAAATAGGAATAATGGTCCTTTTTTAGGAGAACCACAGCTTTAAAACAAACACAAGAAAGCTTTGATCTGAAACTGATAAATTGTTAGCACTATTTATTTACTTTTAATTACATGCTCATCTCATTTAAATCAGTGAAAATAGGCTTTGAGCATTCACTTCAGTAGGCTTTGGATCAGGTCCCATGTTAAAAGAATATATTTCTGATTGTCCACTGTACAGTACTTGGTTTCAAAGAGCTTTTCATTTGCTTTTCTTTTAGTTCAAGAGTTTTACTACTGATTGTGAGGTTCCATCAGTTCAGAGATTCAAATTACAAAAACCAATAATTGCCAATACAACTGTAAATGCTACACAGATGGCCTTCCCCTAAAGGCACTTGCCTTTTGTTGATGATACAGTGCTGGCCTTTGCCTTGTCACTGAGCAGCACGTATTGCACCCCAGTTCTCGACCACCAAATCCTCACTTTCATTACCGAACTTGAAACCCATCAGAGAGAGAACCATGATTCTGCTTCTGTTAAAAATGTGCACACAGTCTCTCTTAGTAGTGAGTCAGGGGCCAGAGCACCACTGGGCCTCCCCACCAGTGGCCGATGCGATAATCAGCCCCCTGGTCTCTCTCATGATGAGGTTTGATTTGCTCCAAACCACAACCCCATGTGATCTGGTGTCTTCTGAGATCTGGAACTGTTGAGACTCTTGTAAGGTACATTGTACTCAGTGAAACTGAAGACTGGAAGGATAATTGTTGCACAGGGGTGGAGCCCAGTTTGAATCTACCTTTCCACCGACAGGGCTCCAAAATTGCTGACTCCAGGGCATATATTTCTGACTCAGAGACTGGAAAACTGATGCGGTTGGTTGCAAATGTGAGGTATTGCTGATATACTGTGAACTTTTTATTAGAAAACTATGTTGAGAGGTCAAAGGTGGTGATGTGATAAGTTTGTACACAACAAAGATTGATTGCATTATTGACTATCTTTTCTTTCCCTTAATTGTTTTGATGAATATGTTAAAACTGAAAATATTTAAACCTCTAGCAAAAAGTCTTCAATGAATATTTTGATTTAGAGAGGGAGGCTTGTAAGTGGGAATTAAAAACCAGTTCAAAGTACTTTGTATTTCAAATTCATTCATAACTTGGACTTCATAAAGATGGGGACAGGGAGATACATACTTTTCTTACAAGCTTATATTTTGAAAATACATATTTCTCCTTTCTGGTAATACTCACTTTCTTTACAGAAGAATTGTTTTGGTTACTGTGATTATGTAGCCTTGATGCTCAACACGTCTTAATCTTGTCTACTATAAAATGCCTTTGCTCGTAAACCAATGTGCCACATTGAATTTATGTTTGGATTAAAGTACATTGGCAAAAATACCCATATATATTTGGTTTTTTCCCAACAAAATTATGATTTGTCAATGGATTGTTTGCTCTGAGTTCCAGCGTCTACCTAAATATTTCCATTAACATTCTTCTGTTGCCTTCAAGCACAAACAGTCCTGGGGTCTTGGCCCTGTTTAAGTCAGTGGTAGTTATCCACGGAAGTGAAAGGACTGCTACTATGTACTATATTTGCTATTTAAATACTTGGACACTGTATATAATTTAAGGATGAAGTGAAAAATTTAGCACTGGATTGTTTTTGTTGTTAGTTGATTAATTAGAATGGATACACTTTCAGTGGACTGAGGCTTTAGATCATGCCCAATTGAAGACTCATGGACTCTAATGGGTTTTGGATGACAGTCTATGTGAGGATTGTCATGCAGTTCTCATTAACATTAATGAAAATGGCTCATTTAACTCTCCACCTCTTTTGAAAATGTATTGGTTAAATTAAATTTAGAACCAATAATGCATAAAAAACAATTATATCTAAGCAAATGGGAACAATTATACTATTTTATCCCATACAATAAGTTTTAATTGCAGTCAGAATGAATATACTCTGTGGGATATGCATTTTTACTGCTCTATTGTACCTATAAATTTAAGTTCCTCTTAATGTTAGTCTAGCCTGTTTTCTTTGTTTCACTCCATTTATTTTTAATGGAAATATGAAATGTGTGGTACTTATTTTGACATCCTGAAGGATCTGATATTATTGAAAGTTTATAAGAAAAGAAAAAAATAATTAAAGTTCTTGAAATCCTAATTGGGTTAATATTACTCTGAACATGAGACACACATTGAAACTATTTTTTTTAATCTTTAATTCACACTATATTGGATCTGCAGATCCCTCAGGTCTGATACAATATATTGGATCTGCAGATCCCTCTGGTTTGATACAATAATACTGGCGCAGTTTCATTCCAAGAAGGTATAAAAGCCAAAAATTACTTGATGCTCTATATGCAAAAGTGCAGCCTTATGAGGGGAAGGGATGCTATACAACTATAATGAGAGCTCACTGGTCATTTCCTTGAAGTTTTAAAATTTAATAGAATGAATAAAGAAAGTCTTCCATTGTCTTTCGTTTTCTCACTTCTTTCTCCCTGTGCCTATACCCACCACCCTTTTCTCTCTTTTTTTGAATACCATTTGTCACTGGAAAGTAGAGAAAAAAAGAAAGGGAATGAGGGTGGGAAAGAAACAAATAATCAGATTTCATCTTTGGAAACTGAATCTTTTTTTCATATTTTATATTTTATGGTTTAAAAAAACACCTAAAATGTATATTTTCAAAAGCCATTTTGAATAATTGGTAACTAGCTATACCTGGAACTTTACGTTCACTTTGTATGATCTCAACGGCAGGAAGATAGACATTTAAAAAGAATGTTAATAAATTGGAAAAGCTCAGGAAAAAAATCTAATGAAGTAATTCAAGGCTTAGAAAACTTGTCATGCTGTGAGAGGCTAGTGAAACTCAATCTATTTAATTTATTCAAGAGAAGATTAAGGGGTGACTTGATCATGATCTAAAAGTAATATCATTTGGTAAATGGATCTTGTTTCGCCTTTGACTGATAGGCAGAGCTTCCCAAACTGTTCCAGTGTAGAACCCCTGATGTTCTGTGCGATGTGACTAGGTGTTCCATGAAAAAATGTCAATGCTAGCAATATTTTTCCTTCTAAAATATGAAATTGTGCATATCAGAAATACTAAGGTATTTCAATAGTAGATGATTTTACTTCATTCTTCCCTTTTATTATTTTTTGTTCTCTGTAAAATAAAAGACATCCCAAAAAACCTAACTCTTTCAAATCAGCTTTTGACCAATTTTTCAGTATGAACCACCCAGCCCCCAGTTCGGCATATACATGTTCAGTTGATATATTCTAAACCCAAAAGTGGTCCATGGACCAATACTGGTTTACAGTAATTTAACCTGCTACTCAACAAATTCAGAATAGAGAATGTGCACATTTTTAAATACTAATTATTTATTACCCTTTACATCACGTTCCTGTGTATTCCTATGGTATTCTTCATCACCTGAAACTTTACATCAAGACTGAGTATCTTCTAAAGGATACACTGTAGCTCAGTCAGGCAACATGGGCTTGATGGAGGAGTTGCTTGGTAAATTTTGATGGCCTGTGTGTTGGAGACAATTTAGAAAAAGGACAAATACAGACAAAGGCAAAAGGTTTGGAAGTCTGTGGGGATGGATTAGTTGACAAATAGCATTTATAGATATTCCAACTCAGTCATAATTCTACAATTTACCAATCATCCCACAATTTTGTGTGTGTAAGAGATGTCAAGTCACCTCACTATTATCTTGTTTTTCCTTGCATATTTGCTCAGTCCTCCTGTTGCCTCATAGTTGGATTCTAAACTTTTAGTTTTAGGGACTTTTTGTTATGCATATGTACAGTGTCCACCACTGTGGGGTCTCCATTCCTGACTGGGACCTCTAGATGCTAACACAATTAGTTTGTATCATTATACTCTGTGTTTCCATTTTTTCAATCCAAATGTAGGCTTCAAGATGCGCCCAGTCTATCAAAGCACTTTAACACATGCTTAACTCTAACTCTTGACTTGTCCCTCAGGAATCAACAATACTGCTTATGTGTTTAAACTTTAAATACCAGCTTAAATACCTTGCTAGAGTAAGTCCAAAGTATTTAGCACCATATAGGATTTGGCTCAAATGTAACCTTCTGGGATTCTGGTTTGTTTAGTTATCAAGGAAAAGAAACTTTTATTGTTCTGTAATTAATAAAACTTTTCAATAGAAACAATCTTAGAGTTCATGTAACAAATTGCAGTCTGTTTTTACAATCCTCTCTGAGCAATATGATGCTTTTTATTAATGATTATGCGTCACAATTCTTAGGTCTAATATACCTTTTATAGCTACAGTTGATTGGTCAGAGATTAGAAAGATAGATCTGCATTGTAAAAGGTCTACTGTCTATTTGCTGACCTGTAGCAATTGAAGTGAATAGATTGATGGTGGGTCAGATTCTGCATCTCTACTCTGGCAAACCTTCCATTCAAATCAATATATTCTTCTCCACTTTGTGGTAATTAAGTGGTCTCTATTGTATGCTGCAGATCCACCTTTATAACCAATTGATCAATCATATGTACTTGAAAAAGGCTTTTTAGATTTGAAAACTGTGGTTAGTAGTTACAGAAGGACTTTATCTGTGTTACAGAAATCATTTTAAGAATAGTTTCCGGTCTAGTCAATTTGTACTTTGAGTATATCCTTTCTAAGAGTCTTACGGGGACTCATTTTTTTTCAGCAAAAGAAGCAAGGAGTCCTGTGGCACTTACAGACTAACAAATTTATTTATCACGTCATTTGTTCAGCAGTCAGATGGCTCCTGTTCATGCACAATTTTTGAGCACTAACACAAGCACATACTTCATCCGTCTGTTCTGATGCTGGTGTAAAGCAGATAAACAGTGTTCCCACTAATGCCCTGAGGCAGCTGAGCAATGCAAGTTGCTTGCTGCGTGGGCCATCCCCCCACGCCGGCAGGCCCTATCCTGCAGAGGCATGCGGGCCTGATACTGCACACACACACCCCGTGGGCCCGATGCTCCCCCCCCAGCTCTCCCCGGAGCCAGCCAGATCCCCTCCTCCTACCCCAGCCCACTCCTCCCAGTAACTCCCAGCCAACTCGACCCTCCTCCACCCCTGCACTCTTAATTCGCCGCATGGATCCCAGGCATGGCTCCTGGAGCCAGAGAAGCACTTACAGAGCATGCTCAGATGTTCTGAGCATGCTCCATCAGAGCTGCTCTGGGTGGGAATTTCAATAACTCCCAACTCCAGAGCAGCTCTCCACTGGTTGGAAGACAGCGCCTTCCGGCTGGGTAGGGGCTCTGGCTACCTGCCATGTTCAGTGGGCAGTGGGGGGGAGACATGCGGTTGTACAGCTTAGGGGGAGCATTGCAGGTGGATACGGTAGGAAATAAAGTCCACACTGGTGGATGCTCATGCAAAGTTGCCCATATAAAAGTCGAAGCTGAGGTTCGGTAAAAATTGCCATCTTGTTGCAACTTAGTTAGTATTCTCATCATTAAGCCTTTTGAAATGCTTCATGATTTCCTACTGAAATTGCAAAGGGAGGATTTGTTTTTTCTAATAGACAGTGCAGAGGTGAGTCCCCATCAGATTTTCATGAGATTCTTCTTTAACTTTGACATGTGCCAGTTTTACGATGACACACAGGACATGCTTTTCATATGCAGTGGGACATGAGTGCCCAAAAAGATTTAAAGGGGGTGGCTTTAGTGTCATTTTTTTAGGCTCCAGAATCCCAGTTTTGGGATCATTGCAATGTCCAAAACTCCTGCTGAACTCTGTAGGTGTTAGTTATTCAACTCCTACTTGTACTGCAGAAGAAAACATTCTGTAGCATAGGCCTATGTTTGTGTCTCTGGGCTTGTGCACTGTAGATGCCTGAGAGCCCATCTCCTGCCTAATCCCTGAATAATTCCAAAAGCAGGGGAAGGTAGGAATTCAGCCACCTAAGTTAAATGCTGGGCCCAATTTAGTAAGTGCTCTCTGAGTATGCCTGTTGGCTCTGGAGGCATAGTCAGAACTGTTTTTTTTTTTTTTTTTTTTTTTTGGCTGGACCTTGTTGACATAGGTGAGCACAAGCCTTGTGTCACAAGTGAGTGGCCTGAAGAAAACATGGGATGAATTGCTTGAAATAGAGTTCAGCAACCCTCAGCACACATGCCAAAGGTGGCATACAGGCTCCCAGCCCCACGGTGTCACTCTCCCCAGGCAAGCTCCACTGGCAGCCACTCTGCCACTTCCAGCGTTCCCCACCGCACCTGCCTGCCTCAGAGCTGGGGCTGGGTGGGGCCTTTCTAAATCTCCCACCCTCAATGGGAAACTTAAAATGCTACTCCAACATGGCAGCTGTGGGTCAGTTGGAGTGAGTGTGCTGAGATGCTGGCAGTGTGGTGCAGGTGGCCACAGCGGCTTGGGCGTGAGGGCACGGTGGGAGGGCTAGTGATCAGTGGGGCTGATGGTGGCAGCAGTTCAGGAACTGGGGGTAGCAGCTGGGGGAAGGGGAATTGGCAGGGTCCTTGCTCCACTGCTCTCAACACTTTCTTGCTACCCTTTTCCTGTCCTACTCTGCTCCCTTGCCACCCCATCTTTATTCTCCCTTGCCACCCCTGCCCTGCCCCACCCTGTTCCCCCTTGGTCCCCACCAGCCACCCCTGCTCTGCCACATTTCCTTGACATCCCACCCCATCATTGCTCCCCAATCCCCTTCCCAGCCCAACCACTGAGCCCGACACTAGGGAAGAGTCAGGGAGCAGGCCCTTCGATCAGGTTATTGACCCCTGACTTAAAATCTGATTGAGTGGGCTTGCTTTCAAAGTGGGTGGGCCAAGATCCATCCATAGCTATGTCTCTGACTGGATCAGGGCCCTCAGGTGAATTGATTCAAAACAGCTAGGGGAAGAGGGAGGAGAATCTCCCTTAATTTTTAATCCAGTTTTTAGTGTACTCACCTGAAATGGGGGAGGGAAGTCCTTCATCCATTTCAGGGAGAAGAAATTTGAACAGGTATTTGCCACCGCCTCAGATGATTAATCTAACCATGAGATTCCCTGATTGTCTCTTCTGCTGTGTGGCAGCACCATTCCACCAAGCCTTCCATAGCTGCCCTTGGGGCCCCCAAAAGGATGATTCAGCACCAAGGCATGGAGCACAGAAATTCATTGCAGCCTCAATCTATGCTATCTTTTCTAGAATCTGTACTGGGCTGTTGGAACGACAGTGTGCATCCCTGTTTTTTGAGCCTTCTCAATTCCTCTCCTGTGAGAATTCCCAGAATCTGGCACAGCATCCACAGAAACGCTGCTGCACCCGCTGTTTCCCCCTTTTTTGCATGGGAGGACCTGTGAATATTGTGCATTTGTGTTGCAACGGTATCTAGATTCCCTTGCCAAGATTATGGCGCCATTGTGCCAACTGCTGTTCATGCACACGGTAGAGGGTCTCTGCCCCAAAAGCCTACAATCTAAAGAGAGATGACAGATAATGAGTGGGAGAAAGGGTATGATCCCCATTTTAAAAGTGGTCATACAAGAAACTTGGGGCAGAGCAAGGAATTGAACTTTGATTTCCTCAGGCCCAATCCAATCTAGTAGACTTAGATTCTTTCTTTCTTTTACCATCTTCAAATACTCTTCTAATGGAATAATCAAATTTAATACATGTGTGACTAACGCTGTTGCCGTTTGGACTGGGAGGTTGGTAATGCAATGTCCGGTAGCCTGCTGATGACAGTGGTATGTTAGTGAATTTGCACAGAGCATGAAAAGCACCAATACTTAACAGGCACACCATGTGAAAGTTGTCATCTTGCTTCCATCTTGCTCTTCATTTTAACTCAGTTTTATTTTTTTCCTGAGTTGAATCCTCTTGTATACTTTGGACTTATTGACCAGAAGTACCAATCATCCATCTCCATTTTTGTTTTGAAAAGTATCAATAACATTTTTACCCAGTGTTTGGAACTTAATTTAACTGAGGGCAAGGGGGGAAGTGGAATACAAGAGAATGTATAAACATAGAGATAATTCAGGTATATTGTTAGCTGGGTTAATTTGGAAAGAAAGGGGGGAAGAAGCCCTCAATTTTTTAAAATTGAAATAGGAAGAAAACAGGAATGCTTCCATAAAGGTGTGGATTTAATACAAATGAATTAGGTGAAGTAAGATCCTCAGTAATCTTGATGAATGTGAATTATTTTCAGATGTTGATTAATTTTTATATTTTACAAAATGTTTAGGGGAAAATTAACCTCTTTGGCTCTTGTCCTGTACATATTTGCACATGTTCTCACTGCATTTATGCATATACATGATAGTTAGTGTGTTTCACAGCTGAGATTATTGGCAGTTCATAGAGGCCTTTGATATTGGTTCTTTTCTACTATCTTTGAAAAGAAGTAAACTGATATATTGTACTAAACTGGAAGAAATCTAGTACAAATTCTATCACAACATTTTATTAAACAAATTAGCTGAAAGTCTTCCTCTGGACTTTGAAATATATTCCCTTAGACGTAGATCTGCCTGATGTTTTTGTTTTAGGGAGGTCACAACAAAGGAGAGAATCTTAATTTTTCAGAATAGCCTGGGGTTCAGATAATTCATATGTGATTGCCCTCCTGGGGAATTAAACTCCAGTGACGCAGGGGAAGCTGTATCCTTTCTTAAGAGATGAGCATTAGTGAGGCAACTCAGAAAAAAGACAGAAAAACAAATGGAAGGTAGTCTGCTTCACACACCTCTTATGGTTCCACTAGTCGCCCGCCCTGCAGGATGATTTTTTTTTAATAGAATTCAGGAAATTCCTCCACAGAAGTTTACAGTCCTCAAACAAGACATCCATTTCACTGCCTCCAATAACGTCCTGGGCGGGGGAAAAATATAGAATTTATCCATAACAGCCATTTTAACTTCATCTGTCCTCACAGAACAGTTTGTCTCAAACTGATATGCATAGACATTAGGTTGTTTTAGGGTCATACACAAAAGACGTAGAAGATTTTTGCAAGTCTTCACTCAGATAAAAAAAAGGCAGGTAGGGCAGGTAAGACTCTGAATCTAAAGCTGTTGAAATCACTTGACTGACTCCCAGCGACTTCAGTGAGTATTTGATCAAATAATTGAGAGAAGGTGCTGAACTAAGCCAGAGGGTCAGTCTTATGATTACAGATGCATTTTTTATTACGTCCAAATGTCACTGGATACTGAATGAAGTTGTTTATAAATATATTTCCAAATCATCCTACTGGAGAAGTGACATGAAAACAGTAAAAGCTACAGTAGCAACAAATCCTCACTTTGTATCAGATACGCATGTACAAAACAAATTATAAAACCAATGTTCTGCAATGAACGTTGCCTATTGCTTTCATACAAAAGAGAGAAAGCTCAGTTAGAATCTCTGTGGCTATGTCCACACTTAGAAGGTTAGCTCAAATTAATGTAATTTGAACTAATAATGATTAGTTCAAATTAAGTAAATTTGAACTAACATGGCACCACTAGAAACCCACTTCAAGCTAGCATGTCCATGGACAGGACTTGTTAGTCTGAATTAGGAGAGGGGCACCCTAGGAGGTGTGGCAAGATGGACCCCCTGCTTCCATGAAAGGCCATGCCCCTGTCCAATATATAGAAAGAGGAAGGCAACCTGGGAGGAAAAAGGTCAAGAAGTGTTAATTCAACTTAATGGTTAGTTCAAATTAACATGGCTATACTGGGTTAATTCAAACTAATAAATTGGAATGAACCCTTACTTTGAAGTTAAGTGAGGTTCTATAACTTTGAGGTAAGACTTCATTAATTCAAACTAAAGAAATTTCTTAGTTCTAGTTAAGAAAACCAGTATAGCCATGCATTAAGTCAATTTGAATTAATCCTCGTTAATTTGAATTAAATTGTAAGTGTAGACACACCCTATGAGAGGAGAGTTAAAGGAGTTTGGGAGCATTTCTGGAGAAGGGCAACCTTAACTGCTTGGTTTCTAAATCTTGAAGGTTGTTTTTTTCTTAAAATGGCAATGTTATCAAAAGGTAATGAAATGAAGATTGCAAGTGTTGTGTGAGGATTTTTGTGAGGACAAATGTAATTTCAACACTGCAATTGTGTTCCCTTTTTTAAGCTGTTTCTGTTCTGTCACTCTGTTTTTTTATCAAAACTGGTGATGAACCAAACTTATTAACAGGACTGTCTGGAGGATTTCAGTGCAGTCCCTAATGGAAAAATCATGATCACTGTTGGCACTAATTAGCTACCTTGTTGGCAGTCTCAGCTGAGAAGCTGAGGATAAAATCAACATAAAATGCTAGATCCTTGGCTGGTGCTAATTGGCATAGCTTAGGGTGACCAGATAGCAAGTATGAACAAACAGGGCAGGGATTGGGACTAATAGGCATAACTCCGCTGAAATCAATGGAGCTATGCAGCTTTATCCTAGATGAGTATCTACCCAAAGGCCGAACTGCCTTCCTGCCCTTAGGGTGTAGCTCTGCACATCAGCTGGGACGGTGCTTCCCAGCATGGGTAGCAAGACATGCTAGTCTGCTCAGGCTAGTGGCACGAAAAGCAGTGTGACTGCAGTGACAGGGACTTTGGTTTAAATATGTTAATGTCAAGGCTTTATCCTGCCCCTCATGAAGTCGGTGGGATTCCTGCCATTGTCTCCAATGACAGCAGGAATGATCTCTAGGCTGGAAGTCCTATGACCAATCATTTTTAAATATTACACCATTTTTGTAGTCCATGTTTAAAATAAAATAAAATAAAATCCACACACTACTTTGTTCATTCTGGGTCCAGTACTGCCAATCTTCCATGTGTGGAACTCTTGTTGACTTCCTCGGGGTTTTGCCTCTAGAGAATAAATCGGGCTGTTCTCTCTATTTGTCTAACACAGTTTAATAATGCAGATTAAGAGATCATTTTTTTTGTGAAAATTCTGAATTACCCACATTAAAACTCATTTTAAAAAATATGTTTGTAACTGCTGGGCTTATGAATAAAACTTGTGATGTCCTGCATGTGTCTGAAGTTATATAGCACATCTCTCTCCTCACCGGTAGCATCACTGTATTTTGTCTCTGCTTTATAATTTTTAACCAAAGCATATAATTCAAGACAGGGAATTGTGTGTGCACAAACATTTAGAAGTGTAAGTGCATAGAAGGAATCATGTGGGTATGTGCACAAGTGTAAGTGCATTCAGAGAGACAGGGAGCAATGCAGCTTGCTCGTGAAACCTGAAAACCTCTTCATCAGTCATAAATATGCAAATAGTTGATGATCCCTCTCTCTCTCAAGCCTTGGGAGATAGACCTCTCCTTGCTTATAGGCAGCCACCCAATCTTAAACAGATACTCACCACCAACTACAGATTTAACAACAGAAGCATTGAAGCAGGCACACACCCCTGCAACAAACCACGCTGCCAAGTCTGCCCACATATCTGCACAACAGATACCATCATAGGCCCTAATCAAGCCTGCTACTCCATCAAGGGCTCATTTACCTGCTCATCTACTAATGTGGTCTATGCCATCATGTGCAAGAAATGCCCCAACACCTTATATATTGGACAAACCGGAAGATCGCTGCGTAAAAGGATGAATGAACACAGAGCTGATATCAGAAATCACAGAACAAAGAAACCAGTTGCTGAGCACTTCCATCTTTCTAATCACTCAATGAATGATTTGTTAATGACTGTCCATCAGGGATGTGGCTGGGACATCAAGACTTCAAAGAGAAACAGCTGAACTCGAATTAATGTGCAAGCTAAATTCTGTGAAAGCAGGACTCAGTCGAGGCTATGGGTTCTTTTCCCATTACAAAAGGTAAATTGACTTCAGGCTTCCCATGGTTTGAACCTAACAACTGCTCTGATTTGCTGTTACTGTATGAAAACAACAAGGAGTTGTGTGGCACTTTAAGAATGACCTGATCCTATGTTTTACACCCCCTTGCATTTATTTTCATTCCTTTCTGTAAGTTCACCCATCTTTGAAGCATCTGAGGAAGTGGGATTTTCTCCCACGAAAGCTCATATGAAAAATAAATCTGTTAGTCTCAAAGTGCCACACGACTCGTTGTTTTTTTGCTGGACTAGACTAACACAGCTATCCCTTTGGAAATTGTGTTTGAAACTCCTTTTGTTTCACAACTACAAATACTAATCTTTGTGAACCAAGACAAAATTTTAAAAATCTTTGCGATGGAGTGAGTACCCTTACAAGGAATGAAAAGTCAAGTATGCTACCTGGCTGCCCCTAGGGGCAAGGCCAGGTTACTCATATCTTTCCTAGCTGGGATTTATGAGGTGAGTAGTGACTGTAACGGGAAGTATAGATTGAAAGGTGTCAATATTGAGAAACTCTACAGTCCCTCTCTGAAAATAGAAAGTAGAGAGAGTAGGAGAGTAAAGGATGAAATCTAGAGAGACAGATGGCCTTGGGATCCTCTCCCAATACAAAGTCTAGCACCAGGAGAGACAGAGCAGCCATGGCAGAGTACAGCTAGATTCAGTGGTAAAAAGCAGGATCTAAACTTCCAGGGAGAGAGCTCCAGTGGGCATTTAGTGAAGGAATTTTGAGTGGTGTGGACTGGTGTAGGCAGAAGTTAGCCTCCTCCTCACACCTTATCTAAATCAAGGAAGAAGCCCACACATGTAGCAGTGAGGAATCTGATGAGATGGTCTTTGCCTGCTGGTTACAGGATTTTTGGACTAAAGCCCTGTATAGTTAGGCCTGGATTCCATGACCAGTCACCAGGGAAGGTGGCATAAAGCCCCTGACATGAGGAGTAGGAACTTCTGAGAACCCTGAGATAAGATGGTATAAAAACCCTAGGGCTTCAAGTCAGTCCCAAAGACTTGCTATAAATCCATTGGATTGTCTTGATGATCTGCTATGCCAGAAGGGGCAGGACTAGCCATTACCTAACTGAAGAATCAATCACAAGAAGAGGTAGACAGTGGTGGGAGTGGTAACAGGATTACTAGAGCCTCCTATGCTGTGTCAGTCATAAAGTATACCAGGAGCGACCTGAATCTTCTAAAGAAATCGAGAAATAGGTGTGGAGGCTGGTAAAGGGGTTGAACTGGAAAAAAAAATAGTTTAATAATACCCACAAAAGCAATATCCACCCACTAGAGTTCAAAATTACATGCGACTCACAGAAAATTTCACAGACCTTCATAATATCATGATCATACAAGTTCCACATCCTTGCATGCTTTTGATCAGAATTGCTGTTCACTGAACACTGTCTTTCTTTTCTTCTTGCTTTGATCAACAGTGAGATAATTAACAATGTTAACCTTTAAACCCCCACTGAGTGAGTAATTAACATGCCACATTTCAGGGTCAGCTGATGCTTTCCAAGCTATTGTTTCGAGGTCACCTGATTACACACGGTTGAGAATTTTGAAGCTTTTTCCTAGCAGCTATAAAAGCTAGACATTTTTTTTAATTAAAGCTTTCATTTCAGGATGTAAAGTAGGGAACTCCTCTCCAGAAGAATATCAGCAGGGGATGGAGACACCCGATAGATGATGTGGTGCTCTTTCCCTGCAGCAGACTTGTGCAGCTGACAGGCCTTCCTTGCCTCCCCATTGACATCACTGGTCTACTTTCAGGGCTTCACTGGCCTTCTCTTGAGCAAGTCCCCTTTAACAAAAAGAAAAATTGGAAAGATGCCTTGAAAGTTTCCTTATGCAGGTGGATCACTCAGTGCTCAAATCATTCTTCTACTTCCCTGGCCCTTCTCTACTACTGTTGTATGTGTGGCACTTGGCTTCCTGTTCTGCTTTGGGTTCTTTGGATATGTCTACACTATGGGCTTAAGTCAATTTAAGGAGGCTTAAGTTGATTTAAGGAAAGCCCTGACCACATTTGGAGTTCATTGTCAACTTAAGGGCTTACTTAAGGCAACTTTATAACTCTCACTCTTTAAGTTGACTTAGGCATAAAGTCAATTTTATTAAGTCAACTTAATGGAATGTGGCCATCTAAGTTGATTTAAGAAGCCCTGTGTAATAGAATTTGCCTGCTTAAGTTGACTTAGTAAAGTTGATTTAAGCAAACACATTTTTTATTAGGACACTTTCTTAAGTTGACTTAACCAACTTGAAGTCGACTTAAGGGAAGGATAAACTCACTAAGTCAACTTTGTAGTGTAGACATAGCCTACCAGTGCTTCTTCCAGGGCTAGGAAGTATTCCTCTAGATCTCAGAATTGACACAACGCCACATTTTGCTTTCCTTGGTGTGCGCACAGAATATTTCGTTAAATGTAAGGGCAGTAGTGTTTTGGTTTTGTCAGTTCTTTTGCAGTTGAGAGCAAGATAACAGGTGTGCAGGGGTGGGGGTGGCATCCAACTGCAGGAGCAGTTTAACACTTCAGCTAGGTGGCATCTGGCTGGGGGTTTTACTTTACATTGCAGAATGTGGAGAAGGCGCTAATGTCTGGTGCAAAAATAGCTCTTCTTGCCTCAATTCTAGATTAATAAAAGGAAGGGAGATGTAGGAACCACCTCCATACTAGTCTTGCATTGACTTAGTAAGGTTCTTAAAGATAGCAACTTGTTAAAATTTCACTCGGCTCTTTCTGTCAGGCAGCTGTGCGTGCACAGTGGTGAGCTGTTCCATGGTCCCTGGAAGACTCTATATAGGTTACATCCAGGTACTTGCAACCTTCTTTATGGGATGTAGTGACTAATTTTGTGACATGTCCATGCCAACAATGATCTTATCCAAAAATAAGTCCCCATCGTTCTGAAGGTGATGCAGTAGGTAGGGATCTCCCCTCAGCTCAACAAATTCCTAAACTTGTTAAATGAGGGTGTGATGTGGGAGATGAAGGGCCAGGTCAGTCCCTGAAGTTAATAAAGTTTTTCTGATTCATACTAGAAGGGGCGCTTTCTGGATGCGGAAACATTATGGAACGATAGGCGAGAAAGAATCCTGATATTGTACTAAAAATACTTGTTCCTAGGGATTGTAGCCTGCCTTGATTTTTCTCAGGTTTTGACATACATGTTGTCTTCTGCAACAGACTCAGAAGGACTGGAAAGATTTTCTTTGTTTTTAGCCATATATAATTTTTCAGGCTCATTCTCGCTTTCTTTGTTAGCAGCACTCAAAGTTGAGGTCCGGTTCTTTGAGTGAAATTAATGAGAATTTATTGATTTTTGTGGAAGCAGAACTGATTTCTAAATAGCCATCCAGACTGGCGCTTGATTTAAAAAGAGTTTGCCTTATTCAGTCCAACAGCTCAGACCATGTGGTCTTGAAGTGATTCTACCTAATCCCTTTAAATCAGTTGTATCTGTCCTGCTGTTCTTAGAGGGAAGAGTGCTGCTAATGAATTTCTTGTTCTACAGTAACTTCAGCCTGGGTTATTTAAAGTCCCTCTTCACACAATTTTAGTCTGAACAAACCGTACACAAACTTTTCTTAGTCAGGACCATTTTTGCTCCCTGTTCTCAAATGAAGCTGGATCTATTTCATTTTGATTTTTATAATAAAGATTTTCAACCAAATGAGGGGAATACTACTAAAAATGATAGATCAGAGACATTTCCAATTAGTGTTAAATCTTTTCTGTATAGAAATGCAGCACACCCTGTGTGTAGAGAGTATCTTAAAATTGCTAGGTTGTCACTTCTGATGTGGCAATTTCAATATTTGAGAGTGATTTGTGGTCATAGCCTGAAGTGCATTTTCATTTTTAAAAGTGCTTTCAAATGTCTGTGTCCTAGGCAATTGCAAGTGAAGTGGAGAAGGGAGATATCTGAGTGGACTGGGAGAATTGTTTTTCTTTTTTTCTGCTGGATCTCTACAGCACAGAGGCAGTAAAAATAAACAGGGAGACTGCACAGTTTGACAACAATCATTATAAAAATGATTATCATAAGACCTACGTGGCACACAGTCCAAAAGGGCTCGGTTGGCAACCTCAACACCTGCTAGCTGCAACAGAGCTACCCTGTAGCCACTACTCGCTCCTCAGGGAATATGAACTCAGGACCTTTCCTGATTTTACATGCCAAAGTACCTCCATGTAAAGGGTCAGGAAACTGGCCAGAGTACTGTTTTAACAACGAGGCCATGGACCAGCGCTGCTCCCTCAGATTTCCCCAAGACAGGGAAGCAAAAAGTCAGTCCTCGGTATCAAAAAAGTAGAGAGAGGGACTGAGCTAGAGGCCCCTTGTCGCAATGGACCTACTGTTTTTGCTTCTCTCCCTGGGCTTGTTCCAAAGCCTATTAATGTTTTTTATTATTATTTTTGTTTCCCCCTCTGTGACCATAATCTGAATCCTAAATCTGTTGGCAGTTCATCTGGAGTTCTGCCCTCCCATCCTTTCTCCCTCCCCACCACTGTCCTCTGCCAGGCCAAGTTCTTGCTCCATAAATCTCCCCAGACTAGAATATTTCTGAGTACTTTAAGTACTTTACGCCCAAGCAAATGTGAGATGGGCAAGCTGGATGTACTAGATGATTTAGCATAGCATGGAATGATGAGATGCTAACCTCTTGTCAGATTGACTTCAACTGTTATTGACTTGTATGTTGCATATTGACAGACGTGAACATAAGGATAATTACTCACATTAAAGAATGATAGATTTTAATATAAAATAATAGCTGTTATTAAACCACAAAAAGGAAGCAAACCTGTTGATGAATGTCTAGAATTAGTCCCATCAATATAAAGAGGTAGGAGTAAGACACTGTTTCCATCTTAAACATGTGTATGTGAATGAGATTGGTAAGGGTGAAGTGGTGGCCTTGTTTTTTGTCTGACTGTATATACTTCATGTATACATTTAAACAATTGAGAAATAATCATCTTAGAGCAGCTTTTTCCATAACATTTTAAGAAAAGGGGAAATAAAAGGATTAGCTTGAATTATACAAAAATCTGAATTTGCAATTAAGTGGTACAGAGCAACAAGACAACCTTGGAAATTAACTTTTAAAACGTTTAAGTAAATTCCTTGATCATGTATTGAAATGTGCCAGAGCAGCCCTGGGAACTGAATTCATATAGCCATAGAACAAGTGTGACATGGACAGTATCAGTGCAAGCTTCCTCAAGCTATTCCAGCTAGCCATAGCCTTGATTTTTGCTCTGATAAAAAGGTAACTTCCATATTTTGCAAAAATTCCAAGAATTGAATAAGACTGGTAGCAAAACACTAGCAGTGTTGGTGATGGTTTTGTGATATGGCCCTTTGTTCACTGGGAATTCAACTTAGACCATGAATCCATTGCACTGCAACTATTAACCACAACTTAGATGTGGTGACTTCTGAATTGCTTCTCACTTGGGCCTGACTTCCACAGAGAACTGGGTAGAGCATTTCATCTTTAATGCATCGATCCTTTGAGCTTCTTTAAGGAATATGCTTCTTAAAGCACATGCTTCAAGGAATGAATTGAGACTGATATGAGGTTGTAGGAGGATGGGCTGTTTGTGGGGAATGAAATCTTTTTTGAACATGGATATAAAAATTAAACATTGTCATGCAATTTATTAAACTTCACAGAAGCACGCTTTGTCACATGGCAGGGCGCATTTCTTCATCAAAAATATAAATGTCTAAATCTTAGAAAAGGGTGTGTGGGAGACAGAGATTTTTAACTGAAGCTGGAATAGGGCTCAAAACTCCGCTTTGGCCCAGACTTTACATGTGAGATTTCATTCAGGAGTGAGCTTTTTGGCAGGTTTATAGACCTCTGAAAAGTGGAATTTATGAAGCTGGAAGACTGGCAAGTGTGTGCTTATAGGGTTTTTTTGTGTGAGCTGGTGGAGCTCCTAAGCTTTAAGCAGTAGTGGCTCTTGCTGTCAAAACACAAGGTTCTTATTTCTATGAACATTTCACATCATGGAAGTTAGGAAGGTTTTTGACACATTACTGACACCTACATCTGGCTGAAATTTTTCAACCAAAATTTTTTTTTGGTTGAAAATTCAGATGTAAGTTTACCTAAACATTTCATGAATCCACATTGATTTAACCAAATTGTTTTGTTTGGGGTGGGAGTAAAGGAGCCAATAATCACTGTTCTTTTAAAAACCAAACAATTAAAATATTTTTGTTCCTTTATACAAAATTACCTTTTTTCTTCAGTTTTGTTTTATATCAAAATGAAATATTTGGGGTCAGCTCCAAAATTTCATTGTATCTGAACTCACACTGTAACTTTTAAGTATGATGAATTATATTTTTTAGACTATTTTGGCCCAGCAGGTGAACTGGAAACATTAATTATGTGCACTGCTTGACTGACAACCTTCAAGCTAAGTGAGCAGAGGTTTTGTTGTTTGTGTATCCTTATGCTCTGCTTTAGATTAAACGTTTCTTTGAATTTACATCTTCAGGAACCTGTACAACCGAGAAATGGTCTCAAACTTGAGGAGCCTACTATCTAAAGCCTTAATCCTGCAAGGCTAATCTTTGTTGATAGATACTTGAATTCATGTCAGTCAACATTGGCTTGAACTGGACTCTGTGTAAACATAAAGATTTGTTCACGTAGCAGCCTGTATGATCCTGAAAATCCTTATACCCATATGAGTAGTCTTGGGCAAGTACTCCAGTGATTAGCAGCATTGACATTTCTGCCAATACTGACTACTGGCATGAATGAGGATTAGTCATTTAAGAGTCTGTAGACTCAAAGTCTAGGGTCTCTTAGTTCTTTGCATTTGGAAAACTCAAGACTGAACTGAAGGGGAGCTTGAGCTGTGCAATGGAGAACCAGACTGGGCCTAAGTCAGGAATAGACAACAAGGCATGGGTGTGTGAGATGCTAAATGAGGATCCAAATTGAAAATGCTGAAGACAGTTGTGGGATTTTAATCAGTCCTTTGGAAAATTACACTTATTGGCAGACTTTGCAGAAGTGGTGATGAAGGAGAGAAATAGTAATTATATGGTTTTCAGGCAAAAAAAAATCAGCTTCCTTCTTTTGCTGTGGAAGTGTTGCAAACAAGGAGTGAATAACAACATCGATACCTTGGTTCCCAGTTTACTAAGAACATTGGATAACTGTACATGTTTGTGGAAAAATATTGTTCTCAGAGGATTGTAATGATTTTGATTTGGCTCAAGAGCTCGTCTAATTCACCTGCCTGTTTTGAAATATTTGCTATCTCAAAGGAACAGTTTTAGAGGCTTTTCCTCCTGCATAATTGATTGATCTCTTCCCTTTTAAAGGCTTTCATGGCTTTCAAAGCAGTGGGACATGCATTCATGAGACTTTGAGAGGGACTTGCATTTTACATGGTCTGAAAAAATGCCCAAAAATTTCTCCTGCAAGGAGGATGAATACAGAGATGCCTAAATACATTGAATAAACAGCCATAAAAGCTGTTAATTTGTGATATTTTAATATTTGATATTTAATAATTGATCATTGTTATATTATTAATAATTATAAACGTATAAAATTATAAATTATACATAAACTAAATGATTAATTAAGTTATTAAAATGCTAATTTTACAAGTTAGATTTTGGTGGGGAAATAATCAATCAAAATGTTTCATTTCAATAATTTTGAAATGTTCTCTTTTGATTTCATTTTATTCAATAGTCCAGTTTTGAAAGTGTTGGTTTTTGAGATGAGAAAATAATTTTTTCTTTAAAATCAAAACAAGAACATTTTGACAACTTCAAATCAATTTCAAATTTTTCAGCTCAAGAAATTAGTCTGAATTGACATCCCTGCGAGAAGTTTCAGCCTTGATAAACTGGTGGGGTTTTTTTTCAGTGGCAAATGTTCAGTCAAATTTATAACCAGCTCTAATACCCAGAGAGCTGTATCTGCAAGAGGGCTTTTTCTGACATTATTGTATCATCAAAAAATTGCACCCGTAACCAACAGAATTCTGTCAGTAAATGTCCCAATTATAGAAAATTCCTCAAATTTCACATGTTCGCATAATGTATCAGATGGAGTAGGAAATGTGACTTGCTGGCTCCCTCCCTACAGAAGAGGGACTGAGTGAATGAAGACCAAAGACTTTTTAAATGAGCAGCAGGTTAAACAAACAGGCTGCTTTAAAGAGGGCGTGGAGAACGCCTGTGCTCCAAAGGGTTGCTGATTATGCAAGTTTTAGAGGGGTAGCTGTGTTCTGGTGAAGTGGGATTGCACCCATAAAGCTTATGTGATAAATAAATTTGTTAGTATTAAAAGTGCCACAGGCTGCCTTGTATTCAGTGTTGCCAGTTGTTCATCTCTTATGATGAATGCTGGGACATTTAATGTTTTTCTTTAAAGCCTCAGATTCTGGAGTCTCGTGGTTACATAGGAAACTCAGCTTTCATTTGAAAGTGAATTTCTAGCTATCATAGTTGTGGGGGAAACGTATCAGATGTGACCCCCCTGCATCCAAGATTCAAATGCCAAACAAGATATCAGACAAAATAAATGATGAGATTTTAAAATGTAATATGTCTCTAATGACTTTTGTGGGCCTGAGTCATTTTTGAAAACTTTTGGTTAAAAATACTGCCTGCATATGGCTGATAACGTTTAATGGCTTGAATGAAAGATATGTGAATACCTCTCATTTAAACATATGCTACATACGTGCACACTATTGGTAACAACTCTTTATTTTTCTAAATGGAGCAGGTATCCAAGCTGTCCATTGCAACTAAAACAGCCAGCCTATATTTAGCGACAGCCTGATTTTGTCTTGTTTGTGTAATTTATTTATTTATTTATCCACCTGGACAATGCATTTGTGGCCTGACGTGATGGCCAAATTAAATGATGAGCCCAAGGTCTTGACCAGTTAAATTATTTCTTTCCATTTATCCGAAAAGGTTCTGTACATCAAACCAGAGGTGTTTTATGTAAGTGCCCTGTGTTTATCAAAGTAGTTGAAAATTGAGTGTCTGCACTTTGCATAAACACTAGGCTTTTCCCCCTGTGTTTAGTATAGCTTAGAAATATGTTTTCAAAGCACATTGAGATCCTAGTGTGAAAGACTGTGTGCATGTGCGTGTGCACAAAGAAAGATTGAGAGCGAGCTCAGTAACTCAAGAGTAAACATTTGGGGCCTCCTTTTTAGCCCTCAGGCATGTGCATGTTGGCCCTTGTGCCAAATGCGCATGTAAACCTGTTGATACACAGTGGTAAATATTCTACTCTTCAGCCATACATATTCACGCAATGTCAGGGCTCTCTGTATTCTCAAATGGTCCGCAAATCAGACCTTTACTGTGGTCAGAAATCTAGCAAATAAAATATTGGATTGAGGCCCCAATCCTGCAATGTGTTCTGCACAAAAATTTGATTACATGATTGGACCAATGTGTCAAATCCTGTGTTTCTATGGTGATTTATTTAGCCCAATATCCTGTCTCAGAAAGTGGCCTCCATCTGATGCTTCAGAGGAAGTTGCCAAAATGACACAGGAGGCAGATGTAAGCTAATCTGTCCCATCATAGCTCCTCATGGCTAGAGAGTGAAGCATGAGGTTTTATATCCCTTCCAGTATTGCACTTAAAAAGGCGGGGTGGGGAGGTGATTATATATGCTAGGATAGGACACAGACTCTAGAAGCTCAGGTGACAGAAAATGAAAAAAAATGGGCTGTAAGTAATTATCCCAACATTGAGAGGTAAATTTTATAGCTCTAGGCAAAGATGGGATTTGTTTTTGCAGTATCTAAACGGGTTCATCCATTCCTTGCTTTCTTTTTGCATACAGTACCATGGACAGTGTCCTGCAACATAGAATTTGTCCAGGTTAAGTAGTGTTTCAGTGTTAAGTGCATATTCCCTTCTTTTGTAAATATAAGGTCTTCAGCATTGATTTTTATTATTTGTTTAATAATATACATAATATAAAATACATCTTGTGGCCTTTTGATGTTATTTCCTCAGAGAATTTGTTGTTTTGTTTTGTTTTTTTCCTAGCACTGGGACCATAATATCACACTCTTGTTGTGAATAGCTGTTCTAATTCAAGAGTTAAGGATCAGGTTTCTGTGTTTTTTTTTTTTTTTTTTAATCCTGGCCTCAGTATCAAAATCATTATTTGTTCAATGCCAGATAATCAGGAGCCCTGGCTCGAGTCCTACCATTGACTGCGACCAAAAAATTAATTGCTTGTACCACATCCATTTCAGTTAATATGAAACAACCTTCAGTGGCATGCTGTATTGTCATGCAACACAACTCATTTTTTCTTTGGTTTTTGAAATAATGTTCTTTTGAGGCTTTTTGTTTTGTTTTGTTTTTAATGTAGTCTGATTTGCTTCCACTGGTCTCAAAATATTTTTCTTTTTTTTTTAAATAGACCCTGCTGGCTGGTTGCTTAAAAACCAGTGCCAGCATTTGCCTGTTTTTAAAACCATCTTCAGCAGTAGATACAGGAGTAGGTCCTTGGCAAGTCTAAATTTTGGTAGCTTCCTTAAAAGATGTCATCTAGTACATTGCCTTTTTTTTAAATTTTTGCAATATCTGCACCTATCTAGTAGAGATTTGGCTGAATCCATCATTTTGTTTGACAGGCAAGTTAGAAAGACCCATATTCTGGAGAGGTTTCACATACCATTTGGCTTCAGCATTAAGGTTTCTAAACTAAGACCTTTTTCCTAAAAATTCCCATATTGACTTTCAAGCAAAGTCCATCCTTTTTATTTTTAAATGGTAGCAGGAATGGTCTTTTATGTAGATAGGATGAATGTGAGCATTACCATAGATTTACTTACTATGTTTGCACGGTGCCTGGAACAATGGGGTTGCATTTGGTTGCCCTCTAGGCAGTACCATAATAATACTATAGTCATCAACTTAAAAGGAAATTAAACCTCTTTCAGGAAGTGTAACTCTCCGGAGCAGTGCTGTTCACTTAAGTGCTGCCTGAAACAATGATTACAGCTCTCGGACATTTTTTTTCCCTCAACTGGGGCATCAATCAGCAGATACAGGAAACAACTACCCAATGTTGCTGGCCACATTCTGTCCCATATTGCTCAGGCTCGTTTTGGGCCCTACCAGAGCAGCAAGTCTAGTTTTATTGTCCAATGAGGCTCTTAGTGTTTCAGCTTGTCACAATTTCAGGATTTGAACCCAATATTCAGGCAGGACAAACTTCCTCCCAATCGTTGAAAGTTGTTGCTCTGAGCTTGATTTAGATCTGTGACCTACAGACTTCATTTTCCCTGTATCTCTGGTAAGTTGTACAAAACGAGCTCTCTGAGCTCTTGCATATAGAAGATTTAGAATTTTTTTTAAAAAAGCCTCAAGCACACTCAGTCACTTACTGATAATCCTTAATGTGTACGGGCACCTTTTTGATATTCTTCGGAGATCAGAAGGCTACAATACAGAACTGTTGTGTCAAACAGTATTCCCAGACCTGTCATGTCTCACACCCCGCATGTGTCTCATGCTGCTTGTCCCTGTTGTAACTAAACTCCTATCCATTGCTCCCTTTTGGCCACAATACGTCTGCATGTGTCTGCCCCCTGCGCATGCAGTCAAAAAACCTCTGCAGCTGGAATCATATTTCTGCAGCTCTTCCACTCCCCCCGCTCCTTGCACTAAGGCCTCTAACTGTCTTGCTGCATCGTGTTCAATCCCAACCTACTTTCAGGTGTCCAGTCTTCTGGAACCCCCTACTTTTCCCACTCTTCTGCTCTCAACAACTAAACTGACTGGCACCCCAGTTTCCAGTAACAGATGCCTCCGCAGATCTGTTTCCTGTTGTCAAGGTTTACAGCAAGTTCATTTGCCTACTATGCAAAACCATGGTAAAATTTGACATGTGCCAATATGTGTGAAAATAGGCACTGACTGTTGCTGATTCCATATTTAATATTATGTGTACCGGTGTGCTAGTATGTATTAAAGATAAGATGCAACCACTTCTCCCCCAGCATAGTCTCCCTTTTTCAACACGACAATAATGGTCCAATTCACATCATAGCATCCAAAATCTATTGGTTTTGAGAGCACAGTTCTATGACTGTGCCAAATTAAGACTTGTAAAGAAAATGTCCAGCGACAGTCAAGGGCTATACTTTTTCCCAGAACAAAACAAAAATGTACAGAACAAAAATGACTGGTGGATATTCCTCTCAATATTACATTTTCATCCTAACTAGATTATGTAGAAAAAGGAGAAGAGAGAAGTTTGCTCTTACCACTACTTAAATCGCTATTATCAAACAGCCTATTTCCAAAGGGGTAGCCATGTTAGTCAAGCTCAGCAAAACAAACAAGGAGTCCTGTGCCACTTTTGAACTCCTTGATTTTCTAATCAAATAACCTATTGACCTTTCTGCTGTATAATGTAGTGACTTGCCAGTTGTTGTCCATTTGGTACTTGTTCCAGACACAACTTTAACATGTCTTGAGATATTTTAATCCTAAACTCCTGCCAAAAGCTTAGTGGAGGGAAGAGTAAGTCTTGCTTTGGGATCCAAAACAGTCCTTTTTCTTTTCTTTTCTTTTCTTTTCTTTTCTTTTCTTTTCTTTTTTCTTTTTAATATCTTGGAAACTAGTGTTCATCTTTGTCTAGGGTTTGCCCCCCCACTGTCGAGTCCTTTTAGGGTATAGATATTTTGTATCGTCATAAGTGATGAGCTGGTCTCTGGAACAATTCTGACCTTAACTTATCAAAGCCATTTAATAAAAGATTTACTGGGGAAGTAGACTGGGAGCCCGTGGAAAGTGCATAGCTCCAGAGTTATGCACGCATGCTGATTTTCATTATTCAAAATCAAGTCACTTGATAAGGTGTACCAGTGCTTCAATACCATCGTAAAAGGCTTTTTACTTGTACATTAAATGTGCAGAAGTGCTAAATGGATTGATTACAGTATTTTGTTCCTTGTCTGAGAGGATAATGCAGGGGTTAAGGGAGGGAGCTGACAGCTTGTGGTCAGTGGGGATAAAGTAGGAAGACAATGATCTAGAAAAAGGATTAAAAAGCTAAAAATCAAAGATGAGGAAACTCAAAATGATAAATACCCATACAATATGTAACTAAACAGTGGAACTCCTAGCCATTGGAGTTGAGGCTAGAACTTCAGATTCAAAGGAGAACTGGCCATTTATGTGGATATTGAGAGAATCCAGAATTATTAATTATAGCAATTTTTGGTTATGATGTTAAACTTCATGCCCCACAGTTTAAACCAATCTCCAAATAGATTGTTGTGGAGACATTATTGCAGATCTACCAGCTATGCCATTCTTGTACCTCCTCCTGAAGTGTCTGATGCTGATTACAGTTGGAGCCAGAATACTGGACTACACGGAGCTTGCAGCTGATCCAATATGGCAGTTCCCATGGCCGGGAATTGGAGCATTTCACATAAGGTTGTGTCAATTATTTTCTGAGACGACAGGTTGCAGTGACAAGAACATGAGGTGGTCAGTGGATAGGTTTATTGTAACTGTGTGATAGGAATGGTGACTGACTGCACATTTTTCAACTTCAAATGTTCAAAAATCACTATTGAGATTGAAAAAATATTTGTCTTTCCTTACTTTCTGTTTTTTTTCAATATTTAGGATAAGATTAAGTCATGTTTTCAAAAATTCTGGGAAAGAAGAACATGAGGGCATAGCAACTTGTGTGTGTGTGTGAGTGAGACAGACAGACATTGATTGGGCAACTACTGAACTGACTAACAGGTTGGGATGTACGAGTGAAGAATGATGAAGGAAGAGTCAGTGGGTTGCAATTTGACTGTTTGGGAGGTAGACGCAAGTCAGAATCTTTGGATCCGATGTGGGCAGCAGTCAAGTTCCTGTACAGGTGTGAAATACCCACTGACACTTTTGGCTTCATCTTTCTCCAGACCTGGGTAACTGTTTACGCTGCTGCCCCAGACTTCCCTGCTTCCTCTACCCAAGCTGACACCTTGCTCCAGTTGTGTCAGCCTGATGATGAGCAACACATACAAAGAGAAGGAGGGGAAGAAAATCCCACGCATGAACAGTTGCATGGTCAAGGAATTGTAATATCTTTGTCTGAGGAGGCTGACTTGGCTTTTTATAAAAAAAAATATACAGCTTTTCAAAAATATAAATCTGGGAGTAGCTGACAAACTATTGATGAATTTTGAGCATCTTAGTCACCGTATAATTTACTTGGGTCAGAGAATAATTTAAAAAAAAACAACCTAGACAAGATAAAGGGAAATCACAAGCCATTATATTTGTCCCAAACCCTCCCAAATTGTGTCCCTAAACCTCCTGTTCAAACAATTCAGATCCAGTACCTCAGTCTTGCTGGGTCCTGTGCTTGTTAGCATCTTCTCCATATTCTATTATACGAAGAGAGAACAATACATCTAATTAAGAAATCTGCGCCCCCAAGAAAATCAGCTAGGCATATGTGTGTTCCCTCAGTCACTAATTTTTGCTAAATGATACTTTTTTGCTCTGTTTAAAAATGTAACAGCTATTAGTGCATCCAAAACAATGCAAGCACTGTCGCAAATTAGTACACCTGTTCCTCTCAATTTCAAAAACTTTGTCTCAGAATTACAAAGTCCCAAATCTAGACCCCGCTTTATCCAATGCCCTGAGATTTTAAGAGCACATTTCCTATTTAAAATTAATGAAAGTTGTGTCTGAATTCCCTAGATGGCTTTGAAAATATCAATCAAGAGTTGTTCAGCTACAGCTACAAGTATTATGAGCATCCACATCTGCTAGACTAGTTTCACAGCAAAATTTTGATTTTATGGGATGAAATTTGGCTGTATCTGAACAGAAAGAAAGATGTCATATATGGGATGCTGTCGCTTTACTGAAAGGAAATGCATTAGATACAGATTTATCTGCTGGCTACCTGGAATGGTGATCTAGGTGGAAAAAATGGGCACAACTCTGCTTGTACCCACATCCATATCTGAATTTCTTTCTAGTGCTTTTGTACTAAAATTATCTGGGTCGGATTATTGTTGTGCTCTAGAGTCAGTTGTATTTGTACTCTAATTACGCCATAGAATTTGGAGTTTTATGGAAGAACATGTGCTGGATGGATCTGGCAAGACCCAGATTCCAGAAATGTGGTTGTTTTTTTGTTTTTGTTATTTTTTTAAATTAATCTTGCACTGGTAATGCCAGAGCATGGATTTTGCTGGGCCATAAGGACTTTTAACATGTGTTGTCTATCTAATTTGAGAATTTAAGGAAAGGGAACTAAAACATATTTGCTCCACCAGGTGCAGGATATATGTTTTTGTTGGACGTCAGCAAGGATGCATCAGATTTTGGACTTCTGGAGTGGAATTGGAGCAGCTGCAAAAACCAAAATCCTAAATGCCGAATGTTTTTGCATCTGTGGTCTGGGTTTTATCAGGTCTGGACTGGGACTAAATATTGGTAGGATCCAGATCCAAAATGTACATTGTGTTGCTGGGTGGATGGGTGGGTGTTTGTATGTGCATGCGAGCTGATGAGCTCATACACATCTGTTCCTGCTGTGCCAGGAGGCATCAAGGTCAAGTGGTGGAACAGAAGTGGCTGGCTACACTTAGTCATCGCTAACAATAGAATTTGGAGGGTTGGTGCCAGAAATTGGCAGGATTCAGGTATCAAATCCAAGGTTGCTGGTTTTTGTTTGGCTTTTTTAAAATTGTTTTTGGTTTATTTAGTTTGGGAATTGTTTGTTTGGGTTTCTTTGTGTGTGTGTGTGTCTTGTTGACTGACTGAGTGATTGTTTGGCATCCACACACTTTTGTGCCACACTGGGAGCAGAGAGATGGGAGTTGGTGACAGAATCGGGTACCAGATCTGGTGGGATTATTTTGTTTGTTTCTCTTTTGTCTCCTATGAGCTGTGGACATGTCCAATGCCTTGGGAGCTGCTCAATTTGTTTTCTATTCCTTTGGACATCATTTGAGTGCCTGAGGGCCCCCATTTGGTAGGCTAGGTGTGCCAGCCAGGCGCATGGCATTTTATGCCTGGACGCACTGGGACCTGGATCATTTCTGACTGTTGTGCAGGTGCAGTGCAAGTGGCTGGTCTCGCTCTCTGCTTTCCGGGGGCCAAACCTGCGGAGGATCCAGCAGGATGGTTCCTTTGCACCTAACCACTGCTGTGATTTGCTGTTCCTGTAAGACCAGATGCTATGTTTTACACCCCCTTGCGTTTATTTTCATGCCATTCTGTGAGTTCCCCCATCTGCCGAAGGGGGATTTTCTCCCACGAAAGTGCCTGCGCAAAAAAAAAAGGTCTTAAAGTGCCACACGGCTCCTTGCTGCTTTTCCAGCTGTCTCCAGCTGTTTCCTCCCTTTCTCCCACGAAAGCTCCTGTACAGAATAACCCTG
>ML681973.1:15861268-16091742 GCA_007922195.1 Podocnemis expansa
TACCTCCTTTCCTCAGCTGCAAGTCCTGTTAAGGACTCTTCTACCTGATGAACTGTTTTGGAGTAGCCATTTCTGAATTAATCCATTTTAACAGCCACACATGGCATTAACTAACTTGGGAAAAAAAATTCCAGAATAAGATGAAGACCGGTTAATCTGCACATTATTGATACCCAACCTGACCAGGCATTAACTCTTAAGTGTAGACAAGTAATTAATCCATTGCTGATTTGCACCATCAATAAAGCCACAGTAAGAGTAATCTGGATATCTTACGGTTAGCTTACTACGAGCTGTGTTCTAAGTCCAGATGCAAGCACAGATCCCTCTGAAGTCAAAGGTAGCTCAAATCCAGAGCATGAACACATTGGGCTAAATATACTCACTTCATAATAAGCTCTTTTGGAGAACAGAGATTGATGCACTAGGCAAAATTGGGTCACTGCACTTCCTTTGAATAAGGTGAAGTTTTTGAGAGGGATTGTAGTGAGGCACAGACATGTATGTACCATAAAACCATTGCTTACACACAAACATCACCATTAAAGGATAGATTTGTTGGTGAGGCACTGGACTGGAATTTAGGTGAGCTGGGTTCATTTGCTGGCTTTCCCACAGCCTTCCTGGGTGATGCTGGGCTAGCTGAAATGTTCAAAAGCACTGAAGTCCCATTTTCAAAAGTGAGTTAGGCATGGAGGAGTCTAAGATTCATTCAAAGTCAATGTGTTTTGAGAGTGTAAGTACTTAAATGCCTCTTAAAAATGGGAAATTGGCACCTAAATCACTTTAACCACTTTTGGAAATGTTACCCTTAGGTTCTGTGCCTCAGATTCCCTCTGTCCACTGAATATAAAATATAGTATAAAAATGTCTTAGACAGGAATGAGAGAAAGGAAGGAAATGTTGAGAGAAACAGGCACCGTCTCTGACTGTGTGTCTGTGCCAGGCACAATAGCTCCCTCAGCTTTGTTGGCTCAGTAAGTATTAATGTAAGAGTTTAGTTAATCTTGGACAATAATTAAATGGGCATACCTGAAGCATGGAATATAAATATAAATGCATATAGTAAATAAAACACATTGATTTTGGACTAAAATTCTTTTAGGAAATGCCAGTAAGGATTATGGCAATTTGTAAATCAATCCTCCTGTATAGAAATAAAATTGGATCAGTTTGGAAAGCTGTTTTCAAATGCATAATGGATTTGAAAACAATGTTTTTACAATACTGCTGTTACCTCACAATGCTAGGGGTGATATAAATTACTTTTATTATACATTTAGTGTCCGTGAAATTCAGTAGCTACTCTGAAGAAAATTATGAAATATTTTATCCATTTTATGTACATTTTATATACTATATGAAAGTCTATAACATGGGAAAATCAACACTTTCTTTAAAGTACACTGTAAAAATACCCTTTGGACCCTCTTAGAATCTACAAACATACGGAGAATTTCTAAATAAATTATTGCCTTAGCTTCTGTCTTCAGTAAGCATAATTCCTCACTGGTCAGTAGACAGTTATTCTTTCTGTTTAAGTATTTGCGTTCCTTACCAGTGTCAGTGAGATTTGTGCTCATAAATCCCTTCAATTATTTGAAATATTTCTGTAAACTCTTCAGTACTCTGGTAGAACCAATGTTGTGATGCTTGTCATTTGGATATATGCATGGAGAAAAGAAAGCTGTAATGTGATTGTGGGAAAGGAAAGCTGAAACAGAACTAGCAATACATCTTAACTGGAAGCTAAGATGAGAGGAGATGGGGCAGAGAAAGATGGATTTAATTTATCACTTTTTGTTTTTCTTTTTGAAATAAAATTATAAAAGTATAACTTGCCACAGAGTGCATGATTCAAAGCCCATTAAAGGCAATAGAAGTTTTTCCAGTGACACTAATGGAGTTTGGATCAGGCCCATGGCAACTTTTACAGTATCTTTCTCTCTTCTGTTTGTGCTCCTTCATCCCACTAGTGCTTCACATTGTCACCGGTTTAAGAATTTTGGGATGGTGCTATCCCTTTGTGACATAGACGCTGACAGAATGATGCATTTAGAGACAGCTATCCAAAATGGATGATCAGCACAGAAGAGAGAGAAATCTAAGAGAGCTTCTTAGAAAAATGGCCCTTGGTCTACCCGTATGGGTGGAGATGGCTGGAACTAGGGAAGAACCCTCTTATTCTTCATGAGCTCTTGGTGAGTGCAAATTAATGGTGGCCCTGTCAGCAAGCTCCTGTGGAGAGTCTGCTGATCCCCTCTTGAAGAGGTGGGAGAAGCATGGTATAAAGCCTCTTTTATAAGTGCGGAAGGGAATGGCTTTCTAAAGAACCATACTAGTCTTCCGCACAGTTTCCCCATAGATATTGGAATACCTATATCCGTTGGCAAGATGCTTCCTATGTTCATTTTAATTTAAATTTTATAGCGCCTGTCTAATTTGTTTTCACATAGCTGCTTGCCCCTATTTTTAATGGGTTTACACGTTTGCAAACTAAACCCGAGTTTTCCTTTATATCTTTCCCACCTCATCACGTTTCCTGTGGGAGAACAATATATTGTTCCATAGGTTTTGATCCTTCATCGGATCTGCACAGAGGGAGCCGTATCTGCAAGCAGAGCTTCATCTTATTGGATTGGAGTTAGGAATATAACAATATGCCAAATTACTCATCTGAATGAATCCACTGGATTATGTATTCTGCTGGGCAAAGACAGAGTCGCCCTCCATAGGTGAAAGGTATCTAGTATATTTTTATCAATATTCTTTGGAATCATTTTCTAATGTCTTTTCAGATTTTTTTGTAAATAAAAAAAATCAATAATTTCAAAACTATACCAATGCAGATTAAGGAATTGTTTTAACAACAAAAAAAATCCAAAATCATGAAAGGGCTTCAGTTTTAAAGCCTGTGATGTGGGAAAAAAATTGTCTTACCACTTTTTGATCAAATTGGATTTCTCTCTCTTTTTTTTTTTTTTTTTTTTTTTTTGGCAATCTGTTTACCTTCTTAAGTATTTTCTTTATTATTACTGTTCTACCTAAACAATTTTAAGAAGGGGGGCAATCAACAGATTTTATTGTATTATTGTTTACTCCATTGTGTTTGGTGAAATAAAGACTTACAGTAAAAAACAAATCCCTGCCTCCAAAAGTTGGAAATATTAGATAGAAAATTCATAGGTGTATTAAATTAACAGATGGGTGAAAGTTTGAGGTCAGAGTAAAATGAACCTATTTTTCATAGATTAATTATGTGCAATAATTTGGAAGTAGAGTTTATTTTATGTTGAACCAAGGAAGAATATCAGTAACGGTAGTTTCTGATACCTACCAGCATAGCCCTTGTCAGCAGACAGCTGTCTGTAGACATCTTGGTACCAATGAGTCTTAGAAAGATTTTGGGAAAGAGCTGATGGTGGGTTTAGAGGACTTTTTTTATCCAGAGGAGACATTGCATACATAAAGGGTGGCTTAGAAGAAGGAAGATGGTAGTTGCAGGAGAAAAACCAGGCAGCTGATTAAGGCAGAGTCAGGGCATCCACTGATGAGGGAAATGAGGCCATTAGAAAGTAGCAGCTCATACAGGTCTTCGAAGTGAAGAAAAGTCACCAACTTCAAATGACAAGTAGAGGGGTCATTTTAAGACATTAATTTTTATAGAAAGAAGGAGTCATGTGTTAAGCCACAGTTGTAATTGTGTAAAACTACATACCACATTTCATATTTTATCAGTTTTGCCTGAAGGCATTAAAAACCTTCCAACACAATACAATGAATCATAATATCAGATGCCACTGTTCCTATTTATAGTGTATGCAAATTAATCTCAACCAGTGACAATTCAGAATCTCCCAGGGATAGGAGTATGATGAATTTGATCATAATATTGGAAGATATGAAGCATGTAATTAGATCCATTTGGTATCCAATGTATTCACAGCAATAGGGTAGAGGGTGGGCATTCGGGACAATGTCGAATTTTGAGAGGAAAAGCAAGTTGTTCAAAAAAAATTTGTTTCATTATGACAGATAACATGCTACAAAGTGTAGGCGAGGTTCTGCTCTGTTACATCCGTGTAAATCTGTACTGATTCCACTGAAAGCAACAGTTTTTCTGGATTTTCACCGATGTAACTAAGTGCAAGAGGAGAAGGAGAAGGAGAAAGGCTGTTTGGCGACAAATCACACAGCCCCTCCTGTTGCAAAGACTTATTTTTATGCTTAGCTTTAAGCTTTAGTCTCATTCAGTTCTGTGGGACTTCTCATTCACATAGCTTTAAGCACGCAACTTGTCTTTTCAGTATAAGGGCATTGTACAATATTGTGATGAAAACTGTGTTCAAAACTCTTCACCCCACTCTGACCCTTCCATATCAGGTAAAGGGAGTGGAGCAGCATAAAGGGGATCCGAGGATCCCCGGTGCAGGAGTTATTAGTACCGTAAATCGACTTCCAGATTGACTGGATCTCCAAATCAGTTCAGTTGATCCTGAAGCATTGATCTGACAGTGGCAAATTTACTACCATCAGTGAAGACTAACGTAGACAGTCCTCTGCTCTCAACCACCTTGCAAGCCCTATGACAAGGACCTGGGAGATGGGGTGGAGAGTGTCCAGGACGGGGCCATTCCAAGCAGTGCTGTGGAGATTCTGAGGATGCTGAGTAAGGAAGCCACTGTAGCTTTAGATAGCTCTGAAGAACTGTAAATTATGCTGGTGGCCAGCTCCTGGAGACAAGGTTAGAATCTGGAAGGTGAAAAGGGGGTTTTTGTCCTTCCTCCTCCTGGATTGCACATCCCCAGCTGTGCATCTTAGAGCCCCAGCACAGCATCTCCCCTATAAATCTTAGCTGTGGAGCAACTCTCTAGTGCAATGCTTTTCTTTTAGTCCACACAGTTGTGCCCCTATCTTGCAGCTACGAGCAAGATGGTCTTTTGTTTTGAAAGCGACAGGGAGGAAAGGTGACTTTGTGGCTGACCTGGGGTTGGAAAAGGATTCGGAGTGACAGTGATTTTTAAAAATAACAGACAGGGGATGGAAGTTCCTCTTCTCTGACCCCCCCTCTGCACACAGACGGGCTTTTCATTTCTTCTACAGTTCTAAGTCTCTGTGAAGTAATAGAGCATACTTGCACAGATGGCACAGCCAAAGTTCACTGAGACTGGGCTGCCATGGCCTATTTTATTCTGTAACCCAGGGACTATTGAGCATGTTTGCACTTGTGTGAGGTTGGGGTGTCAAGGCTCATGAGTGTTGTGCTTTATAATTACAGAACCTGTTTCAGTCCAGTGCACATGGAGAAGTATTATCTGGCATTAGCTAGTGTGTGCACATCCTTAGCCTATATGTTTTGATGGGGAGAAATGTTTTATTTTTTTTAATGAGGCTGTTAAAGAATAGCAGAGAGAAGTCATAGATTATTGAAGCCATCTCTCAGTTCTTCAGAGGGTAAGCACTTCACCTGGTGGATCTTATTTGGTGTTTATTGTTAAATTTTTAAACAGTGCAACAGCAGCATTACCAGACTCTTCTCTAACACAGCTTGGCTTATATTTTGACCATTCATACTTTTTGCTGTGTCATTTTTAGGTCAGTAAGACAGGCATTAGCATATTACATTAAGGCCTGAGTTGCAAAGGGATGAAGTGGCATTACAAGCAAAAGTCTTCAGCGTATTTTAAAATTAATACATAAGTATACAAAAAAAAAGTTCGTGTAGTGCTGTTACTGAAATATTTCTTTCTCCCTGTGTTGCAATCGTGTGAGGCACTTGAACTGACAGGTTTCTGGTTTAAATGGGAAAGGAGCATAGCTCTAGCAACCGAGGCATGATTCTTAAACTCATTCTCCTGATTGCTCTGACCGAAAATCTCTTGACATTCATGGCAAACTACAAGACATAAGTTTTCTCTAACATTTGAATGGGTGGATAGCTTCGGAGATTATTCTGGGAGTTAGAAGAGTTTTTCTGTTTATATCTCTCTACACTTACATTGTTGTAAAATGCATACTTGTGCCCACAGAGGTAAGATGGGTGCGGCAATATCTTCTATTCTACCAACTTCTGTTGGCGAGAACAGGGCCATCCCTGTGGTGCTGGGGCCCAGGGCTAATTAGCCTGTTAGGGCCTCTCTTCCTCCCTGTGCTTGGAGGTTTGGGGTGGGGCAGCCCAGAGGCTGGGCTCCGCGCACCTACCCTGCCCTTTGCCTTCGGCTTGCCACTGAATACAGTGAGGTGGGGGAGCAGGTGGCACAGCAACGGGGGGCCCTGTGGAGCTACAGAGATCAGGGTGGTTGCCCCGCTCCCCCCAAAGGACAGTCGTGGGTGGGAGACGAGCTTTCATCCCTAAAGATAGCCCTCCAAGTCTAGGAAATGTAGTTAGTGCCTCAGCTAAATGCAAGGTGTAGCAGAATGTTTGGCATAAGTAGTTCACACATTTCCAGGTGAAGCAGCGGATTAGCCCCTGAGATCCTCTGCTGGAGATATCAGGCTTCTGTCTCAGGAAAAGAATAATGGAGCTTAGTCCTCCAAGCAGCCTAAGGAAGCTGCAGGAAAGAAACCAATCAGGGGGAGAGTGCAAGGAGTCGGCCAATCGAAGGGCTGCATGGTAGTATAAGAGGAGCTGTAGTGCAGCCCACAGTCTGTTGCTGCTTGACTCTGAAGAGTTAGGATGGTGCTTCCAGCAAGATGAAAGACTGCAGCTACAGACAGCTCTTTGCTGGCAGGGACTTGGGGAGAGAAAAAAAGCTCTTGGCTGTATGCTGGGCCTGGACACTGAAGAGCCCTGAGGAAGGGTGAAGCGATGGTGAAGGCTGGAGCTGCACGGAAGCGCCCCAAGGAACTGAAGGAAGTTTGGTTCACAGGATGCAGTGGGATCCTTAGCCTGGAACCTGGAGTATTGGTTAAGCCCATAAATCTCTGGGGAAGTGGCCTACAATCGGACAATGATAGACCTACAGAAGGGGCTCTTAACAGTTAAAAGGCCCAGCCGGAGAGCTGGGGCCAGGACAGAACTGAATGGGTGAAGTGTCTCCAGAGGGGAAGCCTTGAGGGCACACAGCTGTCTACAAGGACCAGGAGCACTTAAAGAGTTTGCTGGACTAATAGCCTAGAAAGGGTCTGTTTAGGTTGTGTTCCATAGAGACTGTGAGAGACTCGGCCAGAGGGGCTGAGTCACTAGAAACCACCAGAGATATTGGCAGAAGGGGTCATTGACAGGCTGAAAGACGTGCAGGCACACACAGTCGGACAAGAGTGATCTCATGAAGTGGGTGTTACCCCATTACAATCCCATTCATCTTTCCAGTCATAGTATGGGGAAGTGCAGGGATAGTTATCGGGTTATAAATGGTTGTGACAAGCCATAAATCCACTTTCTCTGTTCAGTCCACAAATTTTAGTGTCTAGCAGAGTTATGAACTTAAGCTGCCAGGTTTGCATTTTTTAAATATTAGGCAGGTTCCTTTGGTGACCGAGAGGTCAAATAGAGAGTGATTGCTCTGGAAAAGTGTTCACTCACAGGTGATATGGTTATGATAGGCATGTGTAGGACCCGTGGATTTTGAAAGTTGTATTGGGGAGTGTAAGGTGGGGGCTTGAAGTTAATTGTAATAGCAATAGAGAGATGACTACAGCTTTTGAGTTTGAGTGGAGCCTCTTTGAGCTGGTGGTCTCAGTCTATGGAAAGCTTTTGATGAGCTTGCAAAGGTTGGAGGGTCGTTTGAAGACCTCATTGAACTTTTGCTTTTCATATCTTGGCACCAGCGTGGCTACAACAACACTGCAGGGGGCAGTCTTGTTGTTGTGTGTGGTTTGGGTTTTTGTTTTTGTTTGTTTGCAAATTGATGGACATGAAAAAATATGTAAAATAAGTGAACTACTGTGTAATAGTGTATAGTAAGTTGACATGATGTGTTTTAATAGCTAGGTCAAGAATGGCACTAATGAGGGCACTCACAGAAATAAGTCGAGGGAAGAGGTAGGATCCCTTCCAACCATCCGATTAGAGATCTGGATTCAGGGGTGGATGGTGGAGTAGAGTCTTTAAGCCTCTCCTCCCCCAACTGGAGTGCGATTAGCGTGGCCATAGCTCTGTCTCCCCAATGTGCTGGTCGGCAGAGCTGAGCCAGCATGTCATGAAAAGTGAACTGTATCCTGTGAAGGGAGTGATGCTTACTTTTGCCCTGGGGGAAAAGATAGGGGAGATGTGATTCAGAATCAGTTCCTTCCGGGACTCCTCCTGAAACACTGTAGCAGAACATCACCCCGTATGTAGGGATAAATACTTACGTAATATGTATATGTTCATACATAACATTGTATACCAACGTGTAGTTATGTCTCTGTGCTTTTATGTAGTACCTTCATTTCAAAGGACTTTGTGGGCTATAAAATGCATGATGACATAATTCTTCAGCAGTGGCCAGAACCTCAGTTTTACATCTGGTGTAAAAGATGCTCATGCACTGCTCCCACTCACCATTCTGTAGCACTGATTCAGTACTGACTTGGGGTACGTCTAAAATTCCCATCTTGGGCAGACACACGTTCAGTAGGTCTGGTGGAGCTTGTTCACTAAAAAGAGTGTACACATGGTGACAGCCTATCGCATGAAACATAACTGCTGTGGGTTCAAGCCTATCTGTGACCCTAAGCCTTCCCACTGTGGCTGCTCTTCTATTTTACAATGACTGGATAGTAAGTGTGAAAAACAGAGGCAGGGATGGGAGGGTAATAGGCACTTTTGTAAGAAAAAGTCCCAAATATTGGGATAGTCCATATAACATTGGGACATCTGGTCACCCCTGTTATTTCTAATGTGCTAGCTAGAGCAAACTTGTATCTCCCTGAGCTGAGCATTACAGGAGGCGTTCCCTGGGAGAGAAGCGTGCAATATCTGGGCTTTCCTTGAATTTCATCGGCATGTGAGTTTGAGAGTACACAGTGTTATGACTCCTAGCTTTAAAATATTGCTCCTCAGATGGGCTCAGATTGCTACCTTTTACTTGTGAGGAGTGAAACAAATTGGGCGGTTTGGATCAGGTGGTTCCAGTTTTGCTTCATGATGACTTCATTCCCACCCCCCATTAAAATAAATCTCAGATGAAGTAGCGTACATTTTATAATCTCAGTGCAGTTCCACTCCAGTTCATTTTAAAAGTCAAGACCGATGGGAAGATATTTATATCATGCAGTACCTAAACTCAAAAGCCAGCTGTTACTTATTTGCTCACTGATTCCAGGGTTGCAGCCTCTCTCTGTAGACATTGTATCGGGCCTCACAAAGTCCAAGAAATTGATGGATGGCTGAAATTGGTATGCATTAAAAGGTGGAGCCAGTAATAAACAACTTGGAAATGTGAAGAAATTTACCTGGCGGTTTGACGCACTCTGTATAAATTACCTCATTGTGGTGTTAAGGAGAACCCTTTGCCACAGAGGATGTATACAAATAGTGACACAACCATAAAATAAGTGATCCTCATGAATGAAATGCAGCCACTGTTTATAAGGTAGTGAGAGTAAGAGTTTGTGAGATGCTGGTCTGAAATATTCTCAGCCGGTGTCTTAAAAGAAATCACCAAACAAATACTGCATTCTTGGACTGATAAAAGAAGAGTGCTTAAAATGAGTCCTCTTATTTACAGCCAGGTCTTAAAGAATAGGTTTTAAGAGCTTCAATACTTCCATAATTTGACAAAAAATGGTTGGCTTTTCTGCTGTAGGTTTAATGCCAGCTGGCTGATGAGAAATGCCCATCTGATCAAAAACCTTGAACTGAAGTTGAACTGAAAAATTACTAAACCCGTGGTCCAAGTTCTTCTCTCAGTAATAGTGATAAATCCATATTTACCACTAACTTCATCAGAGGGAGTCCATTGGCATTGCTAGCAGCAGATTTGGCCTTGTTTAAAAAGCAGCACTTAAGCACTCAATATGTTTGTAGCACATGTGAGAATGGTGTGTGCCTATTTATCAGACTCAAATGGGTTTTACTAGTGTTAGTGCTGCAGTGTCCATATGTTGTTATAAAGTAAGTTGGGATTTTGTTCTGTCTTTGCCTCACTAAATACTGTTTGCTTGCTTTAAAAGCCAAAGGATGCCTTTTCCAGCTAGCTCTAAAAACCAAGCCCAGGATCTGAAACTAAGCTGTGAGCCTTTTCTTAGGACAGGGGCAGTGACACAGATTTTGCAAATTATGGCTTTGGAAATTATGGTTCAAGAATGGAGAATGGGCATGGGCCTAACGGGGGGTGAAAATTGTTTATATTTTCAGTTTCTTTGTTAAACTGACAGACTCGCATATATGAGCCTACAGGGAGCTGGGAAGGGTCCCGCTGCCTGCAGGACAGATGTTCCTGGTGTGGCATCTGGGATGGCTTGCTGGTGACCACCCCAGAGTGACTAGTGAGTGCACATTCACTGCCTTTGACTGATATGGAAAGACTCAAGTCCACCTAACAAAGTGAGGTAAGTCAGAGTTGAGGAGTGGGAGATCAGGGAAGTACAGTGGCCCACCAGACCAGATAGCAGGAGGGGAATGTCACAGATGGGGAGACGGCATGGTGACCTTGCAACTGCAGAGTTTCCTTGGGGAGAACTCCTTAGTTTCCAACAATCTGCTCTCCCTGCCACTGTTTGGGAGATCCTGTCCCTGGGACCAGGCCTTTTTGCCAATTTTAGAGAGCTCCTCACTGTAGGCATATACTCAGTAGGCTCCTTTAAAATTAAAAATTAAAATTCAGTGGCAAAAAATGGTCAAGCAATCAAAAAAGTGATCAGGACTCTCTCAAGCCTGCTCTCTCTTAACTAGAATTCTTGTTCATTTGCATTACAGCCAGTAACTGCAAACATATGAGGGCATACTGTTCAATTTAAACAAAGAGCATGGCTGTTAGGAGAACTGGAAGTGACCAGTATGATGATGATGCTGTTTAATCCTTGAATGGATATTGTTCTTAGGATTATCATCCATTGTGACAGGCTCTCAAATGCCCTCAATAACTAATATCCATAAAAATATTATTAAAGGTGATTCCAAATCCCCCATTTCAGTCTTCCCTGACATCTTCGATGTTTCACTGCATAACCTGAGTTCAGTTTTTACCATATCTTTCTTGATAAAGCCTTCCTACCTGCGCCCTTCTTCTATAACTTAGATAAATCTCTATCATTTTGGCCTACAGCTGTCTCCTTTGCCATTTCCACATATTGAAGTTCTGTCCATATTTTGATGTTTCTCCCTCTGTATAAAATGGCTTAGTCCAAAGCTTTCTTTTTGATGATCACAGTTTTTTGTCTCGTGGCTCACTGTGTTACTGTACCCTTCTCCTCCCTGAAGCCACTAACATCTACACTCTACCCCTCTCCCACTCCATTCAAAATGCAGCTGGTAAAGTCATCTTCCTTGCCAGGCTTTCTGATTGCATCATCATCTTCTTTTTCTTTCACTGTCTTCTCTTGTTCCATTGCATTTGATTGCCCCTGTCTCGCCCTTGAGGCAAGAGAAGGAATATAATGTTTGTCCTTTGCTTAATTATCTACTCTGGGCTCTTGTTTCACCTCTTGCCTCATCTACTGGGCTGGCCTTGGACTTTAATTTTTGCACTTATTTGCAGTCACCCTTGTATGCTAAATGCTACCTTCTTATAAATGGGATTCCCTCCTTCAGCTAATCCATGCCTTCCTCCTTTCAAACTCTCTTTAAGATTCACTTCTACCAGGATGCATGAAGGAAACACCTGTTAATGTTCATGACTAAGTCCAGGGCAATAGGGATCATGATTTATGTGCTTTAAAGAAAAAGCGCATGTTGGGCAGATCCTTCATCTGATGTAAACTGTCCCAGCTCCACTTACTACCATGCTATTGTTTGTTTTATTTCTCTCTCATGCTTTGCAAGTTGCTTGTCTTCTCAAATGTTAAGATCTTCAGGGCAGGGACTGTACTCTGGTGTGTGGGGTTCTACCTAACGTAGTTTGGGTTCTGTCAGAATACACATAATGAATAATAATGAATTACGAAGCAACAAACTGGACGCAAATGAAAGGGCAGCAAAAAGCCAATACAACCCCTGTGTCATCTTTCCCTTCAGGTCTGTCTGCCCTGAACATTTGGTTTATTTTATATGTTAGCCCCTGTGATCATTTCAGATTTTCAATGAGGTATTGAATCTTAGTGATATTGACAACTTCTTACTTCTGGTAGTGTCATGCCTTCTACAAAAAGAGCACATCTACAGTCATATGTCTTCCAAGTTGCTGTCTGATTAAAAAAAAAAAACAAATCCTACTTTTTCCAGCAGGAAATGGCAGACTAGGTGCGGGAAAATACAAACATAAAGGGGAGCTGGCAATTTTTGTAAAAACAGTTTTTATAAAACTGAGACCAATAGAAATTCTTCTGTGAGTTTTAAACATGTATTTGTAACATGTGAAAGCCAAACTTTGCAGAACAAACCACCTGAAAGGTAGATCTCTTTTGAGAGTGTTGTTGTCCAATCAGAAAGATATCCAAAAATCTCACACACAAAAACTTACCCCCTGCCCCACCCACCCTCCCAAATTACCAGCGAACTGTATTTTTAAAATGATTTCACATTTAATCATGTAGGCAGAGATTTCATAGGCACAAAGGGCATTTTGGTGCTCAACTCCCATGGAAAGTCTGTGGCAATTAGGTATCTCAATGCTCATTTGTGTCTTTGAGAATCTACTCAATATTGCTGTGTTAGGAAATAAATCACTTCACGCATTACACTAGAGTTGATTTTTAAGATGACACCATCATTTTAAATTAAAAATGGCTCTGTATGGAAACAACTTGTGCTTGCTCTTGGCATTCATGACAGAAGTCATTAGGAAGTTGCATGTTGTTTCAAATGGAAAAATAACTTGATTTCAGCTTCTCAAAGTAGGGAAATCATGCCTGCTTCACATGGGTGTTTTGAAGCTTAATTTCTTAATGTCTGCAAGGTTCCTTTAGCTCCTTGGTGGAATACTATGTAGACATCCAAAGCAGTACTGTAAAAATCCTGTTATTAAGAACAATGCATGTTTGGATGCAATAACCCCTGAAGGACATTAGGTCCACAAAGCAATTAATGTATCACATGAAGTCATAATTGCCATATTTTCACCAGTGATGCGTATAATTTTCTTAGTATAAAAATGTTCCTGTCACTTAAGGAAACACTGTGCCCCTTTCCTTAGGAGGAGCCCTCTGACACTTCAAATGAAAATGGGCACCTCTAGGCAGGAATTCATTCAGAAAATGAAGGTGACATTTTAGAAAACTTCCCCCTAGAGACGAGCAAAATAGAAAACTGAGTGAGTGAACAAAGTGGGATAGAAATTGGCAACCCAACAATTTTGGATGGACATTTTTTGGTAGTGTGAGGAGTACATGTGTGTCAAGAGATGCCATGAATGTGCTTTGGAGTGCGGTGTGACATCGAGGCTGGGTGATACTATGCACTTAAATATTTTCTTTTTCTTTTTATTATTTCTTAGTTACCACAACCCTGCTGCTCTTCAGTGCTCAAAACTCCCACTGCCTCCAGTGTGTCATCTTGAGAATCAGAGTAAAACTTTTAGTCTCAGTGCTCCAGTATGGTTTTGACTGTGGAGTGGAATTCCCTATTAATCAAGTTAATGAATTAGTCACATCTTAATAAGGGAGCAGACCCTAGAACAGTAAATCAGCTAAAGTGCAAATCATTCCTTGGAATACAAAAATGTTGCAACAGCTTCATTTCCAGGTGTTGTAGTGTAAGTGTGCTGCTTTCATGCACAGGATTTTATTTATTTGGAGCTTATTGCATTCTAATTTTTCTGTTTCTCCCCCCTTTTGATATTTCCAGATTTAATTCTTGAGTGATAACTTTCTTTCTCCTTGGTTTTTCCCTTTAAAACTCTGAAGTAGTTTAGGGAATTAATCTGACAGTCGATCCAAATCTCCAGGGTAAATTTCAGATAGGACGCTATGTAGTTCATAAAAAGAAGAAAATCTGCTTGTGCTACTACAAAGGTGTCATTGATTAAACTAAGACCATGAACTGCTCTTTCTTCTTTCCTACTTCATATTTTTCATGTTCCATTTAAAACCCTTATTCAGCATAAAAATTACAATAAATGTGATACACCTTAAAAATAAAAGAAAAAATATAATAGCTAGGCAGATGTTTTGGTGAAAATGAATCTAATCTTTAATTGTGTTGTACATTCACTGACCTTGTCAATTTTGTGCATGAGGTTTATGTGTCACAACAATGAATGTGTTCTATGAAGATAGATAAAAAAAAAAAGCCATTTGTTAGATGTAGTGATAAATTCCAGGGTTACTCTGAGAATTATACTGCTTGGCTCTCTGCCTCATGCCTTACCATTTACATGGAGCTCATGTATGTTTCTCAGCAGAACTGCTGTGTTTTCTTAGAAACAATAATGCAAACTGTGTTGACATCGTAAATAAGTTGGCAACATTATCCGGTACAGTAGCAGAACTCCAACTATCATAAACTAGCAAATAGTTTACAAAGGTATGAAGTGATATATATGAGTTCAAGGTAAATTCCCATGCAATTCTACTAATTCCCCTCCCCCCCAAACCTGGTGAATAAATCATTGCATTTAATATACACAAGATTAATAAGTAATTTCTTTTTCTTAATCAGTCATGATATTGAAGTCTTCACAATGATATCATTTAGAGCTGCATTGAGCTGTGCAGAAGAGATTCGTTCTGGTGAAAATTACCAGTAAATGAAACTTGGAAGAAGTTCAGATCCTACAGGTCTTGGGCACATAAATCATCCTTTGTTATATGAATTGCTTCCACGGAAAAAGTGACATTTATGAGGGTTTGTAGAAGCAGTCCTTTGGTTTGCTGTGGAGGAGAGATTTGAGGAAAGAAAACCAACATCTGCTGTTTTTACATTTGATGTTTGTTACTGTTTGAGTTACTGTATCTGTGACCAGTCACAGAGCCCTAGTCTATACTTGCCGCACCTTTCAGCATCAGTCAATGGGGGATACACAAGGTATGTAAAATACCTTGTGTATCTCCCGTCGCCTTACTAATGAATGGCAACACCATTCAGTTGCCTTAGCACTACACTGTTTCTGAGGTTAGAATTATTATTGTGAACTCCTGAGTGAGCATTGCTGATGACCACCCAATTGCACCTGGAAGAGCGCACTGATGGTGAGGATTTTGACACCATCAGTATAGACATAGCCTGAGAAAGCTCATGGAAGCAATTTGGGGTGGAGCTCTAAGACAGATGCTAGTAGGCAGCTTGTAAATTCTGTCCCCAGTCATATGCAATGAATCAAGGTCACAAAAAGTTAATATGCCTGATACATGGCAGGGGTCATGGCCACTGCCCAGTAGTTACTATTATAGGCCTTACTCAGGCAAAATTCCTTTTGCAGTCTATGGAAGTCTGTGCCTGACTAAAATCAGCAGGAGTGAGCCTCGGACTGGGATTAAGTCTTTCAAGAAATCAGAGATGTCCACTGTGTCCCCTAGGCCTTCAGTTCAGTTGTTCTTTGAATACATTCTGTGCTGCTTCTGCCTTGAGAGGCAGTATCCAGAGGGAGGAGATACAGTGGGGACCCCTTAACATGTGACTGGTTAGCACACGGATCCGGTTAATGTGCGCTCCGGTCATGTCGCCTGAAGCCAGCAAGTTAACGTGCGGGACTCAGTAACACGTGATGCCCACAACCGGAAGTTGGCCAGGGCAGGAAACATGTGGAGTGAGCCTTAGTAATGCTGTCTTTTTCTTTTCATGGGCACTGTGGAAAAACATGCCACGCTTGATCTCCTTGTCACAGAACATTCGTATTTACAGTATTTTTTTTATTAGTGTGATTAAGTGTAAAAGACGCTTTAGTTTAGGCTTTAGTTCATTACAGGCAATATCGTAGATACAGTATTTTAGTGTAGGCTTTAATTCATTATGTGTAGTAGATATTTTAGTATAGGCTTTAGTTCATCAAGTCCAATAGATATTTTAGTATAGTACAGTACAGTATAGGCTTTAGTTCATTAAGTGCAATAGATGCAGTATTTTAGGATAGTGTAGGCTGTGGTTCATCAAGTCCAATAGATCCCTGCTGCCCCCTCCAGCCTGGAGACTGTGTCTTCGGGCTGGCTAGGGTCCCTTGGTGCTGGCTCTGTGCTGCTAGCACAGATTTGTGCAGGGGTGAGTGGTTTCTGCTGCGTGCGCATGTGCAGAACTTGGGGGAGCATTGGTCCCATTTCCATGCAGTCTGCTTAACGTGCGGGCATCGGGGGCTTGTCCCCTGACGCCCACACGTTAACGAGTTCCCACTGTACACATGACTTTGTACCATTGGACTCCAGCTGTAGGGCTAATGTAAATTAGGACAACCTTACTTGGGCTCTTCTGCTGCTCCGAATCCCCCTGTAGCATTCCACACAATGGGTATATCCCCTATGCTGCAGGGGACCCTAGACGGGCAGGGATGCTTATTCTGCACTGGGGGAGATTTTTTTTCTCAACCTGTAATTCTCTTATGCCATCATCCCAGTTGCGTGTGGGCCCATGTTTGGTCCTATTTGACTCCGTATATATCAGACAGCATGACTTACAATACTGATGTCAAAAAAGTTGACTGCACACACTGTGAACTGCCCTGGATAGCTACTGTAGGGAAGGGGCACATCCTGCCCTATGACAACCAGGTCATTGCCCAGAGCCATCAGTACACTTAAAAACTACAGTGATTTTTAAGAATAGCATTCAGGAAAAAAAATGGACTGGAGGCCACTGGACAGCAAAATGGACAGCACTCAGACGTGTAGGGATAGTCCCTTGCTGGATCTCAATATCTGGTACGAGAGAGTTGTTACTTTGGCCAGGTGGGGTTATCTTCAGGCAAAGAATATAGTTAGTCTTCTCAAACCTAATTCTGACAACACACACACAAACATCCCATCCTCAGGCCTTTCATGATTCTGCACAGCTTTGATCCACTGAGTTACCATTGCCTGGCTATGCAGCTGAACAGCTCATTTTTTCTTGGAACTGAGCTCTGTGATCTTGCATGCTACATTAGGCCATGGATCATTCTATATGCAGACCCAAAGTGGGGGCAAAACACATCTTTATGGGTCTGATTCTTTGTAAAATCTAACATCCTGTAAAATCAGTTGATCTTATTGAGGGTAGTTACTTCCTAATTTTACAAGATATGGCCGTGATGTATGACCCTCGTTCTCTGACTTAGCAAATAAGCACTTAGTGCTGCTCTAGAAGAGGGGGAAAGAATGATTTGGATATTTCTGCATGCTCCTTTAGCCCCCAGTTCTGAGTTTTAGTCAAAAATTAGTTCTGACAGCAGCTGCTAGGGGCCCTGATAGTCAGTGTGGATCGACTGAGCACAGGAATTCCTTTGCTGGTTTGTCTTCTTAGGGGAGTTCTTGAGTGGGCAGCTTAATTGTCCTTAAAGCTGCTTTGTGATGACAGAGGAGTGGAAATCAGCTCTGAAATACCAGTGAACTGGGTCCAAAACATACATCTGAACAGAATCTGGCTGTGTTTTTCCCTTCACCAAATTTAAGGAAGCTCTTCCAACCAGTACAGGCTTGGCAAACTTGCATGCCCTCCCCCAGTATAAAAAAGAAAAGCTTGCTCTCCAGGTGGTTTTTCTCCCCCCACACTCTCTAAGCTCTCATAAATTAAGTGAAGCATGCTACATTTAGAATACGTTTTCCTGAACAGTTGGCAAAGTGTGGTGCATACTATTAAATCTGAATTCTCTGACAGATGCAAGGAGACTGGGGGAAGGAAAGCTCCTTGCATTAATTTAAAGGCATATAACCCTCCCCCCCCACATTTTTTTCCAGGCATTAGGTAAATATACATGTGAAGAACCTATTTATTTTAGTGATTTATAAAATATACTCTTTCAGAGAGGTTCACACCACACATTAAAACGATTTATCAGACTGTAAACTCTGTGGAGCAAGGACTTTTGTGTGCATATAGTGATTAGTGAATACTATGCTTATGTAACATTAATTAAGGACTCGAGGTGCTATTGTTACACAAATAAATCATTATAATGATAAATATCCATAAACAACAGGGACCAAAAGCTCAGTTGATGTAAATCTGTCAGTAGCACTATGCTGATTGGCACGATGTGAGAATCTGGCACACTGGCTTTCAGGGATGGGGGGAGTGGAGGGGAGAATCAAGCAAATAACCTTAACTCCAACCAGCAATCAATTCTCTACTTGCTCCTACTTTTCTTGGGCAAAAGAGGAATGCAACCAACTTTTCTAAGGGGGAAAGATCTTCTAGAGTAGAAGAACTGCCTGCTATGTTTTCTCTTTATCTCTCCTCGTGGATTAATCTCTGGCCATCAGGATGGCTACCTCTTAATCTAGCGGCTCGTCACTTGCATCTCAGATTACATGGAGGATCATGGGAAGATGTTCATGCATGTTTAGAGTAAATATTAATAAGTAGTTCTACTGGTTTTGGTCATCTTGCATAGACAAGTAATGTTGACAGGCAGAGCTGAATCATAAGCAAAAAGATTACTTGCTTGAATAAGCACTAACCATTGGAATAACCATTACACCGTCTGGCCTCCAGACTGCACATACCTTTCAATGCTATAGTCATTGTCTGTGCATCAAGAGAATTGTCATCTTGTCTGTTGTTTTGTGTGGGGCACCTTTTAAACTGATACACATACAAACCATCTTTTTGATGCACTGCATTTGTTGATTTAACTTGGAAGAATTAGGCAGACGTTGGAAAAATTAATGGCTCCCTTTTTGATGAGTTTTTTGATTTTACTTGCCTATCATTTACCTTGCCTTCATGATTTGTTTGTTCATTTGTACTGTATTGTACTGTATTTACGGGAGAGGGGAAATATTCAGAAGGAAATAATACATCTGCAATAATTCAACATCTGAGTATGAATGACCCTGTTTGCTGTATGTTTAAACATGGTCTTGTCTTTGTTGCATGCATTTAGAGGGATTCAGGTTGTGAAAGGCATTCAGCAAACTGGCATTCTGAACCCTGCAAATATACTGTGGGAATTGAATGCCATTGCTCATGTTATAGTAGCTGTGCTAGGACTTGACTTTTCCTTTTTGGACTTATAACTAACTTGGCATCTTTACCCATCCTCCCCATATACATGCCATGTCCTCTGATCACTAAATTCTTCCTGGTGTAAAGGGCAGGTGCAAGGTCCTCTGTGCTGGTCTGGGGCTATCTCCGGGGTCAACTGGCTCAGCAGCTGTCCAGGGCTTACCTATACAGCTTGTGAGCTGTGGAACCGACCTCTGCACTGGAACTGACTACTCCTTATTGATCTGGCTGGATCTCAGGTTAGTCTATTCTGACAGTGGCGCAATTCTTGCCATCAGCCTGCTCTTCCAGGCTTGATTGAACAGTCTGTGTAGATGCACTGAATCTCTCCAGTGTTCACCCCAGTAACTCCAGCAGTGGAAGTGGTGTATCGCTAAGATCACTGGATGGCATTTCCAGGCATCTTAGCAAAGTGTGTAAGGGTTAGTTAGTTAGTAAGTCATTGGGAGACATGCAAGGTATTTTACATACCTTGTGCCTCTCCCATTGATTGCCACTGAAAAGTCTGGCTGGTGTGGATTAGAGCTCAAAATGTCATATTGCCTTGCAGGATTACACTATCAGGGTCTCCCAGCATGCTTCACTTTCCTGGAATTCTTTCCTTGGTGTCAGAGGGGCCCAGTAATCCTTTATCCCTTTTTTCCCTTCCCTGAATATTCTTCTTTTGGGTGTTCAATATGTGTGGAAAACTGAGTCTTGACAACTGTGACATATTTCTGAGATTGATAACTTGACATATCCTTCTCCTTTTGAGGCATGCAGAGACACTGGGCTTTCAGAAAAAGGGGTATGAAATATATTCCTAATAAATGTCAAATTTTAGCTTTTTCGGCAACATATGGAATATTCAGAATGTGATTGTTTGGTATGAAAATTTTAATAATCAATGCTCAAAGTGTTGTATGGTTTGCTTGTCTTTGTCACTTAGCTATTGCTGCCCCTAACTAAGGAAAGTGAAAACATACATTGTACTTGCATAGACATAGCTACATTATGTATGATGAAAGAAAGATGTCGGTACTCTGATTTGACCCAGTAAGCTGTACAGTCAGATGGCAAACAAATGTAACTACCAATTTTGTTATGTTCTCAGAACCACAGGAATCAACTGAGATGGCTGCAGGCTCTAGTTGACCTATCTGTCTTTGAATTAAAAGGAAATTGAACCAAACAGCCTAATGAATCCTTTTCAGTGTTGCCAATTTTTATTGACTCCAGTAATTGTCTTAATGAGGCACTGCATTTAAGTTGTCCACCCACTTTTGTTTCTGGAGCTGCTCCAAACATCCCTATACGCACTTCTTGAGTGTGTATCTACACTATAGAGACTATATACCACAATAGCTATGCTGGTTTAGCTCCATAATACAGATGCAGTGGACCCCAAGGGGAGGGTTTTCTCCATCTGTATAGGAATAGCAACCCCCTGAATGAAAGTAGTTACACTTCTGGGTTCATTCTTCCATCAGCATAGCTGCATCTGTACTCGGTATTGAAATGCCATAGTAGTCAGTCATGGCTCTGTCTCATTTCCAACCCCTGCTGGAAACAGTTACGTTGACCCAATGTTTAGGTATAGACAGACCTTGAGATTAATACCTTTTTAAATACATCTCTGTATTTGCTTAAATATTGCTGGAAGCATGATGTTTTGAACAGAGAAACAGTACGTTTCCTTCTCAGAAAAGCTTTTGGGCTTTAATAGAGTTAATTGGTTAAAATTGGTTTGTAGAGTGTTTTCTTGTTTTCTTTTAGGTGAGTGCGAATGATCCATGGAAACCTTCTTACATCTTGATAAGTGTGGTCTAAAATCCAAATCTAGATGAAGTTGCATCTGTTTATAAAACTATTTGTTTTTAGATTAATTGAGAAGTTACACTAATTGTAAGTGCATTTTTGTCATTATACTTTTGCTTTTCTTCATATGTATCAGCCATTTACCATACTTAAATAATTTTTGACTTGTCAGTGAACTCAGAGTTAATAACAGATCATGTGTAACTGTTTCCCCCTCCCCCCTTAGATCACAGTGCTAAACCTAGGTCTAGGCAGGATGTGTATTGGGATAAGGCCTTCAGAGGGTTGGACAGAAGGAGATCATTGAGAAAAGAACCAAGGGATGCATTTGATTTTTAGAAGAGTTTTTATTCCTGGATGGATGGACACAGCCATTGGGTAAACAAGAAATTGTCCACAGCATGGGGCATCTATGAACCAGAACACTGTTGTTAGTGTTTAAAAATACCACCACCATCTGTTCATCTTTGTGACACGTAGTTTCCCAGTCCATTCTAGCACAGCTCTCCTAAATACGTACACATTATGTGACAGCAACTGTAACAACATTGGATTAGTTTGGGAAGTATATATGTATAATTGTAATTGATGAGGGATTGTTGGCATAGCTTGTTCATTTTTGTAGTCATAGGACATCCTTGGCACTGAAAGAGACTACATTCTCGTTGGAAGAGCAACAAATCTAGGGATCAGATGGTGCCAGAGTCAAAGAAGAAGGTGAGGAGAAGGTCTGTGATCTCTGTCCTAAGCGGTCTTGTAGTTGGCAAGCAGAGCATATGGTAAATAAAGTAAGCTTTCTGATCCGGGGTTGTTGGATATGGTGACCTACTGTTATCACGTATCAACATACGTATTTCATTAGCAGGTGATCTCAGTTGCCATGAAAGTTACCAAAATTACAACTCTAAACAGTGAGTGCTGAGATTATTCTATCTGGACAAAGGGATCTTGAAGGTCACCAAACATTATCATATGGTAAAATTTCTGATTACTACCAATCTGAGCAGATTTGAACAAGTGATTCAGAAATGAAAGGCAGGCATATCCCAGCTCCAGTACATCTGGACTTTTTTTTTTTTGACATATTATTTATTCACTGAAAAAGTTAGATCATGTTAAACATGAATTTGCTGGATTCAAAAGGGGACTTGGAGGCACCATCCACAAAAGTGGTGCCAGTCATCTGGAATGTGGGAGGCCAGGTTCAAATACTTGCTTCACATCAGGCAGAGTGAGCACTTGAAACCAGGCTCCAGCGTTTTAGGTGAACATTCTAACCGAGCGGCTATAGAGTGTAGAGCGGCAAGCACCACTTTTTTTTGTAAGTGCCATTTCTAATTTTTTCAGTTTTAATTAATGTCTACAATCTAAACAAAATCTTTTATTTCTACCAAAATGCAGATTTCCTTCCCTGGAAATAGACTTTTTTTTAAGGTTTAGGATCAACCTATAATTTTTTTTTTTTTTTGGCAACTGAACTTAAAAAAAGAACAAAAAACCCCCCAAAAGTATTTTTATAACATTATAAATCTCACAGGCATCCAGTCTTCCTGTGTTTTTTCTCCACATGCCTACTCATGTGTAGATGATTGTATACTGATGGGCAAACCACCATACATTTCAGAATATGTTAAGAAGCCCATAATTAAGGGAAATCATTAACATGTAAAACTGAATATTTTACTGTGATCATCACATTCATTATACTTTGAAATTTATGATTTCCTTTTTGTACAAATTTTTGAAATTTGTTGATAATTAGTCATAGAAAATGTTCCATGGGATTATTCTGGTTCTGTAACATGAGGAACTTTACTTGTATTTACAGTAAACAAGGCAAATGGCAGCAGGCATTTTAAAATTAAATTTTTAAATTCTGAACTTTTTTGATACATATGAACAAATGGAATTCATTAAATTTTTTCTAATTTCCTGCTGTTAAAATAGGAAGGATTTCTTATTGTGCGTCTGTGTAGACAGTCATCATCAAATGTCCTAGTTTAACAAAGATCGCTTAACTCCATGCATGCCAATGAACTTGACTACTGAATTTATAAATCAGTTCTAATACGTGCTCAACAAAAGCCAGGCATTTCTTTCTGTGTAGACCCAGATGTCTTACATTTCATTAGTGTGGTATAAATGCTTGAATAAGCTTAGTCTAAAAGTGAATAAATATCTTTAAATGAATTTAAAATTAGGACTACTAAAATGAATAGAAAAATCCCCAAAGAGTATTTCAGGACAAAATTAAATTCATGACTCATCTCGAATACAAAAGACTGACTAATGTTAATATACATGGTTTCAGGATGGCTCTAGTTTATTTATAATGTTAAAGCTTTATAAACTGTATTGGAGCACAATTAGACTTCTAAATATTTGCTTCACCATACTGATGAATAAAACCATTTGGATTTAGAGCTGGTCAGTGTAGTAGAGGGGAACAGTTACCCACCGGCCGAGAGGTAACTGAGCCCTCGCACTCCCCCTACTAGCCTGAAGAGGCCTTGCATAAGAGCATGGGCTGGAACCAAAGTGACAGCTGGAGGGAGCGGGAGGACTATATAAGGGGATGGACCAGGCAGACATGGGGGAACGGAGAGGGAGGCAGCTGCTGCCGCTGGCAGACCTCCCTCCCCGGGAGGCAGAGAGGCCGACCGACAGTGTGATCCCCCACCCCATGAGAGCTGAGGGGAAAAACCCTGGCTGGCTGCGCCCCTGGAGAAAACTCCCCAAGGGGAAGACCTGGATGAGCTTCCCTCTGCTGGGGAAGGCAGCGAGCTGGGTACCCCAGACCCATGTGATCTGGAAGAACTGCCACTGGCAGAGGAGGCCGAGTTGCCAGCATTGCCACCCGAGGATAGTGAGGGCTTGCCCGGGATGTCCTGGGGAACCTACCCGGAGGACAGCGAGGACTACGTACCCCAGGTGTTGTGGGGAGAAGTGGGAAGGAAGTAGCCCAGGGACAGTTTGGTGAGTCAGTGCATTTTGGCAGGAGCCCCGCTGGCGTAGTGGCACCCTGTGCGTGCCACTAGTGGGGCCCTGGGCTGGAACTCAGTGGAGCGGGTGGGCCTGCGTTCCCCTTCCCTCCGCTGCTGCTATCTGGGCTACCGGGTGTTTGCCTTACGCCTTGCCGGGGTTGAAGGCCTGAACTATTAACTCAGTGTGCGTGCCTTACCCCTTGCCGGGGTTGAAGGCCTGAACTATAGACTCTGGGTGTACATCTTACTCCGTGTTGGGGTTGAAGGCCCCGATCTACTGGCACTGAGTGTTCGCCTTCTCATGCTGGGCTGGATTACCGGGGTGCCACTCTCACGCTTCGCCCCAACCCCAAGAAGGCCAGAAGGCGCAGAGACGGGGCTGCGGAGGGCGGCCTCGACTACAGTCAGAAACTTAACAATGGAGTGTGTGTTTGCTGGAAAATGCTGATTCATGGAAACCAAATGTTTCTCAAATACAGGTCAGTTTTTTGAGGGTTTTTTTTTTTTTTTACAATTTCAAAACTTTTCAAATATATATTTTTTTTTTGTCCAGACATTTTTAAAGCCATCAATAGACTAAAAGAAATGCTTAATTTATTGACATGAAATGTTCAAATGGTCCTGAATGGAAACTTCTTGCATTTTTAGCTTGCAAAAATTTAAGTTTTAAACTTTTTTATTTGATTTGGGAAGGAATGATCACAGGATGGAAAATCTGTTTCCACCCAATTCAATTTGGGTTCCACTGGATAATAAAAATTATAGACCCAATTTTACCTTCATGCCTATTTGTTTACCTCTTTTTAATGATAGCCCCTAGAGGTGCCAGCCAGATCAGGAGTCTGTTGTACTAGTCTGTAAAAATCTACAAGACTGCCTGTGCCCTAAAAAACTTGAAATATGAGAAGACAAAGACTAGGGATAAAGCTGTATTATCTCAATTTTCAAGATGGAGAACTGAATGCAAAAAGAGAGGAAGTGAAGTGGCTTAGATTACAAAGTGTATGAGAGAGCTGGGGATTGAATTTAGATCTCATGAATCCCAGTCCTGAGTTTTAAATACAAAATCACTATGATCCTGGATTGCATGGGAAGAATTTGTCTTGTTACAGTAGGTCTAGACCCATAAATCTTTTTCTAGGGCTAGCTGTCCATATACTTTCATCCAGCTTCCTTGTTTCTTTAAGCACTTCTTTCTAAGGCAAAATCCTGCTTCCAGATTGGTAGGAGGTCTTGACGACAATGATTTGCTCTCTTGGTGTGCCCAAATCATCACCATTGTTGTCAGTTTCCAGCACCAAGGACAGCAAATCACCGAATGATATTTGTTCTGTGAATTTGAGAGGATAATTTTGTCCTTAAATCACCTTATTTTCTGTCGTCTTGTTACTGTGTTCAAATGATTTTTTTTTTAAATAGCATGTATCAAAATGGCATGAGGTGGCACAATAAACTACCAGCTTGTTAAAAATACAACACATGGTGGAATTTATTTAATGTCCAAAGAGAAGATGGAATGACATGGAGATGAATAGAAAATAGTGCCATAGATGAGGAAAAATCCAGCAGGAAAAGAATGGGCCAATGAGAGTTGTGAATGAAGGAAGATAGAGGAGAGAGTAAGACTCGCACAAGGAAAGTGAATGTAAATATTGATGAAACATGCATTTGTTATAAAATAATCGATAGCTAAGTCAGAAACAAGATAATTGCTTTTGCCACAAAGAGAAGATGAATATTCACAAGTAGCTACATTTAATATACTAAGTTCCAAAGGGGTAGCTGTGTTAGTCTAGTTCAGTAAAACAAGCAATGAGTCCCATGGCAGTTATAGACTAACAAATTTATTTTATCTCATGAGCTTTCGTGGGAGAAAATTCCACTTTGTCAGACACTTTAAAGATGGGGGTGCTTGCAGAATGGGTGCAAAATAAATACAGGGAAGTATAAGTCATGGGATCAGGCCATACTGAAACAATATACTATGTGTGCATGGAGATAAATTTTTCCAGAAGAAATTCAGATGAAAATAATTTGTGCTTTTGTTTTCCTGCCTGGAGATTTCTCAAAAGTCCTTTCAGGAGAAGGTTGAAAGTTTCCACAGACAATTTGTCTTCTTTAAGAATGTTTCAGTGTTGGCACATGAAACGGATAGTAAGAAACATAGTACCTCATGCAAGCTGAACATACTGGAAAACTAGCAGAACGGTCTCAGAAAAATCCTCCACTGCTTTCTGTGCATCTGAATGTTTAGTAATTTTTCTGTGGTATTCTACCCATTAGAACCCAGTCAAGCCTTTTTACTAAACATGACTGAAAAAGCAGAACAGAGTTTTAATTTGATATTGTATTCCTTTTTTTTTTTTTTTTTGCTTGCTTGCTTGCTTGCTTCTCTAAACTGTTGAGTAATTTTGCTGGGGTCTCCTCCTGTGCCTAGTGAAGCGAGTCAGAGTCTTGACATTGATGATTCAGTGGGCATAAAATCAGTATACTGATCAGCAAATACTTTTCACCCACATAAGGTTGTGGAGAGGGGAGTGATCTCTAGGGATAGCCTAATTTTTTTTGCAGGGCGCGGGAAGTAGGATGTGGGGTAAATCCCTTTGGGTTGCTTTGGGGTGAAAGACATCAGTAAATTAAAGATTAATCTTTTAATTATTAATTTGTTTCCTATTTGCCCCAATGGAAAAAAATCTGGATGTTCCCCCCCCGTTAAGAATAGTTATTCAACTCCATGCTTTTTTCTCATGACTTCACTCTCTCCTCTAGTAAGAGCTTACTATATATTTTCCAGAAAAAATGGCCTTTATTGCACTTCTTTTTTCATAAAGAGTAACTTTATTTGTGAACAAGTCAATAATTAAACTTACTTTTTTAAAGCAACCAAACACAAATTGTTCTACTAGCTCAAGCATTGCAAGGACAATTGGCCATAAATAAGAAAAAATGGCTTGAATGTGCAATTGATCAAAAATGATGCATTACATTTTTGTAGAATAAGGCCATTGAATTCAGTGATCTGTCAAGTCATGAATTTCTCACTCATCCACAAAAAGGCTTTCTCCTTCAAAACTGTGTTTTGTAATATCTCTGCATTCTGCAAATGAGGTGGTAATTCAAATAACTCTACACTGGAGTAATATAAAAATGAACTGTGCATTACTTGTAATAAAGATCCAACCTATTCATTTAGAGCTGTGATAAACAGGCCCAGTTCCAGGCCAGTGATGTGTCTGTATGATGGGTGGTCTGCACAAACGTCTGTATGGGGTGCCTGAGAAAAATGGAGGAAAATGGCACACACAGCATCATATGAATAAGGGGTGGAGGTGGGGCTGAGTTTGAGACCTCAGAGAAGTGATATCAAATTAATCATGGGCAAAAGCTACAAAATGATATGTAGATCTTTAATGTGGGTTTCCAGTAGCTGGACTTTAAGGACTATGCTGCCTTCTACACCTCTATAGAATGTGGAAATAAAGTTATAACGGACATGCTGGGGGATGTACCATCATTCTTCTTTCCTCCTAGCCATCAAAAGCTGTGGATGTGTGGGAGGGAATGGGGCTGAGGGTGTTTACTGTAACATTTTCCTTGCATGCCAAGGAGTGGAAGGGTAAATGGTGTGTCTGTAAGGTCAGCTGCTGGATGGGGGAGCCCATGGTACTGACGGATGAGGGAGACTGGGAGCCAGTACAGAAAACTCTTGTGATTTTCCCCTCCCCACCTTTACTATATCATCTCGCACACAAAAGGTCTGTCCTATTACTTTAGAGAAAAGAGGGGGGAATGATGAGCCCTCAGCTGCTTTCAGGAGATGAAAACAAACTCTTCAGAACCTCAAAATAGGTTCTGTAAAAAAATTTTGGCTGAAAATTAGCCAGACCTTATTCTTCCTTAAACCATTATTCTAGCATTTTTCCATAGAGATGGCATTTTTAGTAGAAATGTATGGACTTGAACAAGGTCCTGTCCCGCATGTAGATATGCACACAATCACCCTTAACTTTTATGGTACTTGCATGTTTGGATCTGAGGGCAGAAGTGAGGTCCATGAATTATTGTGCTGATAATGAGGGGGACCAGTTGTAACCCCAGTTCTGACTTAAACAGGAATCTATGAGTAAATCTACAAGATGATATTTTTGAAGCAATCTAAGTTGTTAAAATCAACCTTTATTCCTAAACCAGACAACTGACACATGTTTACATCATTTCTTCTGTTTATTGGTACAATATTGTTGTTGCCTCAAGCAGGAGCAAAGCCAGCCTAAAGGCAACATGTTTGGTTGGATAGCTCTCTGAAGTGAAGTATGTTGAAGCAAAATCTGTAACAAACAGTAGTACGGTTAGAAACATAACTTGACTTTTGAGGAGAGCAATGAACATGAAATTTTGTACATAACTGCATGCAGACACAAGGTCATTTATTCCTGGTTTAATTGTATTAATATTAATTGTGTTGTACCCATGGATGAATTCAACCTACTGTTTTTTTTCCAGACCATTTCCATTTTCGGTAACTTAGGGCATGTCTACACTGCAAATTAAATAATCACAGCTTGCCTCTTGCCAGCTGACTCAAGCTCATGGGGCTTGGGCTATGGGGCAGTTTAGCTGCAGTGTAGATGCTTGGGCTGGAGCCCAGCCTCTAGGCTAGTGCAAGGTTGCAGGGTCCCAGGGCTTGAGCTGTAGCCTGAAGCCCCTTGGCCCAAGCCACATGAATCTGTGTCAGCTGTGGGTTTTCAGTTGTCGTTTAGACACACCCTCTAAGAAAATAAGCCAAACTGATTCCTGGTGTAACTCCATTGATCCTATTATAATCCAACCCTTTTTTCTTTGCAACTTTCAATATGTCAAATCTCAAAGCAGGATTTACTCGTGTGAGGAATCCCATGCTGGAGAGGTGGACTGTGTTTTCATTGAATATTAGGGCTGGAAGGGACCTCATGAGGTCGTCCAGTGAGTCCAACCCCTTGCTGAAAGCAGGACTACTCCCAGTAAGTCATCCCAGCCAGTGTTTTGTCTTAACACCAGACCTTGAAAGTGTCCAAAGATGGAGATTCCACCACCTTGCTAGATAACCCATTTCAGTGCTTCACCACTCTCCTAATGAGAGTCTTTCCTGATGTCCAACCTAGACCTCTCCAGCTGCAACTTGAAACTATTACTCCTTGTTCTGTCCTCTGTCATGACTGAGAATAGCCTCACTCCTTCCTTTTTGAAGCACTTTTTCAAGTAGCTGAAGGTTGCTATCAAATCCACCCTCAATCTTCTCTTCTGCAGACTGCCTAAGCCTAGTTCCATCAGTCTTTCCTCATAATGAAAGCGTTTTAGAACTTGTCTCAGCCTGAGCATATTTGCATGTATCAATGGATATGCCTGAAAACTTGACTGATTTTTGTGGCAGAACATAACAATACAGTGGGACAGCTCAGTGAAAACTGCATACTGGGTCACCTGTTTAGTACATCCTGCAAAATTGTGACTTAAACTGTTTGATATTTTTTGCTCAGAGCAGACATGGAGCAGAAATTTCTACAGTCAATTGATGAAAACTGCAGAATAAGTTGTAGTATGTTAATATTAAACAAGATATAGGAACTTGTACTGACAGGTAAGTCATTTTAATGATAGAAGAAAATATTTCACTATCCACACAAGCGACTACTTACATTAAAAATGTGGGGGAGGAAGAGCTTTTGCCACTCCCTACCCCAGTTTTTTATGTGGCACTTAGTTATAGCTGAGTTGTATTTTTAAGGTTGCATTCAGAAAGAGAAGGGCTAGAAGTGTTTCAAAATTATGATCTCATGTGTTTCTAATTCTGTCTTCATGAGGCCAAAACTCTGGATGTGTCTATAATAACATAGAACGGTGGCAACAGTGTGTCGAGGTTGGTAGAATGAATGAGTCTTAGGCACGGTCTTTATAAGATGGGATATATAGGTCTTCACTACGGAGGGGGCACAGTTTTGTCATGTACCTCTCACTGCTCCCCAGGCTATCTGTTGCTTTAGTCTGTGTAATGCCCACATGGCATCCTCTTTTCCCTCCATGGCGGTTTGTTTAAATCAGTATTGTATTGGGGTAGATTTCAAAGTATTTACTGTCAAGTTTAGATTTAATTAATAATTCAGGGAGCCAATTGAATGGCTAATGCTACTAGCATGGGAAAGGTTGAATGGCTGACCTGGAGGTGAAAGCGTCCATATTTCATCCCCAGTCTCTTGGAATAGGCCATTCCCCATGAATCACTATGAGAATTCTTCATTAATAAGGAGGTTCTGTTAAATGGACCTCCATCCTTGCAGTACCCTGTTTTGAAATTGTATTATATCTAATTAGTGTTTGTATTAAATGCAGTGATTGATATTGGCTTTACCTTGCATTTTTCTTTTTCTTCTTATCCTTTTTCTTCACAGATTGTTAAATGGTATATTAATAACACTTATTCTATAAACTCCATTTTGCTACTGCTTCATTTACTTTCTCTGTTCCAAAGTTCCATTGACTGGGAGTTATGTAAAAGGTTTGCAAGCCCACAGCAAAATTACATGAAACTTGAATGGTTTTATGGTTTTATTACAAACTTAATATGGCTCAGGTTTCACTAAAAGTGCTGTGGTTCTTTTGTGTGAACTTAAGTCAATCTATTGTCTTGCATAGGGACAAAAATGCATGTGTGTGGTTTTTGTACATGAAATTACTAAAGTTTGCAGGATTTATTTTCAGTTTGCTGTCATTTTAAGGATTTGTGTGAAACTAGAACAAAACTCAATATGAGTCCCACTTAAAACTAAACTGAGGGAAATGTTTGCACAAGAGCCTGGAATACAAACCAGGGCTCATATTATGCATTATCAATAGTGTGCAATTTTTACATCAGACAAAAATTAGGGTGTGCCTGTGTACATTCAACAGCTACCTTGTTAATAATCACTTGAATTTTGAGAAATGGATCTGTGAACTCTTTATGAAACAGACATAATTAATACTGGGATGAATTCCAATTTTTCCAGTGTTCATAGAATTGATAAATCTTTGATTGAATAGGCGATGCTTTATTCCTCTCCCAGCCCCACTTCTGAAAATGTTTTACTAAATGGCTTTTCATACAAATTCTAGCCACTCAAAGCTCATAACTGTAGTCTTCTGATGTATTTGCTTTTAGAGAATATCCATTAAATGGAAAATGTAGCATTAATAAATAGTGGCTTTGAGTGCCTGTTTATTAGTCGCTATGAATAGGGTTCTTGTTGAACTGGCAACTTGCATGGGTGTTAAATGCCATACTATTAAAGTGATTGCAGAAGGCTCTAACTTCTTCGTACATGTTTGGCAGCAAAAATGTGATTATGCTACACTGAGAGGGCACTTATGGATCTGTTGCCTTTTATGGCAAATAAATGAGCTATTACTGTGAATCAATGTAAGTATCAGGAAAATTAGGTCCTGAATGGGACAGGAAGGCCAAATGGATTCATTTTGAGGGGGTGGGGAGAGAGTGTATCACAAATCTCATGTGAGTGTCAACTCATTGACTGGCATTTAGAGCCTCTACAAATGTGTAATACCAGTTTTAATAGTCTGTGGTGTTTTTGTTAGCAAAGCTCCAAGCCAAAATATTTCTCTGTGTTTAAAAAAAATAAAAAGAGGGGAGGCGATGAGGGGAGTCACAGCCAAAAAATAAGTTGAGCAAGACAAATGTATTTGTATTCTATGGAGCTGCATTCATGTTTTTAGAACATTCACAGTTTTTGTTTCCCTTCCTAGTTTTTTCCCTTCTGTTTTCCTACTTCAAATCATAGTTTTTTACCACTCAAATCCATGGGCACTATCAGAATTCAGACAGACTTTAATGTGTGGTTATAAACCACATAAACATAACATAAATTATGTTGCCATAAAATTGATGATAATGAGTCAGTGAAAATTACTTGGTGCAGGAAGTTCACATGAGCCCCATGTAAACCCTGTTAATCCCATGTGTTACTGGTGTTAAGCGATGCATAGGGCTGTAAGTGAGTCAAGACACTTTAACTTGTGAAAGATGCAGTGAAAAGTAAGCAAGGAGATGAGAATGAATTAAACATAATGAAGTCATTCTTGTTAGGTACAAGAAGAACTCTTCAAGTCTGTTGTTTTGCAAAATACAAGCGTGAATATGCTGAAACTTGTCTTAAGAGACCATCCAAGTTAAGAATTAGAGGAAAAAGCTAATCACTTACCAAAGGTGAGTTACATGAGTGTGAGGGTAAAGTAAGATGCACCCTGTGAAGAGTTATTTCTGCCATGAAGCAAGAGAGAACCAAATAAAGACTTCTAATGGCTGTTACACAAACAGTGCAGCTAAACAGGTCTGGAAAATTCATTCCTTAGCAAGGTGCAGGAGAGGATAATCTGTTTCTACAAACTCCTAAAATCTTTTTGAATGGAGGATGAAAGAAACAGGCCTGGTCAGGCTTGCTGATAGCAAGTCCACACCCCAGGACACAGTGGTCAATGGCTCCCCTCAGAAGAGACAGCTGAGGTCCAAGTGGTCTTTCTCCAGAATTTTGTACTTATTTATTATGTGCCATGAAGGTTCCCGAGTGGCTGATTGTGGCAGTATCTGTTACTCAGCTTCCTGAGTCTGCAGGGAGATAACAGAGAAACCCAGAAGGCTGAGTAGCCTCCTTAGTCATCCTGGAACTTGAAAGGCACATGGTAAATAAGCTCAGCTCAGTGGAGGAGCAGAAAGCAGGAGCAGCATGGACGCTGAGGGAAGGGGAGAGCATGAAAGAGAAGAGGATGCATCTGTCTTTGCATCTTCCATGCTCTTGTAAATCTCTAGACCTCTGAGCAGTTGCCCCCCTCCTTTTTTCTCCCCACCCCCATGAAGAGGCCCAGGCCTTGTCTACACCTCTATTTTGTTAACATAGTTATGTCACCTAGGAGTGTGCTATGACAGCAAAACATCCAGTCCAGATTCAGCTATGCCAGCAGAGTGCTTCTCTCAGCATCCTTTGAGGAGGAGATATTACTCTGCCAGTAGAAAAACTCCTGTTGGCATATTCTATGCTTATACATGCTGTCCTGCATAGGCTTTCTAAGGTAGGCATACTCACATTTACCAAGATAATGCAGGATAAAATCAAATGCATTTAAGTTCAATTTCATGTTTAGAGCTATATTAATAAATCATTTGTTGTTCTCTTACACAGTAGAAGAGCTATGCTGCTCATACAGTATTTATAAAAGAACATCTGGGACACTTATCCATGTACAAGCATGACTCCCAGGCTCAAATCCAGGCCCACAGGTTTACAGGAGCAGCCATGCTTTAACCTTTCACTTGGTGGCTTTTTGACAACTGCAAACCCGAGTGCCAAATTTGAGGCTCTGCCCCAATGTTCCATTGACATTACTTTCTGGTATCCTGGCTGGTTTGGCTCCTGACCTGGACGCTGGTTTGTCTCCTGCATCTGAGCCCCTCATATCTTGACCCAGCCTGACTCTTGGATCCCAAGGAGATCCTGGATCTTGAGTGCTAAGTCTGGCTGCCTGTGATCCAGTGTTGACATTTGCAGTGTTTGTGTGAGGTTAGATTTCTAAGGGTGGAATATCATGGGAAGGTCAATATAATTTTCATACCTTTTGAGGTGTAAATCCTCTGAGAATAGGCTTCTTGCTTCTACAATAAATGCAAGGATGTGCACAAAATTAGCTCTGAGGTAGGGACACGGGTAACTGTGAAGAGGTGTCATGGATGGCCATAGTTACTGTTTTAAATTCCAGGGAGGCAAGACCTCATTAACTATGAACATACAGGTCAAGAAAAGATGGAAATGGAGACTGATTTTAAAACAAAAGTATACTGAATGCTTAAGGATGAAAACTTTCTAATGAATTGGAAATTCACCTGAAGTAATTAATTCAAAGGTGAAGCTATCTTGAATTTCACTCATTTAGCTTGGGATGTTAATTATCAGTACCTCCATTTTATTTTTAGTGTGACTATATGAGACACACAGACAGCTGGATTTTTCCTCCATCCTCAATACAGAGAACAAAGAAGAGAGAACTGTAGACTAGACTGGGGGGATTGCTTGCAGAATACAGAGCTGCAAAAGAATAAAGCCACCCCTTACTGAAATAACAAAGGCTGTAGGGCCCAGCTAGTGGATATTGTTAAAGAAGCTGTCTTCTAAAGCTAAAAACAGCATTCAAGTTGTTTCTAAATGGAAACTATTTCAGTATTTCTGAGGATATTGTGTAATCAAACTTTGAAAGAACTAAAGAGAGAAGAGAAACAGGTTAAAGAAGCTTTTCAAAAGTTTTTTTTTCCCCAACAAAAATCAAATCTTTTTATCTCCTGAAGGAACAAGTGACTGAGTGTACAAATGGTTTATGAAGAGTTTCCCTAAAGTAGAATAAATGGATTAGTAACTTCTTGATTCATGCATAATAGTGGAAAAAAATCATAGACAGGATAATGAATCCAGGGTCACGTGGGAAAAAGGTGCTAGTAAGATCCTCATTAAGTATTACAGGGTATTTAGAAATGAGCCCTTTTCTTAGAATATATTCTCTACTCTGTTGAGCTGAATAGTTTTCTAACTTTTTCAATGTATATGGCTTGTTGATATCCTTTTTGCCAAAAGAGGGGAAAGTTTTGTGTCAGTAAGCCAACTTACTTACAAGGATCAGGTCGAATTAATATGCAAGCTAAATTCTGTGAAAGCAGGACTCAATCGAGACTATGGATTCTTTTCCCATTACAAAGGGTAATTTGACTTCAGGTTTCCCATGTTTGAGCCTGTAAACTGCTCTGATTTGCTGTTACTTTATGACCTGATCCTATGTTTTACACCCCCTTGCATTTAGTTTCATTCCTTTCTGTAAGTTCACCCATCTTCGAAGCATCTGAGGAAGTGGGATCATCTCCCACGAAAGCTCATGCAAAAAATAAATCTATTAGTCTTCAAGTGCCACACAACTCCTTGTTGTTTTTTCACTGGACTAGACTAACACGGCTATCCATTTTAAAATTAGAAATCACAACACTCTAAAACCAGTGGGTGAAAACTTCAATCTTTGTAATTACTCCATTAATGATTTGCTAATTGTTGTGCTGAGACAGATGAATACCAGCTCTAGGCTTCAAAGAGAAGCTGCTGAAATTTCATTTATTTAAAAATTGGGTTGCATTAGATTTTTCTCTCATTACAAGAGGTGATTTAACTTCATCTTCCTCTGTATGCTGTTCCCCAGTAGTTGAATCTTTACAACTGTTTTGATTTGCTGTTAGTGTGATCTGATCCTATGATTTACACTTCCCTGCGTTTATTTCCTCCCATTCTGTAAGGCTATGTTTACATCAAATCTTAGTTTGGACTTGGTTAGTCTGAACTAAGTAATTCGAAAGTTATTTCAAACTAAAAAAAGCACAGCTAGTTTGAATTAAGTTAGTTTGAACTAAAAAAAAAAAAATAGTTTGAACTAACCTCTAGCTTATTTAGTTCCAGCTAGAATGTCTCCATTGTTTGAAGTAAAATAACAAATGAGTTCAAACTAAGCAGTTAGTTTGGACTAACCAGCTAAGCTAGCTAGTTTTAACTAACTTTTGCTTAGTTTGAACTAAAAAAAATTGTAATTCAAACTAGCCAAAGGCTAGTGTAGACAGGGTTCAAATTAGACTGGCCTAACCTTGCTTAGTTCGGACTAATTTGCTAGTGTAGACATAGTCTAAATCCCTCCCATCTTCAAAACATCTGATGAAGTAGGATTTTCTCCCATGAAAGCTCGTGGAAAAAATAAATTTTGTTTAAGTGCCACAGGACTCCTTGTTTATTATTCTGGACTTTTTGTCAGAGTCCAAATTTTTCCTCTCCCTGCACCTAGTTCCAGTAAAAGCAAATGCTTGAAATGAATACACTTTTTTTTTTTTTGTACAAGATAGCAGTCATTGGCAAATCCCTTAGGTTTAGACCCATAAAATAACTAGTCTGAATTTATGCTCTTAAATATCATAAATCAGTGCTAGACACAGTTCTGATTAAATGCGCTCCTATTCAGTTTTGCTACCTGCAAATAAAATTAGGTGAAGTGTTAAACTGAGTCAAGTTTCCTTTCTGCTTTTGGGAAATGGTGAACTTTAAACAAAATGTGGTTGCATGATCAAATTGCAGTATGGCTAATTATATTTTACTTAAATTTATCCAAAAGAGATTTAAAAATAAATTTTATCTCCTTGTCCAAAATTGTTGCTTAACATTGCTGTCTGCTGTTAAACACCTGCCATTTGGGATAGCTGCATGCTAGCAGAGAATGATGTACTTGCTATATTTAGTTCATATAACTTCTACATCAGTTGGGAATCCTTCTGGAAGAAGACAAATGTCATTCAGACTAGAAATGTAGTGGCAGTTCTTAGCCTGTCCATGATTTCTACAGATTCACAAACATGCTAGGGCGATATTTGAGTATTTTTTCCAACAAAGAAAAATATGTAAGCTTATTGAAAAGAACTTGTATTTTTCAGGGTGAATGAGTGGCCTGGAGAAGTATGTGCCATTAATGCTTCTAAACATTTTAGTTACTTCTGTAGAAAATAATTCACATCTGTATGTACTACCTCACTCCACAGGATAGAATCTGATTTGCTCGACTGTGTGCTGGAAGACATATATTGTTGAAGGAGAGTCTCCTTCTAGCTCCAATAGCACATGCTCAGGGAATTTTGGAGCAGGAAGCTCCAAGCTGTATACTTGGTCATGCAGGGATGTTTCAAATAGCCGTGGTTGTGGCTTAGTCACAATCATACTTATTCTAGTAGACATTTATTTCTTATGGTACATGTTATCATGGGATTGAGATGTGGTAAAACAAGATTTGTAATTCTGAATGCCAACCCATATGTTGCTTTTTTCTTTATAATAAAGACAAATTCAAATGTTCGTCTGAAGTCCATCACCATTTCTCTGACTCTTAAATGCTGAGAAGGAAACCATCAGGCAAAGCTTTTTGTAAATGCTTTTGTGGCGTCTGGTGAAATGAAAATCTTCAACCATAAACCAAAGAAATGAGAGAAAAGAAAAATTTAAATGAGGATTAATATATAAATATTAACTGCACTACTTCAAATCTCCAAGGCTCAGTCTGGATTTTAGGACAAGTATTTGGTCATTATTTTAGTATAATGGATTTCTCCATCTTTAGCAGTAAAGGAACAATAATAAGTGTAGGTGACACTTTTCACCGAAGGGTCTCAAATTGCTTAGTGGGATGTGGCTAACCATCATTTTACAGACACAGAAGAAAGTGATTTTCCCCCAAATTTGCAGCAGAGCTGGGACCAGATCCCAAGTTGCTTCAGTCCCAACTAGTGCTAGCCACTAGACAGTGGGATCCTCCAGTAATAATCAATTTGTTTTGGTGCATAATATCCTGAATGGGAAAAATACATTAGGAAAGTCTGGTTCTGTAAGGGCAGACTTTATTTTAGTACTAACCTACCTGGAGATTACTGTCACAGCAGTAAGATATTTCACAACACTTGAAGGAAACAGATACCACAGTCCTTTTTGTATGTCGAAATTTTACATAAGGAACTGCTCAGTGAGAGGTGATGCTTGTAAAAGAATGCTCAGAGAGTCTTAATTTAGCTTGAGTGTTTGATTTGGGGCGGGGGGGTGGACAAAATGTAGGGAAATATAAGACAAGCTTGGTGTTTGACATGATGCAAACACTTAACAGAGCTTGCCACTGTGCCTGGTAGGTGGTAGCCGTACTTGTGTTCACTGCAGGTTTTTGCTGTCATTACACTTGAGGAAATGGAACACTGAATGACTCGTACAGGTTGCAGAAAGTTTTGTTGTTTTGGACTGGAAGGATTTTAAACCTGTAGTGTTAGATGCTGGTTTGACCTTTCATCTCCTATGGCTCCTTTTCTGGTCCTTTATATATTCAAATTGGACATACGGGGCTTGGGTCACGGCCTCCTATAGTTGATGTAAATATTCTTACTGACTTCATGGTGCCCAGTTCCAAAGGGGCAGCTGTGTTAGACTAGTTCAGTAGAACAAACAAGGAGTCCAATGGCACTTGAAAAGACTAACAGATGTATTGCTGTTACAGTGGAACCTGATCCCATGACTTACACTTCCCTGCATTTATTTCCTCCCATTCTGTAAGTTTGCCCCCTCTTCAAAGCGTCTGATGAAGTGGGATTTTATCCTGTGAAAGCTCATGAAATAAATATATTTGTTAGTCTTTAAGTGCCACAGGACTCCTTGTTTTTTATTGATTTCAGTTGCTCTTTTAGACTCGACCTGCTCTGCTTGAGTGAGAATTTCATTAGTTTTATAATGAGAAGGTTTCCATCCCAAAATGCTTGCCAAGTTATTTTCCTGAACCTGGATTGGAGTTTCGAAGAGATCCTTTAATTATTTATTTCATGAGTAAATTGAAGCCCTAGCTGAGGCCAGTACCGTATTGTGCCCAATGCTGTATGAAGATAGAGACAGTCACGAAAGTCATGTGAAAAAGATAGAGAGGTGAATTATCTTGTCCAAAGCCACACAGCATTTTAGTGGCAGAGCTAAGAATATAAACCAAGACAGTCTAGCTCAGAGAAGTACACTGCAATAAGTAAGTCAATTTACTATCTAGCTGCGTTAATATTAAACTCTCCTGCAAAGAGAGGTGAGCAGCATTTTCATTGGCAATTTATATCATGCTTCCTTCCCTTTCTCTATAGACAACAAGCACACAATCCAGATGCTAAGTTATGGAATCTTTTAGCAACATCTGTCACTTTGGCAGGCTTTTCAGACAGTTGTGTTTAGTAGTTTTTAACAGATTGGATTTCACAATGGCTGTTTTAATCTATTGGACACTATTTTCTTTTGACTCATCTTTAAATAAGTTTGTGCCAGTTTGATTTATTTGTAAGCTCTTCCACAATCCATATAAACAAATCTGTTTGCAATGAAATGTGGTGTTTCTCCATAAGCTAGGCATACTGTTGCCCACCCTCCAAAATTAATTTGTTTAGTGTCCTTGATTACGTGTATCTCTCTATTCAAAAGTAATTTACAAGACAAATGAGAGATTGAAAACAACAGAAACAAAGATCTCACTCACAATTTAGGAGCAAATTAAAAACACACTACAATATCTGATTCAGAAGAATGGTGACTGGAATTTTTAACTTTTGCAGGTATTAGTAACATAAATTAATTCAAAACATAGCTGGACCCAGTTTGGGGCTAATGGAAATTAGGAACTCATGTGATAAGTTACAACAGAAGTTGATTGATCTTTCCTGTACTTGGCTGGAATGTATTTGACAGGGTTTATTTAATAAAAAGGCTTTGTGTTCTTTTTTTGGTGTAACCATTGCACTATTAGTATGGAGCAACTACACCTCTATGGCAAGGATGGCTTATAAAATTAACAAATAGCAAAACAATAACAAAAATAACAAAAATCAAGAAACAAGTAATATCAATTAGGTTATGACTGGAATTTATGTTTAAAAATAGATGAATTGATATAGCCCAAATCCTCACCCCCCCCCATGATATGATTTCTTTATATATTGGGTTTGTGGAGGGAAACACTATATGTGTAAATATAGATACTGTTATATAAGAGTGAGACAAGAGAACGGGCAAAAAAGAGATTAAAGTTCTCATATAAAGGCCATTAAAATCTAGGGAATAATGCCCATAAGCTTCAGCGGGCTCCGAATCAAGTGCTAAATGATCAACATTTTAGACGTTAACAAAATGCGGACCCAAAAACTGATATTAGTTAAAATTGCAGAACTGCACATTAAAAAAAGAATACTTTAATCTTATGAACTTGCTATGTTCTATACCATGTTACACTCTCCTGTAAACCAGACTTAATGTGGTTATATCTGCACCTCATTTTGGACTGAGCTTCCTAGCCTGGTTAATACGCTTTAGCGGGACCTGTGCTAATGCTCTAAGGGAACACTATTGTCCATGCTTCTGAGCTCCAGCATAAACTAGAACATCAAAGAACTGTTTCTACAGTTATTTATAAACCACTAGGGTGAGTTCCAGTAGCCTGAATCTGTTGACTGGGCTTAGATACTCACTTCTGTTCAGTTCAAAATGCTGTGTGGACATACAGATATAAGGCCCTGTGTAGGGTATCTTCTAATAGAACAGTTTTTGTAGACTGGCGTAATTCCTGTTTTTGAGTGGTAAGGGGAATGTAGAAGAGAACATGGATGGGAAATAGTTTAGCTAAATCTGCCACTCCTTTCTATGTCAGATAGAACTGGATAAGGAAACTCTTCTTTCTTGAGCTATCTGTTCTTGCGTATTAAAGACCCTTCCCCGGTGGCAAATAATAGGTTGAAGCTAGTCTGAAGTTAAGGAGGATAATTCGCTACAGCTGTTAGTTTCAGAAGTGATGAAAAATGCTATCTCCTGAATGTGATGCCTTAGGGGGAGAAAACAAACAAATGTACATTCATCTAAGGTGATAACAATGCAAAGTTCAAGCTTAACCTGAGGAAAACAAGGAGGCTGGAAGGTTGTGAGCATTTGTGACAGTTATTTTTTTTTCCCCTTTGGTGATTATTTCAGTTTCATCTGTGTATATTTATTTGTTTTCACTTGACATGAATTGCAATTATCCCAACAGCTGTGAATTTTTGACTTACGGAATATATATACAGGATTTTCTTTCGAGTGAAGTTGTAAAGCCAAATTTCATCTTTATGCATCCCATCAGCTTATTACTCACACCCTATAGTAACTACCTCTGACCAACTGAATAAAACACTCACTTGGTAAAATTCTATGGGCTGTCTTACATCAAAGGTGTGACTAGATGAGCATAATGGTCCTTTCTGCCATTATGTCCATGGTTTTCAATCTGTGTAACTTTTGCAGTCCTTATTGTGGGTTATGACATTTTTAAAATAGTGGCTTCATCTTTGGAATTAAATATAGAATCATAGGGTTGGAAGGGACCTCATGAGGTCATCTAGTCCACTCCCACTAAACCCTCCCAATCGTGGTTTTGTCCAGCCGGGCCTTAAACACCTCCAAAGATAGAGACCACCACCTCCCTAAGCAGCTCACTCCAATGCTTCACCACTCACCTAGTAAAAAAAAAGTTTTTTTTTCCTAATATCCAGCCTCGATCTCCCTAACTGTAACTTGAGACCATTGCTCCTCGTTCTGTCCTCTGTTATTACCGAGAATAGTTGAGCTCCATCCTCCTTGGAGCATCTCTTCGGGTAGTTGAAGGTTGCTATCAATTCCCCCCTCAATCTTCTCTTCTGCAGACTAAATAAGCCTAATGCTTTCAGTCTTTCTTCATAGGGCTTGTGCTCCAGCCCTTTAATCATTTTGGTTGCCCTCCGCTGGACGCTCCCTAGCATGTCCCTGTCCTTTTTGTAGTGGGGAGCCCAAAACTGAACACAGTATTCTAGATGTGGCCTCACCAGTGCAGAATAGAGGGGAAGGATCACAGCCCTTGATCTGCTGGTAATACTTCTTTTGATGCAGCCCAGTATGCCATTGGCCTTTTTGGCAGCAGAGCACACTGCTGACTCATATCCAGCTTCCCATCCACCATGACCCCCAGGTCCTTTTCTACACTGCTGCTACTTAGCTGAATGTTTTCCAGCCTGTAGCGGTGCATGGAGTTTTTCCATCCCATGTGCAGTATTTTACACTTGTCCTTATTGAACCTCATAAGATTTCTGTTGGCCCACTGTTCCAATTAATCCAGGTCTCCCTGAATCCTGTCCTTGCCCTCCAACGTGTCCTACTGTTCCCCCCAGCTTGGTGTCATCCGCAAACTTACTGAGGATGCAGTCTATTCCATCATCCAGATCATTGATGAAAATGTTGAACAGAACCGGCCTCAGGACTGGCCGCTGGGGCACACCAGTCGTTATTGGTTGCCAGCTGGACATGAATCCATTGACTCCTACACGCTGAAACCGTTGATCTAGCCAGTTTTCTATCCACCCTATAGTCCACCTATCCAACCCATACTTTCTTAATTTGCCAATGAGAATGCTGTGGGAAACTCTATCAAAAGCCGTGCTAAAATCAAGGTATATCACATCAATGGTTCTTCCCGCATCCAGAAAACCAGTCATCTGATCATAGAAGGAGATGAGATTGGTCAGGCATGATTTACCCTTGGTAAATCCATCCTGACTGTTCCTGATCGCCTTATTTTCCTCTAAGTGTTTTAGGATGGATTCTTTGAGAACCTGCTCCATAATTTTTCCAGGGATTGAGGTGAGGCTAACAGGTCTGTAATTCCCTCTATCCTCCTTTTTCCCTTTCTTGAAAATAGGTACTATATTTGCTTTTTTCCAATCCTCTGGCACCTCTCCCATTCTCCATGAGTTTTGAAAGATAATGGCCAGCGGTGCTGCTATTTCATCGGCCAGTTCCCTTAGCATGCTCGGATGCAGTTCGTCCGGCCCCATGGACTTGTGCACATCCAGCTTCCTTAAGCAGTCCCTAACCTGACCTTCCATCACCAAGGGCCTCTTTTCTTCTCTCCAGTCTGCCACACTCATGGTAGTGGGCTGGGAGCTGACCCTACCTGTGAAAACTGAAGCAAAAAAAACATTGAGCACTTCAGCTTTTCCCTCATCCTCTGTCATAAGGATGCCTGCCCCATTCAGTAAGGGATCTACACCTTCCCTGGTCCTCTTCTTGTTATTAACATACTTATAGAACCCCTTCCTGTTATGTTTAATTATATGAGGAGGAGCAGCTTTCTGGTATTGGGTCAAACAGCCACACATGCATCCTCGAACATTTCTACTGCACACATTTTTTTAAACTAACAGATTGCTAGGAGTCATTACCTCATTGTAGGCAAGAACACATGGGTTGGTAATATTCTTTTTGAGGCTCAAGCCTGGTGGGTCTGACTAATTGTAGTATTGTCTGAAGGAAATCTCCAGCAAAGAACATTATTTGCCAGCTTTCAAGGATGGATATATAATTAGTTTTGCTCTCCCTAAATTGTACTTGCAGCGTTGCTTTATTTTTAAGTAGGATTTGTCATCTTTGTTGTAAAACCTCATCAGCCACTGTCTAGTCCTGGTATGATCACCTCTAAAATGAGACAAATGTATTTTCTGACTATAACTGAGGACTGAATATAACTGTCATGCTTGTTGGCAATTTCTGTATACAGACTGTCATAGTAACAATGCAAATGGACACTGAAGTAACAATAGAGAGGAACAAAAGATAAAAGGGTTGTTAAGACTACATGTGAACACTTGCAAGTCAGTGGCTCAGTCTTTCAGCTATTTTCTGTGTAGTGTCATGCTTCCTGCTATATGTTATCAGCCTGATAGTTCTTAGCAATGATGATCTGAATTAGTAAGCACTATATTATGTTTCCCTTTTGAATCAAGGGGTTCACCAAAATTTGAGTCTTGCTTGTTTTTTTTTTGTTTCATCAGAATGAGAAATCAGTGACATAAATCTGGTATATTCTTGGTCCAATGTTTATTTACAACAAGTACTGTTTCCCTGAATATGATATGAAACAAATAGTAAGTAATGTTGCTCAGAAATCTCCAGTCCAGACATCCAGGATCTTTTCTACTGAAGATCCCATCGCTTTGCTTCTTCTAAGATCACACTTCCAACAACTTCTCCTGACTCCAACACACACAGACTGCAACTGATAGACTTGACCCTGTGCTTGCAATCTGGAAAATCTCTCAATCTATATAGCTTAGGATAGTACCTCAGATGATAGCCCCAAAACAAACAAGGAGTCCTGTGGCACTTAGACTAACAAATTGTTTTGCTGAAATAGACTAACGTGGCTACCCCTTTGGAAGTAGCCCTGAAGATGTTTGTATTTTTTTTATCAGGTAAAGGTCTAGATGTCTCCTTTGAGCCTGAAAGAGTGCTTGGCGTAGGCATTACCTTTAAGGAAACTGATGTTTGACTGTGGATCCAACATTCCATAACATCTTCCTGCACACTGTGCAAATTTGTTACAATCCTGTTTATTATTCATGGTTAAAAAAGCAATTGACATAAGACCTGACCATTCCTTGGCCACCTACTATTCATCTAAAACAAACAAGCAGTCTGGTGGCACTGTTAAAGACTAACAAATTTATCACTTGAGGTTTCATGGGAGAAAATCCCATTTCATCAGATGCTTGAAGATGTGGGGGAACTCATTATGTAGTGGGATTTTCTCCCACAAAAACACATGCAATAAAAAAATTATTAATCTTTAAAAGTTACACCAGACCCCTTGTTTGTTTTACTGACCTAGACTAACATGGCTACCCCTTTGGTACTATTCATCCAAGTTCACAAACCCTAGAAAATAAACCAAGTTATTTAAAACAAAACAAAACATTGCCATCAGCAATATTCAACTCACAGACACATCTGTATGCCTTTGGCAGGTGCAAAAATAAATAAAATTCCTTCCTCTCCTGTCTTTGGAAGACAAACATCAAATAAAATATAAATTATAATAATAAAACTAAAGAATTTTTCTACTTTTAGAGGAGTTTGTGGAATCTTTGTGTATTGGAGTGTATTCTCTTTCTGAAGATGGTGGGTATGGAGCAGTACACCTTTGCAACTCTGTGAACTTGTATATGTATTTTAGATTGTGCAGTCCATATTAGATTTAGGACCAATCCTCCAGGTAGTTTATATGGAGGATTACTCCTCTTGGAGGACCCTGACATGAAATACTTTGTCAGCCTGGCAATCTCTCTGACCAAAGAAATGAAGTAAATTATTTTTGGTAGGAAATGTGAGTACTGCAAATGGAATGAGAGGCTGAAAATTAAGTGCATTAATTTAGGGTGGTATAAGTAAATTATAAAATTTTAAAAGGGATAGCCGTGTTAGTCTAGTCCAGTGAAAAAACAACAAGGAGTTGTGTGGCACTTTAAGACTAACAGATTTATTTTTTGCATGAGCTTTCGTGGGAGAAGATCCCACTTCCTGAGAAATTATGCAACTTTTCATTTGACTGGAAGTTTTTGATTATGCATTGTGTTAAGAACACTGCTGTAGTAGTCACATATTGTTAGGCATTAAAGGTTTCAGACTAAAGAAGAAGCTTATCACACATCAAGAAATCCTTTTTGAGCTAGATCATGACCCCCTGTTGTAGTTTCAGAAAACAGCCAAATATTTCCTTAGCTCAAGCCCATGTAACCTGAAAATTATCTGAGTAGAGAAGTTCTTGTGGTGGTGTAGGACTATCATAGGCAGCTCTTCTTCACCCTTCCTGTATCCCTTCTAAAACAAGAAACTAGAAGTTTCATGAGTCTTCCCAGGCCTAAAGTACAAAGCAACCAGCCTCAGGGCTCCTAACTTGTGGGGGGGGATGAACCAGCTCCTAGCTGGCCTTGGAATCGGGGCATGAAGGAAGAGGTGTACAGCATCCTTTGTGTTCCCTTGAGTCATGCACTGAGCAGAGCTTGACCTGAATATATGGATCTAACCTATTTTGTGTAAGAACGTATTGGGCCATGTTCAGGTCTTGGTGGTTACACAGGTTACCTGTAGTAACTCCAGTGATGTAAATACCAATTCGCAAAGGTTTGAAGGGCATTGATGATGAACCCACTAAAAGTAAAGTAGTTGCTGTCTGACCATTTTTCATTATTCCCCAAGAAAGCATTGAAGAAGTCACCAGTGATTACACTCTACAGCAGCGCAAAGATCTTTACAATCACGTTGTCTTTGGACTTCTGGCTTCAGATGTTGTCTTCTAGTGAGTCTTCTGCATGTAACAGTTACATAATGGTGAACTCAAAATCTTCCTTCCGTTTTCAGCACTCGATGATAAAACAGTTTGTTATGGTTTATTGTTTCATCTATTCTTGCAACTATTGCTTAATGCCTGCTAGTGATGTCTTTACAGTTGAACAATTAAGTGCTTTGCTGCCCTTCGTTGAGAAAACAAAATGTTATGATGCCTGAAAACCTTGTGTCAGGCCAACTTGTATTCAAACAATGGGTGCTAATAGAAAATATGATCACATTTCTTTGTTTTAAGTGTTGATGTGACCTTATTATTTGTCCTCACCTGTGAATTGCAGAAGTGCCATTATCCCATTTTAGTAATAGAGAATTGATTCATACAGACACTAAGGATATATGCATACTGCAATTAGATACCCGTGGCTGGCCCATGTCGGCTTAGCTTGGGCTATGGGGCTGTTCAGTTGCAGTGTAGACATTATGTCTCAGGATGCAGTTCAAGCTCAGGGACCTTCCACTTACAATGTCCTAGAACCTGGGGTCCAGCATGGGCCCAAATGGTGTGTCTGCACTTACAGTTTAGTTTGAATTAATGAGGATTAATTCAAACTAAATTAATGCATGGCTACACTGATTTTCATTACTTTGACCTAAGGAATTCCTTAGGTCGAAGTAATGAATGCTTATTTTGAAGTAACAGTTAATTTAAACTTATTAGTTTGAATTAACCCAATGGATCCAGGTTAATTCAAACTAACCGTTAGCTCGAATTAACACAATTTGACCGTCTTCATCCCAGGGTGCCTTCCTCTTTCTATGTACTGAGTGGGGGCATGGCCCTTCTTGTGAGCCATGTTGCCACACTTCCCATGGTGCCTTCCTCCTAACTTGAACTAGGAAGTCCTGTCCATAGACATGCTAGTTTGATTTTGGTTTCTAGTGAGGCCATGTTAGTTCAGATTAATTTAGTTCAAATTAACCATTATTAGTTTGAATTAATTAATTCAAACTAAATTAATTTTACTAACTTCTTAAATGCAGACATAGGCAGAACGACTACAGTGCACTTAAAAATCCCTTTAGCTATGGCTTTGTCAACCCAAATCAGCTGGCCAGAGCCAGCCAGCTGCAGGTTTTTAATTACCATGTAGACATATCCTTAGTGGCTTGCTGAAGCTCAGATTAAAAAGCCTGAGCCACAGCAGGCAATTGAAACTTGAGTCTCAGGTTAGTACTCTAATCCTTCTTTTCTACGATTTGTTCCTCTTGTCAACATCACCTGTTATCATAATTAACTCTGGCTCTAGTGTGGAGTATACTGATCCCCAGAAGGAGTCCTGGAAGGAAATGTGGTTTGGAGGTTCCCCGGTGGTTTCCTCTTTGGTCCTGGAGAAAACTGCTCATTACTGCCCTTTGCTAGATGCCAATTAATAACTCCACCCTTGTGTTGGTTCAGTGTGTTGGTGGAGGCAATGCCATGACTCTGCTAGCTCCTGGGACTCTTGTTGGGAGCCCTGTATGACCACCTTGTTCTCCCACACACTTCAACTCTATGGGGAGTGCTAACACTGCCATGGTGAGCAGCTCCAGGAGAGCATCACAGTCTGACCCTAGGTTATTTCTAAAGGACTAGGGATTTTATTTTTTTACACTGATAATCTTCAGTTCTGTAGCTGCTGTTGTGCAGTGATCAGAAGTTCATAACCACAGGAAGTATCTAGCTAGTTGGTTAGATGAAAGGGGATAATCCAGTGCTCCAGTAGTTCTGTCCTGATTTTTGCCTCTGACTTGCTTTGGGATCTCAGCAAATCAATTTAGGTCTCTGTAATTTAGGCATAATATCCACCTCCCAAAGACATTGTGTGATTCATTTGATGCTTCAGTTAAAGGATACTGTAAATGCAAAGTATTATTAAATCCTAAGCAGATATTTAGACAGTCTAATACTCTTACTGGGGTATGCATCAAGTTCCTGTAGCTGGTGAAGTTGTTTGAGGAATAAATTGTTACTCGGTGTAAGGGTATTGAAATTTGACCTCACAGAATTGCTCCAAATCAAATTTACATCTGTGATAGTCACAAGGACTGCCTGAATAACGTTGTCATTCTACTATCTCCTACTCTCCTTGCAAGCATATTGTTACTGAAGTGAAAAATGTGGCCAGGCTGCCCAGGTGGGTGAACAAAGATATGCTAATGTAAATCTGATTCTGAATAGTCCCCTTTATACATCAACGTACTAGGAATGCTGTTACTGAAAAACACCTACAGAACCAAAGTGACAATAGTACAGTTGAAATCTTCTTGGCTTGCTGTGTTTCTGTCATGGTTAGTAGTGTGGTTGGTTGGTCTGTGTTTATTTTCTTCCGCCCTATGGTTATATGTGGATTTACCCATTTCAGTTTTTTCTTTTTCTTGCCCTGCCCTTTCTTGTTGTTTGGACCATTGTATGGGGTGAGGACTGGTGTGTACATGTACTATTATTTACTGACAGGCAGGGTTTCCTCAGGTCACACCCCAAAAGACTGAAAAAATGGAAATAAGAAGTGAGGGGAAAAGTCTCTTGAATTCTTTGTCATTGTCACTCTGTTGACAGATCTGCTAATAAATCCCAGTAATTTCTAAGGCATTCATTTCTGTTTCCAACAGACTGAAGTGCAACGTAACTTCATCTTATGATCACTCTAACACAAAATCTTAATGGCAACTGTAATAACCCTTGGGGAGGAAGGGGTTAACACTCTGGTCAGTGAGTCCCAGGACAGCCAATAGGAACGAAGCACAGCTTTTTGAATGGTAACAGCAGCCTGGCCTGGGCCTGTTTTGGATGCAGCAGAGCTCCTGGAAGGATCAGGAGGAGGCCAGAGGGGCCTGAGGAAGAATCCAGCAACATCCTTACCAGAGAGAAGTTAAGTTTGGTACTGACCAGGCGTGAGTAGAACAGGGAATGTTTATTTAGACGCGGTCAGGGTATTTTCTTTGTTTTTGGCTTGTTTTTTTGGATTTCTCTGTGCTAAGCACATGTAACCCAACCCCCCACCCACACCCACTACCCTGTAACTACCTAAGTTAATTCCCAGAGAAGCAACTCTCTGTGTTTATCATCTGTTCTTTTTGATTAAAGAGTTTACCTTTTAAGCAAGTTCTGGTTCTGTGTCCTGAGAGGCAAGAGGTTTGTGTGCCCGTGCCTTAGACTGCACAGGTAGCTACTAGAGGGAACCCTGTTCCAGTTCCAGCTCATATTGCAGCTGGAGTTCAGTCATTCTCCTGAGAGAGGAATAAACAGGATTGCAAGTACCTCACAGGGAGGAATTCCCAAGTGCGCCTTCCTGGGTCTCAAGAGGTTTTTTATGCATTTGGGTGGTGGCAGCGATACCACTCCAAGGCCAGGAATTGGAGGCCTTGGAGACTTTTAAGAGCAGGCTTTAAGGCCAGTGGCTTTTCTGGCCTGTTGCGGGCCCCCACCTTCTGCACTCAGAGTGCCAGAGTGGGGAAAAAGCCTTGACAGCAACCTTATCCTGTTTTGTATGAACAGATTAGCACGCTTGACTGTCATACAGTCTGCTCATTTTGGGAGGCTAATTTGCCTTAATCTGGTTGAGGTCGCTATCTAAAGTTTTGCATTAGAATGCATGTTTGAAATTGGGAACATGCCGCTGATCTCTCTGAAGTTCTTTCCTAAAATGAGTGAGCTGGACATCAGTCTCTCTGCCTTTTAGGCTATGATTTTTAAGGCCCTGATCAGTAATAGGAGTGTGAGGAAAATATGAATATATTACGAGAGTATAAAAATATAAAGAGTTGGAAGGGAGACTTCTGCTCATGTATCTAGGGTTTGTGTAATTTCCTTGATGTGAGTTGTTGTTGCCTCAGTTACTTTAAAAAGCTCATATTTTTAGATAAACACTATCAGTTATAAATAATGTTGCATTTTGTGGTGCATATGGAGAAAAACATGAAGCTCAGTGTGGTTGATTTCTTGCAAAAGTGGTTAGCAGAAGGGTAAAGGTGAAATACTTCAGGAGAAATTTCAAATAGTGGTGCTTTGCTTTTTGGATTCTTGTTCTCTATTGATCAGTTTTTCATCAGATTGCCATGAAAAATTAATAAACTGAAACTTGTTTCACTTTTGAGGTATTACAAAACAAATAAAATGTCTTAATTCCTATTAGACTTAAGCCTTTCTCCCAACCTCAGGTATGCTGTTACACCCAGATCCAGCATGATCTATTCACATCAAAGTTTCAAAAGCCGGTTAGGATGCCAGATAACAAAAACATAATTACTTATTACATAATTTACAAACCCAAACACTGAGCTATTTGTTTTCCTCAGTTAAATAATCATAAAACATACACTGTTGTCATGATTAAATGTGATATGGTAAGAAATGCATATTTCATCACAGCACAAAAACTAACTCTGATCATGGATCCTTTGAAATTTATTCTCTAGGGCTATGTCCACACGTACATGAGTTATTTTGAAATAAAGTCCTTATTTCAAAATAAGTTAATTTGAATTAAGGGAAGAGTTCAAAGCGAAATAGCATGTCCAAACACAGGGCTTGCTATTTCACTTTAGGAGAGGGGCACCATGGGAAGTGTGGCAACATGGCCCCCTCCCTGGGCCATGCCCCCACCCAATATATGCTAAAAGGAAGGCACCCTGGGAAGGAGAAGGGCAAAAGTTATTTCGAAATAACACATCCAAACAGCGTTATTTCAAAATAATCGTTTTGAAATAATAGCCATTTCGATTTAAAGAAGGTTTAAGCTATTTCAAAATGATGGCTTTTATTTCAAGATGATGGAGCCCGTCATTTCAAAATAAGAATACGTCGTGTGGACCTAATCTCTTTTATTTTGAAATAAACAGTGTTATTTTGAAATAAGAGACGTGTGGACATACCCTCGGTTTTTGTTACCTTTATATTGATATAAAATTTAATTTCTTTCATAGGATGCTTGTATCAGGGAAATTTGACCAGCTACTATAACTGACATTGGGATATTTTGATGATGTATATACAAATGCTGTTTCTTGAAAATGTTTTCCATGTACCTTAATGAGAAAGTGAATAATAGTGGTTTTATAATAAAAGCTTCCATGTATGTAGAGCTAAATTTGTGGCTGATCAAGATATGTAATTGATATGTTTTGTATATAATTTTTACGTTTGCATTTCACAAGGTTGTTTGATTGCTGGTGAATTGATGAACAAGGAATCTGGTGGCACTAAAAACTAAGTTATTTATTGCATGAGCTGCTCCCATTCTGTAAGTTCCCCATCTTCAAGTGTCTGACAAAGTAGGATTCTCTCCCACAAAGACTCATGCAATAAGTAAATTTGTTAGGTTTTGAAAGTGCCGCCAGACTCCTTGTTTCTTTTGCCGGGCTACACAAACACAGTTACCCCTTTGGAGCTTGGTGAATTAAAAAAGACGTTGTGTTACAATTATGAATGTTATGTTCTGATAAAATGTGAATTTCTTTGTATTTGATAAAAGTATGAGAAGTGTTCCTTACTCAGGCAATAGCAATGTGTCAATACGAGTGTTGCAGTGGAAGTGTAGTGTCTTGTCTTAGCATATCCTGCTCAGCAGTATAGTTTTACTCTCCATGATACTGGGAGGCAACATAAAATATAAAGAGATTCATGCTTCTTTTTTCTTGCATATGTATGCATTTTTAACCACGCCTCATTTTTACATATGAGCGATCTAAGTAGGGACAAACCGAGTTTATCTAGACAAGTAAATCAGATGTTTTGGATCTTTTTAATAATTTTTAAAACTAGAAAAAGGCTAACCAGTCATTCTCAACAACATGTTAATTGACAAATTACAGTGAATTTTTTAAGCAAGCTATGCAGATCTGAGATCCTGGGAAATTTATGTCAAGTATCAAACATTTTACTTCAGGAGATAAAGACCATCAATGGCTTTGCAGGAAGAAATTGATGTCCAACAACCATTCTAGTGGGTTCTATACTCAGTCCCACTGTGAGATTTTCCAGGATGTGATATGGACCAAAGAGCAGTTGTTTCCCCTCAGTTCTCCAACCTGTGGTCTTTTTACTGCTTTGCTGTGAGAGCTACCACTCCTGATTTGCTCTCACAATCTTCAGCATGTAAATTATTCCCAGATATATTGTAAGAGAGAGAGTGCTAACCACTCATGAATTATACCACAGAGCAACATCAGCAAATTCTCATCCCTGAACTTCCCCAGCAATATACATCTTGTAGTATGCAGTTCCCTCCTGGATATTACAAGCTTATATAAAATCCGTCATTTTATTAACAGAAAATGATATGCACAAATCTTGTTATCCCAAATGGGGTTTTCCAAACCCTTCAATCCAAACAGACTGGTTTAGATAAAACAATAAAACAAGTTTGACTGAAAAAGGATAGATTTTAAATCACTACAGGTAGTAAGGCACAAAAGTTAGACTTGATTATAACAAAATGCAACAAGCGCCTGACTTAACAAGCTAAATTAATTCAAAGCAAAGGTCTTTCTCACCAAATGTGTCAGCAGTCTTACTCGCTAATTTTTTTCAGTCATTGTTACTCCCCCAGTCTCATGCTGCTTCCTTTGATCTTTAAGTATTAACACCATGGGTAGAGACGTGGCTGGCCCCAGTATTTTTGGCACCCTAGGGGAACTATGATTTTGGTGCTCCCCTCCCCCACATGTTATAAGAGAACATATTAAGATATGTTTCTTAAAAGAGTTAAAAAACCTGAAAGCCTGGCACCTTAGCTGACCATTTAGATCACCTATATGGTTGGGCTGGACCTGGGCAGAAAGAGAGAGAAAGAGAATTTAAGTTGTCTGCTCTCTTCATATAGTTCTTTTTCATCTTGTAGAGTCTTCTTCATCTGACATTCAAGAGACAGAACATCTGTGTCGATAGGAACCCATAGCTCTTTCTTTGTTGAGATGTAGATTTTTCACCCACACGCTCTTTCCTGCCAAACAATGGCCACTTAATCATTTAATTTCACTGCCACCAGGCTGAGGCTTGTGGTTTGTGACTTCTTTCTGGACTTGGATCATGTCTTAGTAATATCATGCAGTAGAATCTTAACTTTACTTACAGTGTTGCCAGACGTATTTTAGCAGGACAATAATGATCCACAAATTGAGTTTTAAAATATCTCACAATACATACTTCATACAAAAGTTACCATAATCTTGTAAGATAAATGAACACAGAGAGACTGCAACCCGTACCTATTACTATATTTTATATGCATTTTTCTCTTGCATATTTTTCCTATTTTATCCCTTGTCCGAGTGAAAGGTGCTGACTAGACATCATGCTCCTTTAGATTTCCCTAGTGAATAAGTTAGAAACCCCCTCTTTCTCTCTCTGAATTATGGAAATATTATATTAAAAGTTCACCCCTCTGGAGATCACGAGACAGAATGTGCAGTAATGACTTTAGAGATGGCATATGATTTCTGCTTTTCCCAGCTAAAGCAGAAAAATGAAAATCTGCATAACATTTCTAAAAATACATGCTGAAAATAGAAAATTAGGCCACACAGACCTATCCTGTGCCCAGGTGGATTGAAGTCAGTGGAGTATTGCCTAAATGTATGTGACCAGTCATGCTGAGCGGTTTGTGGGATCAGAGATGTGATGTGGACGTGCCATTTGAATGCGCAACATTTTTTCTCCGCTGTGTTCTGTTCACTTAAATAACAGTAAAAAAAGCCTGTAGAAGCCTGGGGCATGGGGAGAGAGCCTTGAGTTGAAGAGACCAGGGAAACAGTGGGAGATTTGGCCAGACATGTGATAGGGTGGTGCAGAAAAAAGGGGTTAGTTTACTCCTCCACTAAGAAGTTAGTGCTCACTCAGGGTAAGGATGAGATATAATTTCCTTACAAAGGAATGAAAATTAGAAACATATTCTACTTAATTAGTAGAAAATATAAAAGAAAAGAATTTTTAGTTGGGTGCTGATACCAACTTGATTCGGTGCCAACTAGAATAAAATTTGTTGAAAATGAATCTAAAAAACCTTTCACACACACTAATCACCACCATAACTGTCTGTTATAAATGTTAACCTCTTTTCCCCATACCAAATTATCCCCTTGTGTATAGGATTTTATCTCAAACTTGATGAAATCAGCTGAAGGAACCCTGTTGACTTTAATGGGTTTGATCTGAAACTCGTAGGCATTATACATTTGTTTCAGCCTACCTTAGAACAATGGAAGAGATGCGAAGAGTCATTGATTATCATGGCATTGGGCTATAATAATGGGAAAATGGAATGACTGTCCAAGACATTAGCAAAAAGTAATTGTCATTTTAATGCTGGGATTGGCAGGAAGCCAAACAGAAGATACATTTGATTTCAGCTATGTTTGTATAATTAATGCTTTAGAGACCTTGTTGAAAGTCTCATGGTCAATTTGCTAAACTATATGAAATCTACCCCATTTTCAGTTGCTGCTTTTAATGAACAGTGTCATGCACCATTTTGAAAGGGGTAATTACTTATATCTCACATTCAAGCTGGTCATCATCTTGACAAACAACTGAAGAGTTGTGGAATAGCATATTTAGGATATGAGTAAATTACATTAAAATTGAATGAACAAACAAGGAGTCCTGTGGCACTTATAAACACTAACAAATTTATTTATTACATAAGCTTTCATGGGAGAAAATCCCACTTTATCAGATGCTTGACAATAAGGAGTTAACAGAATGGGAGAAAAATAAATGTCAAGGTATTTATATTACATTTATTTATATGTAAAGGCATTTATTTTTCTCCCATTCTGTAAATTCCCCATCTTTAAGCATCTAAAGTGGGATCTTCTCCCACAAACGCTCATGCAATAAATAAATTTTTAGTCATTAAAAGTGCCACAGGACTCCTTGTTTTTGCTGCAGTAGATTAATATGGTTGCCCCTTTGGAACTAAAAAGGAATATATATCAGGCTCCAGAGACATTGTGGTTAATACCATGATGACAGTTAGACAGGCATTGAATTTCTGTCTAAGTAGCATTCTCATTAAGCTAATGAAAAAAAGGACCCAGCACTTTAAGGTTTATACACATGAAACAAATGTAACAAAAGTGCTACATATTCTGGTGCACATGACAGCATAGTTGAATCACTAGTATTCAGACTTGTTTTACCCCCTCTGTAAATCTTTATCACCCTACACACTCTACGGCTTGCTGTTCTGCCATATGCCTTTCTTGTCACAGCTTTAAACCTTTATTTCTTATGCAAATTTTCTGCTTTATAATATGCTGGTCATGCCTCAATCTCTGGTTGATCAACATGTAAGATTGTGTTTATCCTCCAAACTGTTCAGCTGCATTTCACTGTTGTGTTCACTTATCATGGCTTGTCAAGATTACATTCTTACCTGCAGAGGAACATCAGAGTGGAACGCTAGTAATGAAGAAGAGATACCGTTATTACATACAAATTAAGCTGTCTCTTAAAAGCTGGGGCACTTGGCAGTATGCAAAGGTTTTCCTGATCATTTCTAGAGCTTCTTTAAGACCTGTGTCATTCACAGTCGTGTTTCTTATCCTTGTACCTTTCATTGGAAAAGCACAAAGATTTGTAGAAGAAACTAGCTACTTAGTCTTCTCTAAATGATTGATGTGGGAACTAAATTCTTGAAAATGCCTGCATCTTAGAGTGTGTGTTCAACTGGAAGCGAACAGAACTTAAGCTTCTAAATCAACTAGGTCAGGGGTCTGTAACCTGCATCTCTGGAGTTGCATGTGACTCTTTGGCTGCCCCCTTCTGGCTCCAGGCACCCCTGCCACTGGGGGACGCTCTGGAGAGGCCTGCTCCTGGTTCACGCCCCCCTCCCCCTGGTACCTGCAGCAAATGTCCCGGCCCAGCTTCCTGCCTCCACCCACCATGAGGCTACACACGTGGATTATTGAAGGAATTTAAAAAAAAAAAAATGACTCTTATCTTTTGGGTTGCTGACCCCTGAACTAGGTGCATTTGGAAATCCCATCCCTAAATGCATATTTAGGCTTCTGCCTGGTTTTCAGAAGTGCTAAACAACCACCAGTTTCCAGCTCAGCGCCTGCTGTTGAGTCCTTTGAGCTTTTAAAAATCAGGCAGTTGCTTAAGTAGGGCTTCAACAGATAACAACTCCCACTTTGAAAATCTTGGACGTCATTTTAAAGAGCCTTCAGTTATTCCATCTATAAAATATGAACTAAGAAAGAGGAGTCAAAGAAAAGGACAATTTGTCCATTCCAGAAATATGTCCTAGATAATAGAGAGACTTCAATGTTCCTGTTGGCTTTCTTAGATGTTCTCTGGTAGCCCTTTAGAAATGTCCCTCAAGTCTTGTCTCTTTCATTATTAGCATGATGAATGATGAATCTTGAGAAATATGGCTTCCCCAGAGGTTCTAAATGGCTTTCTCTACGACTCCATTCCAAGCTTTCTGTGTGTCTCTCCTCATTAGACTCACTTCCTATTTTCCTCAGCATCAAATTGCCCTTCATAATGGTGAGTGATGCACTGTAGTGAAGGAAATGTGGCTGAAGCTATTGGAATGAAAGTGTCAGGAGTAAAATTTTAATGCCATGTAATGTATTATGCTATATTATCTAATTTCTGTGCCTCATTGTAAACATCTAAGTGCTGAAAATATACGGCTCTTGAATGTTTCCCGAATCAGTGCTCGTTTCAGTAGGAAAACATTTAATATAAATAAAATATATCATGATTTCTAGTGAAGTTTGTGTATATATAATTCACCCCATTGAGGCTTGAAGCATCAGCATATGTGTCACTTATAATTTTAACTGTAGTATGTCATCCTCTCCCATTAGGTTTAAAGTGAAGAAAGATAGCTTTTTATAAGTGTTTAATTTTTGAGGGGGAAGAACTTTACATTTTCGATAGACTGATTAACTATAGCTACAATGAAAACAATTGCAGTGAGTTCAGTTAATAGCAGAAGGATCTGCTAGTGGTGTCACTAGAAGTGCAGATAAACTATTTGCATCCAGAGCAGAATATTTTTTGTAGAGAATCCAGGCTAATGTTTTCTGTTGCTAAGGAAAGCACAATCACTTTATCAGGATTCAAACATCTGAAATGAAGAACAAGGGAAATAAACTATCCTTCACTTTTCTCAGTAACTTAATAATGAAAATCTTAGCCCTGACGTACATTACAAATGGATTTTGGCAGCAGTCAAAGGAAGATATGCAAGTTACTTAAAATAATTTTGTATAGCTCCCCTTAATTCTCAACCACCTACTTACTATAGTGTCTTCAGTGTGCTGGGTTGACAGGAAATGGCCTCCTATCAGCTTAGCATGCCTGAATCTGAAGGGAAAGGTTTTAGGGATTGATTTCCCCATTGGCTGAATGGGTCTTCACAGACCTGCTCAGTTGATCTGGAAGTTCATTCTGATGACAGCGAATTTGCCACTGTACGTGTAGACCTGCCATTAGCTGGAGATAAAAGCAGCTGCTCTGTAACATAGGGCAGTAAGAAATAGTCAGTTCAGCAGCTAAGCTTTTAATTCTGGGTGAGAATACATTAAGTACAGCCAATCGTTCTATTTAGGAGGATTGGTCTTGTTCTTTCAAGAATACACTTACTGCGTTTACCTTCTTCTGACCTTTTGCAGAGCTCTTCAAATGCTATGTGTTTCTTTCAGGTTACAGGTGTGTCCATTGGCTTCAATGGACTTGGTATTATAGGAGATGCTTTCCCTTCTCTGAGAAGAAAAACTATTTGTTAGCATTTAGTATTGAGGAATTGTGGGTCATAACACTATTCCTACTTTGACAGGCTGGTGTTTCCCAGAAAATGCCAGGGTAGGGAGGCTAAATAAAATAAAAAAAATTAACTTCAAACAATCAGTATTCTTGCAACTGCTCTCAGCCATGAGTTTAAAGATAATACAGCAATTGGAGTTCCAAGGGGCGACATGGGAAAGTTTAACAGGCATTAGTCATCTGATTTCCCTAATTGGTGAGGAATATAAACTAGCAACAGAGTGTGTGAGAAGAATGATGCTATCCATGTGATCACAGACACACTGTGTGGTGCCCAGGATGTTCTGCCTTTTATTTGGAAAACTTAAGCTCCTAATCTTGATTTTAAGAGTACGGATGTAACTTGCATTGCAGGGATGGACCATACACAGTAATTCTTCATGTGAAATACAGCTGAAGTCTGTCTGTGGGGAGGGAGGGGGTCATATATTTTGTATTTGACGTGACTTTCTACAGAAAATATGAATAATGGTACCTCTAACTTACCATCTCTTTTTTTTTTTCCTCTGAGGCAGGGGGGGCTTTATTAAAGATCTTTCAGCCCCTTCCTGATGTCACACCAGTTACAGGTATACATCCTCCCTTGGGGAAATGCCATGTACTAATAGTTTTCAAAGGTCCTGTGAGTTATTCTCTTTGCCATGGAAGTGTTAAAGCTTGGGGAATATCCACTGCTGTGTTCCACAGTTCACACTTCTGTCATGTCGGGTACCAACTACCTCTCCCATTGTATTGCCTTTCCTTCAACAAGTGGCGGGAGTGGGGGGGCAGTTCTAGATCTCTCTGGAACTCATTCTTGAAAAATGCTGAGTATCTTCAATTCTTGTTGAGGTCATGATGGTACACAATATTATGGGACTGTCATAAAGACTAGAGTTATGCTATTCCATTAAAGGTCTTTTACCCATTTACCTATTACACATGATATTCAGGATAACCAACTGAAATTTGTTTCAACTGTTTCATATTTCTTTTTGTAGACACAAAGAATATAGAACCACCCTTTAAATTTGTATAGCACAACTTATGTTTTGGTTGCTGCTGAAATAAAAATAATTACTGCTTTTTGGGTAGCAAGAATATTTTGCAAGTTCTTTAATAAAATTCACATTGTATTTATTTGGTGAAATTATAAAGCCATAAAGAATATTCTGTAGAGCGTATTTACAGTTTTTTATGTAACCTTTGTATATCTGACAAGACTAGTCTTTTGAAAAGTTGAGATGGGTCTTCAGGTGTTAATTTCCAGAGGGGTAGCCATGTTAGTCTGTGTACAGCAAAAACAATGAGAGTACTGTGAAGTGGGTTGGAGCCCAGGAAAGCTTATGCCCCAATAAATGTGTTAGTCTATAGGGTGCCACAGGACTCTTGTTATCTTCAGGTATTGTGTATTTGTGTGCCTCCATTGAAGCCAAGAGCTTCACTGATTAACACCAGCTAAGGATCTGGCCCATAGTTATCAAGAAGAAAATAGCAATTGACTTGGAGCTTCAATAATGTTACTTATCATATTAGTATCAACCTGCATGGAACTTGGAGAGAAGAGCACAGATTGCAGAAGAATTTGGAGGAGATGCTAGGAATTCACTGTGTGTACCCATGGTTTGACTGCTAGCTGCAGTCAAATCTCTATAAGGGTTCTCTTCTTAGAGAGCCTGTTTAGTTTTAGACACATGGAGTCCTCATCTTTTTACCAAGCACATGCTAAATGAAACTGTTTTTTGTTTTCAACACAGCGAAAAGAAAAAGTGACTCTAATATGCACTAGTGTAGTCTTTACCAACTTTCTTTATTTAAATGAAGCAATCTTTAGTTGCATAAAAGTAGTACTGAGAACCAGTAAGAACGTATCTTTAAATATGAAGAGTTTCAAAACCACAGCCTAGGAGTGGTTCAAATAAATTAACCAATGATAAAATTCCATAACAAAATCATAAACTCCTCAAAGCTCTGCAGTTATAATGAACATTCTGGCAGACCCTTTGCTTTAAGCCCTCTGTAGTGTCAGTGCTGTAATAATGCATAGAAATAGTTATTTTTAACAATAATTATTTTTCTGTTCAACTTTAAACAGCTTCTTTGTCTGTTGCTATTATCACTCACAATTCGATTGTGGTGAAGTACTTCTTAAGCTAACTATAAAAAGAAAGAAATCACTACTTCAAAAAGCCTGCCATAGGGCACACATTAAGACAGGTTCTATGTAATTGAAGCTTATAAATAATATTATAATGACTCTTGACATTATTAAACGGCTTCCTTTCATCCTGCTCCCCACCCCCACTGCCCCCAATGGTCAGTATTTTGCAGTCCCATTAGGCATTTTTGTTTTAAAGCAATTCCTGACACAGTTTGAGAGGATACATACAATATTCAAATATTAGTAGATTTGTGGTCTCTAATTTTGCTGGTCAGATCAGTGATATCATAAGAAATCTTTGTAGATAACTTACAAATGCATGTATTTTAAAACTGTAGCCCACTAATAGGAGATGAGATCTAATTGAGCACTATTTCTGAAACTAAATTGGGGCTACTGATTTTTTGCTGTCCGCCATGGATGTGGAAGCTCAGTTAAAAATCTCAATTTGTACAATTAACACCATCCATTTTTAAAGCAAAAATGTTAAAGGAGAGGGCCTCCCAAAATTAGGAACTTCATTAAATTAAAAAAAAAAAAAAAGCCAAACCTTTAACAGTACAGATCTGATCATGTTCCCTCTGCCAGTATATAGAACTTTGGTCACTAACTCCAACAGGAATCGGATCTAGGGCTGAAAATCATCTTGTTCGAGTCCATGACACAGATCCAGGAAAGGGATTGACCAATGGTCCATTATTTTGTCATCTGTCTTTGTGGTATCTGAGATTATACTACAGCTGTGTATACGTCTAAAAAAATGCTCAAGCCTTGGGAAAGCAATACAAAATGATAATTTTACTAAACACAAAGAAAATCCCAGCCCAAAACAAAAAGAAAATTATATTTCAGAATAGTTGAATGGAGAATGTCAATATCCTATGTTTAAATATGAAATATTTAAGACTTGTCACATTTTATCATTTAACCCACATTCCACCATACCACACTCAGAGAATCAGGTTTCTAATAACTCTGTAATCTTGTTCAGTAGCAGGCTGATTGGGGTGAAAGGTATCATGTGCTTCATTCTGCTTACATATAATTTTCATCTAAGCATCAATTGAGAAAGATATTTCATCAATAAGACTACACAAATGCTTAGGTACCTTATTAAATCAAGGTTGTCAAGCCTGATGGGGGCTTTCCATGGACTTCCATTGGCTTTGAACTTTGCAGTGGGGTGAGAAGAAACAATGAAATGGGGGGGGGGGGAATGTCATGGCTATAACAAATTTAGTATTGGCACACCAAAGACTTGTGTGTGCTTAAATTTACACATGTGGTTACTCCCACTGGTGTCAAGTAAAGTACATGCATACATCTTTGTAGAATTCCAACAGGGAGCTTCATGCATAGCTACAAAACTGTTTTACATCTGCTACTGAAACTGTCTAGCCCACATCACACCATTGTGGGTATCCTCACCTCCTCATATAAGATATGGTTGTTCTACAATGATTGATAGAAGATGGCAATGCAGAAGAGTGTTGTTGAAGGATTCTTTTTTTAAAGTTATTCAAAAAAGGCTTCTCTTTGCCTATTCCCCCGCGCTCATCCTGAGTAACTTTTCATCATATCACAGTCAGCTGCTCTAGAAAATCTTCCAATCTTTTGTATACAAGTGGAAAAGGAGCATAGATTTTACTGGAAAATGTTTCATCATCTATATGATATATATTTAAAAAGCTGGGAAATGATCTCAATATTCCCAATGCAGTATCGACCTGGTAAAGCAAACCATTGCTGTGTGCAAATTTCCTCTTCATATTACCAAAATTTCTCAGTCCTATTCTGGGGAGACTATCTTTTAAAGGTAGCTCATTGAGAATTTGATTTCTGTACCCATTTCATCTTAAGATGAAATTGCCAACCATTGGAGTGATTCTTGTTAACTCTGTTGGTTTATTTTCTGACTATGTCTCCACAGCAACTAGAATAAGATGTACTTATGCTCACTATCAAAATGAATGTCAAACATTTACCCAGCATTTCTATGCACTTCTGCTGGGTTTTGTGCTGGTTTATCAACTACTGTGGAAATTGACCCAAATACTGAACCATATCCAGATGTAAATGGGCATGAGTCCATTGAAATTAATAAAACAAACAAGGAGTCCTGTGACATTTAAAGACTAACAATTTTTTTGTTGCATGAGCTCATGCAATAAATAAATTCATTGGTCTTTAAGTGCCACAGGACTCCTTGTTTGTTTTACTGAACGAGACTAACATGACTGCCCCTTTGAAACTTGAAATTAATGCTGATTTACACTGAAGCCCAGGGGTCAGCAGACTTTGCTAACCCCTGTATCAGCCTCTCCTCCCTGAACCACAGCCAGTTCTGGTGGATCCCTCCACTGAAGAGGGGGGAAAAAAAAAAGAGGCAACCTTGGCTGGAGTTGCAGCGTGGTGAGGGTGGCGGGCACTTTACAGGCATGCCAGTGAATGGAGCTGTTTATGGAAAGAAGCTGTCTGGAGTGGTTCCCCTCGGCAGCAAGCATGAGGATGGGGGTCCCCAGGGATGCTGTGGCTGTGGAAAGAAGCTACCCAGAGCAGCTGCTCTTGGGGGTCCCCAGGCATGCCCTAGAAAGAAGCTGCATGGAGTCATTCCTTTTGATGGCAGCATGCCACAGAGAAGAGTCACTCCAGGCAGATTTTTTCCACAACATGCCTGGGGCCTGGGTACGGCGGAGACACCTAGGCCTCAGTCGCCCCCAGAAAGAAGCTGCTTGGAACAACTTTCGGTAGCAGGAGCAGTAATTTCAGTGCTGCCACAGAGGATGCTGCATGCTGCACTGAATGGGCTGGCGTGCCACTGTCAATGTGTGTGCTAGCGGTTGCCTATCCCAGCTATAGCCTAACTGGTGATTAATTTCTTAGACCATAGAAGTCAAAATGCATTTATTTTCCTTCCATTCTGTAAGTTCCTCCATCTTCAAAGCATCTGACAAAGTGGGATTTTCTCCCATGAAAGCTCAAGAGATGAATTAATTTGTTGGTCTTTAAGTGCCACAAGGCTCCTTGCTTTTTATGAAAAATAAAGGCTTTGTGTCTCGTTGGCAATTGTTGTTTCCTTTATAGACATTCACATTTGTCACTCAATCACCATAACAACTCGTTGTTGACACTCTACCTCTGCAAAAATCCCTCAAATATTCTAACCAGACTAAGTGGTATATTTCCTAAGTATCAGCCTATAATGCATCTGTTCTTATCTGTTTCATCCTGTGATATAAGGTTACTCATCACTCATGTCAGCCCATCTTCAGGCTTCAGGTGTTCTTTTAGATAAACTTACAGGTCTGAGGTCTCTAGGCCCTGTTACAGCATCAGTTAATATTCAGATTTCCCATCTATTTGAAATACAGGTGATGTCTTTTATGCTTGGCTACAATACGAACATCTAAAACATAAAAAGAAAAATTTCTAATGAATTTTCTTAACCAGAGTGAATGCATACCATTCTAAACCCAGACCAAAAAAACAAAAAACAAAAAAACCCAGTTATGAAGAAGGGGTTGTGGATCTTCAAGATAATGCCTCAGTTTTTAAAATTGGCTCATGAACCTTTCAATGTCTAAATTAGTTTTAACCCCCATTCTTGCTTAAGAAATTAAGAAACATATTTTGATAAGGAACATGGTGTGGTGTTTGGAAATGGGAACCAGGAATGCTCACACACTGATTTGACTTCTAGATTTAGCCTTGTCTTGTTCATAAACTTGGGGCCAGGAGGGCAGCAACGGAGCTTTTTGTGACTCCATTTATCCATATCACATGGCTGTTCTCTGGCTTAATTAATTCATGTTTGTAGAGCACTTTGATGACAAGATCTAAATGCTGTCTCTATACAGTGTTATTATTTAATTTGTACTTTCACAGCTGGCCTGCTAGTCCTGGTTGTTACTTGACAAAATAATTGGAGGAATTAGTGATTGACAAAGTTATCACTGTGGCATTGTGTACTGAAAATCTTTAGTTATATTTTTCAAGTGAAATATTGTTACAAATTGATGTCTGTCTCTAAGTCCTCTTCAGTATCTTACATATTATGTTCTACCAGACCTCTACAATGCCACAGAAGACAGAAGTTTACTCTTCTTGCTCCAGAAGCAAAGTCCTGAGCTGAAAGATGCATCTCCTTTTGCTGTCTGGATTATAGGTCCTATGACACAGTTCAGCTTTTATATACGAGAAGGGATTGGTACAAACTAGCAAATTATTGCACTATTTTATTGTATAATAATGTAAAAGCCTATGACATCTTCTATTGAGTAAATCACTACAAGATGCCATACGCATTGGACTGGACTTGATGACCTTACAAGCAATTTTTGACCAAAACCAAACCTGCTTCCTTCCTTCCAAATTAAAATGTGAGGTCAGGTGGAGTGAAACAATCCTTGGAAGTCACCCATGGAAGGCAAAGTGAAATGTGTGGATTAGTAGGAGATGACAGGTTCTTGGCAGGCAAGCACATTAACTGAATAAAATAACCTCCCACCCCTACCCTGAAATGTGAAGAATTGCATGCAAGCTGCATTGACTGCAAAGATTTTTTTTTTAATTCTTCCTGACTGTGCTTATTCTTTAAATAGAAGCTAATGAATCCAAGACACTTTTTGTACATTCTGAATTTGTTGCACTGCAGGCATCCATATTGATGATAAATAGTCACTTTTTTTCTTTCCACTTGGCAAGTGCTATAGACAATATGAGTCGATCTAACCAGTGTTTCATCTACTTATATCTGCAAGGCCGGGAAGTTCTATAGATAGATATCTGGCAAGTAGGAAGCAAACTGATTTGCTAGCAAGATTTTCAACCCAGAGGATTATGCACACAAAAGTGGATGTAGTAAGGTTAGAGGTCATTTTAAGGTTGGCTGACAATCTGAACTAGTGAGATGAATTTTTTTCTAAATCTCTCTTTCTGGGTTAGGCAGTCCATAGAGTGGCTCTAGTTAGGTATAATATATTTAAGAAGAAAAAGCTTTTATTTGTAACATATTGGAGCTTTGCGTATGACTTCAACATTGCTAAAGTTACATATGGTTTTTAAGCATTTGCGTCTGTGAACATTTACATTCAAGTGAATTTTTTCGGAAAAAGGTTCTGATTCAGACTTGTACATAGGATTTCCAGTATGAAAGTAATGCAAACTCTGTTTTTTTGTAGCTGCTAGGTCTTTATGGAATGGCAGATGACCAAAGAATATTTAGATGTGGAAGGATGTAGTTTTTAGTGGTTTCATTCTTTGACATGGTAGCAAGTCACTGTATCACCATATTATTATGGAAACCATGCTGTTGGTATGATCTCTCCTGTGAAATATAAAATGAAGGTATTTATTTTGATGGCCATTACAGACTCCATGGCACTTCTTGAAAGAATAAATTTATTAATTGTAAAGTCTTATGTCAAATCTCAGCTTATATAACAAAATGTTTCCTTCATAAATTTCCTCTCTAAATTGAATAAATATTTTTATCTGCATTTTTATATTGCAGATAAAAATATTTTTATATTGATACCCTTAATGTCATATGGTTTGTAGCATTTCTGTGTACTGCTAGCAACTGAGTTCAAATCAAGAGGTATGTACATTTTAATATTGGTTAGAGTGATTGCTGCATCATATCAGTCAACTACTTCATACCTGGTATTACATGACCAGTTATTTAATGGGTGTAAAGCACTTGGAGAGCCTTCCATTGACTGAAGTAATAGATTTAAAAGGCAATATTATTCATTGCTATAAATTACAGAAATTGAAGTTCTGTGTTGACAGAAAAAAGTATTTTAAAAGGACATTTAGTGAAAATCAGTTTGTGTCCTACTAATAGGTCAATTTTAACAGTGAAGTCTGTAGGTTAAGTGTGTGTTGTTATTGTAGGCTGAGGATTTTGAGTGGATGATAAATTAGATTGCATTTACTGTAGAGGCAATCTCAGTGAACATAAATAAGTGATATTCCTTTTTCTAGAAGTAATGAAAACTCAATCTTTTGTGTAGAAAACTCCTTTGTTAATAATATTGTCTATGGGGGAGAGTTGTGGGGTGCTTGAAACAAAACGTATATATAACCTGCCTATGCTTTCTCTGCCAGATCTGTTCATTTTGGAAATCATCAGCTAGTGCAGAAGATACTTTTTAGTCTACTGGATGATAGGAAAAACTATTTTAGGACAAAAACGTTTCTGAGATGGGGACTCAACCCTACCCCTGTGTCATTTGATTGATACTCAGTTTTCTACAACTTAATAAAATCATCTTTTCTTATGCTGGTTCAAAGGGAGAAGTGGCATCTGTTCCATAGTTCTAATCACAGCAAGCAATGATGGAGTGTATAGAGGGCCCCAGAACACGCATAATACTCTGGAGGGGTGGCATTACAGGCACATGAAAAATCAGTGGAGCACAGCCCATGTAGAGAAGCTAACAAAATTGGCATCAGAGGTATAAGAAGCAGGGACTGTTTTTCACTGTATGTTCATAAAGCATTCAGTGTAATAGAAGCCTGATCCTGATCGGTGTTCCTAAGCATAAGCATGACATTAGTAGTATACTTAATAGCTGTATCTCAAAATATATTAAATATTCCTTTTTTGTTACAGTGTCTAAACAGTTTTAGTTTTGGTTTATTTCTGCAGTGGAGAGGTGAGTCACAAAACACCAACTGACCCATTTTGAAAAGAGATTTAGACTTGTAAGTCATCTAGATGGTTTGTAAATGTTACCTTTTGTGCCTTCTTACAAACTGCATTATTTAAGTCAGTGGTGGCCAGTCTACTATGTTTTCATGTGAATTAAAATTTCTTTTGATTCTGATGCCTGCAAGGAAAAATAAATGTAGTTTTTCTGGAAAAACTAAAATACAGGAGGATATTACTAATTACTCATAGCAGGGTTGTTTTTTTTTTTTTTTTTTTTTTTTTTTTAAAGAATAACTGAGTTAGTGATTAATGAACACGACAGTTTAATTTTTTCTCTTGGAACCCTTGCAATAATATACGTGCCTAATACAACCAAGGGTTGTTTGTAAAATGGACTATGCAGGGCATCAGCATGGATTCTTCAAGAAAGCTGACAGTAGCTATTGTGTAATGTGTTCTGATCTCATACAAGTCAAAACTCCATGTGTCACTTCTACTTCTTTTCAGTGTCTGTTGTTTTCACACAGTGTGAATGCAATTTTATGTTTTGTACAGTTCTTTTGTTCTTTGAATTGAGTCTTTTAAATGAAATCATTTGCTGATCCAGCTACTTTCATGTGTTTCATTTTGAAATTGCTCTTGTTCCTTTATAATTGGGGGGGGGGAATGGAAGCCTGAATTGACTGCAAAAATACCCACTGCCCTGCAAATGTTTATTATTTAAGGCTAATTTCTAGTGAAGGACAAACTTCCAAAGGTGTAGCTTTTGAGCTTGGTTTGGATAAGCAGCTGACATTTCTGTTGCTTATCCGAACTCTCAGTATTCTTCTGCATCTGCAGTATTGATCTGGAAATCAAGTGAATCCTTCTCAGAAGATTTCTAATGCTTCCAGAAGACAATTGGACTGAAAATTCCCACAAGAAGAGTCCATCTCATAGTATCTTGCCACTTGTGCTTTGAGTTCTCATTGGAAAACTGTACAACAAAAGCTGTGAAGTAACAATGGGTGGGGGGGAGCTGAATTTCAGAGTTTCTGTTTAGGTGTATACTGTGATTTATTTTAATCAAACCAGTTCGCTCTGTCACACTTCTGCCTCTAAAATTATTTGTTTTTTCTTAAACTGGGTCATAGCCCATGATGAGACTGAAGTAATCTGGCAGTCTGCAGGACACACGGCAGGACCATTTTCTTCTGCAGCTATCTAAAAAGCAAACTTAATGCTTTTTCTTAGAAGAGTATCCAAAAGTAGCAAATCATTGGTCATATGCTACACTAACTGGGGGCACAGTGAATACTGAGTAGGACTGAACATGACACTTCTCTGTTTCACAGTTTGTTTTTGTTACTTTCCTGTAGTAAGACCTTTTCAAACCTAGTTGAACTGCCTGATCTCTTTTTTCCAGTAGGCCCTTATTGACTAAATTTTTCAGGCTAGAAAGATTTCATGTGAGATTTCTATTGCTAGCAATGCCTATATGACGTACCATGAGCTAGGATGGGGTCTAGGAGGTTAGGGGATGCATGCTCAGTTTGTGTACTGAAGCTCCACCTGATTTATACCAGCTAAGGAGCATGCCTCATGAGCTGAATTCTGCTGAGGGAATTCTCACTATCTCCTAGAATAGAGCTTTTTCAAACCCATAAGGCCTTTATTCTTCCTGTTCATTCCTTTCTATTGCCATTTACACCTGTCAGTATGCAGGTACTGCTGAATCAAAGTAGTGGCATTTTACACAGGGATAAATGATGACACAAGATACACAGCAGTGAAGAATAAAGTACCATATCCTCCAGCTCTTCTTAGTGCTCAAAGACCGGCCAATTGGTACTTTCTTAATGCATCCCCCTTTTTCTTTCTTTCTCATATTTTGTGAAGACATAGCCTACTCATCTCAGATGAAACTCAAATTCTCTTTCCTGAGTCAGCTTAAGCTTTGGGCCTTTAATTTCTGCTATCCTGCTGAGCGCTGCATCTAAAAATATCATAAAGCCAAATGGTTACCAGGCAAAACCCTTGAGGGAGACAAAGACAGAGATAGAAACCTCACTTTCCCATAGTGAGCCTTCAGCTTGTGTTCTTTTTATCTTCAGCTTACTGTTTGGAGCAGGTGAAGGCTCGAGTACAAGTTCTAAAAAGAATTCCAGGAGAACAGCTAGGGAAGGAGTTCTTATCTTCCACAGCTGTTTCCGGTTGGCAGCTGTATTTTATCACATGGTGTTGGGCTCTGTGCAGATGCTACCAATCAGAACAGCCCAGATCACATACTCCTAGGATAAAGCTGAGGAGGAAGGCTGTGGAAGGAAGCAAGCTTCCATGAGGTAGCCCCCTAAAAGACTTTGGGAAAGCTCCATGAAAAAGATAAGAGAGCCTAGGGCTATATCTTATTTTGAAATTTTCTGTAGATCTGGGAAAGGAAATGATTCTCATGCCTGGGACTTGGACCTTGCTGAAAGGCCACTAGAGATTTAGAGGTATTGGAAGGCAGTTTTGTGGATGTTGTTGAGGCCTCTTCCTAGGGAGAGTTCTGTGTGGCAGTTCTAAAGCAGATGGGCTATGCGGTTTTTATACCCACTCTGCTCTGATTTCACAGAGATTTACTGGAGAATAAGTTCACTCTCATCTAGAGCCAGGAAGGAGATTTCTGATGAAACAAGGCTTAGTTTGAAAATACCAGTTTGTCCATTCCCAGAATGTTTAGTTGAATTGTATTGGGTTTCACAGACCTCTGAAAAACCAAAGGCAGGGTTCCTGTCAAGATTCTGGGGAGCCTGGGCTTATGGGGTCCATGGCTTTAGGGCAGCCCTGCTTATGGGGCTGGGAACTCGGAGCTTCCAAGCTCATTTCTGCAGTGCTGTGTGTCAGGCTCACAAGTGCCAAGGCTCACAGCCGAGCTTTCCTAGAGCTCTTGGGCTCCTTGCTTCTCATCAGTCTTTTAGGGCTGGATCCTCAGAGCCTGGGCTTCTAGGGTCAGTGTGGAACATTTTGATAATCCCCAAAGGAAATCTTAACCGATGAGTTAGACAAGCACTGAGGATCCTGAAATTTACTGCAGAGACTGAACTGGTCCCTAATGGGCCCATAGATTGAAGATAGAAAGGTGGAGTTGGCTAGATCCGGAGGTGGGGGCACCATAACTACACAAATTGCAAGGCAGTGGACAATTAGGTTTTCTGAGAATCTAACTGCTTCTGAGAGCCTATCAGAATTTAGTAATAGTGTTATTTCATTAGGGGACACACAAATAGTACAAGAAAGACAGTAAATGATTCAAAGTGCAAAATATAAAGTAAAAAGATAGAGATGTATGTGAGAAAAGAAAAATGGCACATGTGCTTCATGATCAGCAATATGGATCTGGAAGGCCTTCTTGAAAGACCAGCTTGATAAGAGTCACCATTCAGTAGGTGTACAGCATCATCTACTGCACAGGAGTTACATAGAGCCCAGTTCCTGAGTATGGTCATTTGCCACACATCTCACTGCCATACATCTACAATGGTTGAGCTAACACGGTAGTACATAGCCAGGAGGTCTCTCATTAGGTTGAGTGATGTGGAAAGGGTTTCTTACAACAAGGAGCTTGTTCCCATTCTGCACACCACAGTGTGGCAGTGTCTACTATGGAGATGATGCAGAAGGTAGTCCAGATTGGATTTCTGCTTATGAGTGGATGATAGGGGCATTTCATATGTTGGAAAAGCAGCAGGTGGGGCATCTCTTAGGTTTTGTCAGGCATGTTCTTTGCTGCAGTACCATGCTTGGTGGTAAGATGCAGGATAGTAGAAAGGATTTGTAGTTACTCAGTGTTTTAGTCTCACAAACCCTGTCCCTGTTGTTCTTACTGTTTGATTCCGTTGCGCTTCAATTAGCTTTTTGTGGGGAGAGTTTAACCATACTGGGACATACTATTCTCCAAGTGACTAGCAGGGAGCTAACACTGATGTGCAGTGTTTGCACCCTGGCTCCCTGAATTGAGTCAACGTGACTCTTTAAGAAGCTATTTCTTCTCTTAATCTTCTGTACTATCATGGTGAGGCAGTCCTTGTACAAGTGCAAACTACAGTTACTTTGTAGAAAATACAAAGGAGAGCAATATAAATTATTAAAGGTCAGGAAAACATAACCTAGGGAAGGAAAGGTGGAGGAGGGAAAACTATGTGTTTAGTCTGGTGATAAGACTGAAGGAGGACATAAGTTTTCAAATGCACAAAGGTGGTTACAAGCAAGAAGGAGAAAAATTTTTCTTCTTAACTTCTGAGGCTAGGACAAAAAGCAATGGTCTTAAGTTTCAGCAAGGATGGTTTAAGTTGGATAGTAAGTAACACTTTCTAACCGTTAGGGTAATTAAGCACTGGAATAACTTGCCTAAGAAGGTCATGTGAACTCCATTGTTATAGATTTTTAAGAGCAAAACCAGATTAGCCTATCCAAGTGCTGAAATACAGAATTTAACAGAATGCTGATAGGTTATTTTTCTTTTTTTTACTGATGAGTTAGAGATGCATTACTATGCAGAATAGTTGCACTTTTGAATCCTCCTAAATTTGTTGAATCATAAGTATTTTCGAGAATTCAACTGAGCATTCCCATCCCTTTATTTATTGAAGAGATATTAGGTTGAATATTCAAAAGTGATTTAGGACAGTCAGGGCCTTAGTCATGTGAGGTATATCCACACTGAAAACCCACCCACCGACAACCCCAAACCCATAACTGCAAGTTGAGCCTAGGTTGACAGACTTGGGATCATTGAGGTTGTGCTACAGCATTAAAAATTGTCATGTAGACACTCCTGCTCAAGCTTTGACACCTGAGGAGTAGAGCCCTGCATGGATATAAAAAAGTGGATCTGCATCTGCTCAGTGACAGTATCTATCTGATCCGCATACCCTGTTTTATCTATATCCATAACTGTATCCACAACTGAGCTTGGACTCTCAGCCAGTATTTTAGCCTTTGATTGGCTCATTCTTCCCATGGGTTCCACCCACTTTTGCTTTTCTTGTTTGTAGTTTGCACACTGTGCTGTTAGTCAGGTTTCCTTGACCACCAAATCTCTGATTAACAACATGGCATACAAACTGCAAAGAAGAAAAGGAAGAAGTGCATGGGTTAAATTAAGGGGGAAAGCACCAGAATGCAGTTCCAGGGCCCCCTATTTTTAGGCTGGCAGCGTTCCCAGGCCCCTAAAAATAGAGGAATGCACTGGAATGCTGCATTCTGGGGCCCTCCCTAAAAATAGCTACAGCAGCCGGAGCACAGTGTTCTGGTGGCTCCACCTTGAACCCTGCTGCTCCTTAAGCCCAGCCAGCAGAGAACTGGGGCAGGCTGGGAGTGTATGAATCTCCTCCTGCAGGGCAGAGCAGCTTGTGGCTGGAAGTAGCTTCAAGCCAGTCAGGCAGCCTGCAAACAGCTGAAGTAAAGGCTTGGGGGGGGGAGCGCTGCTGGGGTGTGTGTGAGTGTGCGCGTGCACGTGTGTGTCTGTCTGTCTGTCTGCCCCTGTGTGTTTGTGTGTCTTTGTCTTTCTGCCTAGGGGTGTGTGGGGGTGTGTGTGTGTGTCTGTCTGGGGGTGGGTATTGGGGCAGGGGCTGGGTTTTGGGGATGAGTACTGGGGGATCCACCCTTGCTGGAGGCAGGGCCCAACTGTGTGGGAGGGTTCCAGGAACCAACAAATTATACTTTAACCCCTGAAGAAGTAGGCAGGGAGGTCATGGGAAATGAGCCAAAGTCCATCATGCTGACTGACTGACACTGAGCAGTGACTCTCCAAGCCCCAGCCTTCTGTGACTGAGATTCTGATTGGCTGGCAGACCACAATCAGAGCTGAGCTAGGATTGGCTGGGCAGTTCCTTGTTTCCTTGTGTGCTTCTGTCACAGATCACAGCTGTAGCTGCAGCAATTTATCATACCCTGGGCAGATAAAAATAGAATCTGCATCTGTGGGTCAATCTGCAGCAATGGGTCTGTAGTTATCCACATCCACGGATGCGAATACCTGCGGATTTGCCAGGCTCTACCAAGGAAGAGAGGTGGAGTGACTTCAAGTCCCAGCCTCCAGCCAGACCTGCAATGTGTACACTGTTGCTTTTAGCACTGTAGAGTACAGATGCCACCCGAGTCTGCAGATCTGGGCTCTGAGATTCATTGTCACGTTTCCTTTTTTCTTTCCGTGTTGCTGTATCTTTAATTGCCTTTGAAAATTACCCTTACTTCATGGATGGTTGTAAATAAACCTGTGCCCTAGAGTTTTATAGTTCATTTTATAGTTCACTGAGAATGGGTGCTTAATATATGGACATGGGAAATCTGTTGTATTTTCTCCTTTCATCCTGATAGGTTGTTGCATACTCATAGTTTGTACAAGATGGATGCTTATTAAAAACAGTGATAATAGTGGCTTGGAATACTGAATTAATATTAGTGGAAGCAATTTTATATTGGACAGTATTAGCAGTGTGGGTTTTCTGGTAAAGCAAAAGTGCCTATCTTTGGCTTCCAGGTGTCTCAGCTCAGCCAATGACCACCTTCAGCAAATAACACACTTTGAAATTATACAATATATTTTTTTTAAGCTTGTGACATGGAGAAACACTGTAGCTACATCATTGTTCTATTCAGTTTAAAACATTTCTCTGAAATTGTCCTCAGGCTCTGTATTGCAAATAATTGTTTTCAACTACAGGCTGCTGTTGTGACTCAATCCAAGCTCCTTCTAGTTTCTTGGCTAAAACTGCTCTGCAGAATAATCACTTGATATCATGTTATTTCAAGTACTGGAGGGGATCATCTCTCTTGCAGGTGCTGCAACCTGTGGAACAGTCTGCTCACTTGAAAACGCTGGTAACAAGTCAGGTACTTAAGTGGTAGCATAGTTACATATATGTATCAATATGGTACCATGCATATGTACAAAACGCTGGCTGGGATAATTTAGTGAGAGTGGTCCTGCTTTTTTGGCAGGCCGTTGGACTAAATGACCACATGAGGTCCCTATGATTCTATACATATGCATGATATGTACCATGTACATATATGGTAACATATAGCACTGGTACCATAAGTCAAGTACTGAAGTGGTGCACAGGTCTGATGCTGGTCACAGTGGTGAATTTAATTTTTTTGAGACTTTAGTCTGGTTTAAAACCATTTATAAAAAGCTGACTGGACCTAGAAAATGAGTCCAAGTAAAGGAAAACATTTATAATGTTAAAATGGGATGACCTACATCATACTGATAAACATCATCTTGAAATTCTTGAAGTCTTGGGACTCCACTGACTTCAGAAGATTTGTTCACACACATACAGTTCCAAATTTGGGAGAGAGAAACTTTCCTTTCAGAATGGACTGTGCAAGTAGAATGACCCAATATGTATAATGCATTCTGCTTGACACAGTGTCAGATGACCTCATGTCTGAGGGCATTAGAACATCTATCACTTGAGATGAAGAAGAATCTTTGTTTGCTGAATCTGTATTCAGGCATGTAGGCCTTGTAAGACTCCAGACTCTATAAAGACACGATTGCATACAATTTAGCAGGTTTGACATTCTGTCTATTGCTCGACAGAGGTTGAGGGGCCATTTTAAGTTGTACATTAAGCATTACCCACAGGTAACATTTTGGGACATAGCAGTCCAAATTTCATGCCCTTTTTTTTTTTTTTAAACCTATATGGACGTACATCATTGTAGTGTCTAAGTGCATACTATTTAGTAGAAGGCAGTTTTATGTCTATGGAACATCTACTGCACATACTAAGGATCAGAAACCTAGACATCCCTCCACTTTTCATTCCTTAAAAGCCACTATCTTTATAGTGATAGGAATGTCCTGAAGAGTCTCCTAACAGCTGTTAGATGCTTGAAACGCACTCTGAAACTTTCTACCACTTTATCTGAAATGTTAAACCTTCCATAATCCCCCAAACAATAAAAGCTTAATTATCACACAGTAACTGTTTCAGTTTATCTTCACATAAATTTTTGTCTCCCTGAAGTAATCAACTAATAATCCCAAAATAGAAGAAAGATATTCTCAATGGACTGTATCTAATGTCATATACAGTAGATTTTTGGGCTCTAGAGTGATTAATGGAAATTCCTTTTGCTTCCTTCATGGGTAATGAAGAATTCTTTATGAATAACTGTCTGTAGGTTGGTTCTTCAGCTAGCCTAAATCTAAATCCCTGTATCTGTTAGTTAAAATTGCATCGTGTATAATTACTTAATGTCATGCTGTTTCTCCTGGTGGAAGGATATCATCTGTGTAGGTGTGAGTAGCTGCATGGTGGCCTAAATGATTAATAGAGACCTGGAGTGAATTTCCTGAAAAAGGAGGATGTCTTCGTTTTTAATTTCTGACATTATATAGTTTCTTCTAGTTGGGAAGATAAAATCTCTGTGATTAAAACAAAAGAAACCCAAACCAAGCCAACCACTCCCCACAAAATAGCAGGCAGCGAATAAAATTAAAGATGAATATTTTATTAGAAGATGCCAGCACTACACTTTTATGAGTGCTTTGCAGCAATTGCTGATTTTTCCCTCTGACTCTCTGAAACATGAAAGTGATGCACTTTCTGCACACTGCACTGAACAACCAAATGAACACTGAATAGCTCTGAAACAACAAGTTCCTGAAGGACACTTAAGAAAACTTTGCTTATAGCAGGTAGCATTTGTCCACTGAAGTTGAGTGCTTCGGATCTGACCTGCAAGTTCTCAGATAAGGCTTCTGAATCATGTTTTACTAGTAGCTGCAAATGAAGCAGTCCTAGGAGTTCAAGAGGCAAAGTTATAAAGTTTTGGCTTTTCTGACATAGATGTTGTATGTGGTTTAGGGATGGAAGATGGAATAACAAAAGGAGGATGTTGCACATATTGGTACTGGCCATCTGGAGTAAAGATCGTGTCTCTTAAGTTTTTTTTTTTTTTTCCCTCTTTCACCATCCCTGATCCTTTTCCATCAGAACAATAGTGAAAGGGTATGTCTACGCTAAGGCTATGTCCACACATTGCTTTTAAATTGAAACAATGACTGTTGTTTCGCTTTAAAAATATCATGTCCGGATGATGTTTCATTATTTTGAAATGATGAGCCCTGTCATTTTGAAACAATGAACCTTGTTTTGAAATGGTAAAGCCTACTAGATAATCGAAATAACCATTAAGTCGAACAGACACATTGTTTCAAAACAACAGCTGTTTCAATTCCAGAATGGATTTCCCTTCTTACTCCCAGGATGCCCCTCTCCTGAATCGAAACAGCAAGTCCTGTGTTTGGACTTGCTATTTCAATTTGGTGTTTTTGCTTAATTCAATTTAAGTTAAATTGATTTAATGATTTTATTTTGAATTAGCTTATTTTGATTTAACTTAAATCAATGAAGCCTGTACATGTGGACATAGCCTTACACTTTAAATCAAATTAATAATGATTAATTTGATTTAAAGTTGTGTGTGTTTACTCTTGCTTTCCTTATTTCAAAATGAGGAGTGCCCACATTTTGAAACAGGAACAATCATGTTGAAATAATAAAACCTGGTTGTATATCAAAAAGGTTATATTGAAACCATTATAGCAAAATAATGCAGTGTAGCTGCATTATTTTGATTTAACTGTTATTTTGGTTTAACACTTTTTGACCTTCCTCCCAGGGTTCCCTCCTCTCTATATATTGGGTGGGGGTATGACCCTTCTTGAGGGCCATCTTGCCACACCTCCCATAGAGCCCCTCTCCTAAATCAAACTAGCAAGTCCTGTGCATGGACATGCTAGTTTGATTTGGGTTTCTAATGTGGACACGTTAAATCAATTTATCTTAAATCAATTTAATGATTGTTAGTTTAATTTAATTAGTTCAATTTAAGTTAAATCAGTTTAACAATCTAAGTGTAGACTTAGCCAAAGTGTGTTAAAACTAGCCTGTGTCTTTTCTAGTTAAAACAAAACAGCTGCTCTTGTAGCCTCAGGAATTGGCCTGAGTTAACAAGACTCCCCTAGAATAATGGGCCACATCCTCAACTGACGCAAATGCACTCTTGCTTTGAAATTAATTGACATCAACTCTGACTATTTACCCAAACTGAGGAGCTGGTTTATGACTCATTGATTTTCATCAGTTCTCATAAGAACACCTGCAAGAATCAAAGTATTATAAAAGATGGATGAGTAATATTTTTTTTTCCTCTATCTCTAGTAGATATGACTGAAAAGGGTGGATGATTTACTCTCTGTGGATATAGCAATCTATAATTCTGTCTAATAGCTGCTTTGTGAAATCCTTCATATTTCTGCCCATGCATTGCAATAGTAAAGACACCCAGTGAGTTAGCACAAAGACCACAATATCTGTTGCAAAGCATTCAGGCTCTAGTCTCTAGTCAACAGACTTTCTGGAGATACTAATGAAGACTCATGTATTACCTTACAGAAGCTTATCAAAGCATCTGGGATCGAGAACAACAACAACATCAGATGAATGAGAAATAACTTGTATAAGTTTATAGTTCATGATGTTATTCTTATGTGCAGTGAAAAGGAAATGCTAATGTCCATACTGTGGGATCTAAGTTTGAGTTATAATGGCATATTTGGATTCACACTCTGAACAGGACTTATCCAGCATGTAGCAAAACATTCTGTATCGAGAACTCAGGAACTACTGTTGTCAAATCTGAAATTAAGTGAATAAATTTGTAATTATATGGGCAAGAAAAGAGAGAGAACTTGTTTTTTAAGAAGAAATTGTGAAAGAAAAAGGGAAATGTGGTTTAAAAAGATAGAAGGAACCAGGTAACAAAAAATAAAAGTAAAAATGAAAATAAAATAAAGGCAGGTAATGAAAGAAATAAAACAGAAAAATCAATCCTTCTGTAACTGATAATCTATCATGTATTCTCAAAAATCTAGTACCCAAACATTAACTTCATCAGATTAAAGCTTTATTAATGATCCTAGTAAAATGAATGGTGTAATAATAAAATGATTTTCAATAAAGTAAATCAATGAACAGCATCAGATCTGCAGTGAGTCTGAGGAGTTACGTGACAGATGAATAGATAGCCATGGGAAATCCACGGCCTTGATTTAGTACTTTCCCTATATTAGATAAAAGCAATCAGGAAGAAAAGACTTCAACAAACAGGAATATGATTGGGGAAAACAATATCAAATATGAGTTGCTTTCTTAAAAAAAAAAAAAAAAAGGAAAACCACTTTTGCTCTTGACATGAGAATTCTAAAATTAGCAAGCTGTTGGCGGGGGGGAGAGTTACGTAGTTAATATATCATTAATGCAGAAAGGCAGGTGACAAAAGCTACCTAAGAATGACTTGGCTTTGATACTGACTATTCTTCTAATCGTTTGTAAAGACCCCTCCATTCTCCACCCCCCCACATGTTTTTTTTACATTGAGGGTGAGGGAAAATAGATATTCTGAAACTTTGTAAAATGGATTTTGTTCCTGAAGGTGTTAATAGCAGATTGAGATTTCTAAAAGCAGCTGTGCAAGAGGACACTTACATTGCCCAGAGAAATGTATAATGGATAATGGTCACTGAACTTTGAAAGGTTTAGTGAACCGCTTTTAGATGCTTAATTTGAAACACATTGTGCTTGATTCACATTTGTTTCATTCTTGCAACTGGGCTAGGGATGAAAACTGAATCTTCATTCACGCTACATTCGGAGATGATGGAAATGATTCGAGGGTGTGGGAAGGACGATGCAGGTGTTGTGCAGTGCTATCTAATCGTGGCCCTCATCTGTGCTATGGAGCTGGATCTTGGATTTGGTTAGAGCCTGTATAACAATTCTTCCTCAGCCAAAGAAGCTCTCAGTACCTGAAGTATTCCTTGGGGATGGGGAGAGGCATCTCTACTCTCTTTATGGCTGCTTAATGCTGCTGGGACTGTATAAAGGGACAAGTGTGTGACATCATGTATTTTAGAATCAATCCCTTTATCTTTTCTCTCTTTCCTTTAGTGTTTTATCTCCAACATTTGTACTTGTTTGAAATAGAAATGTTGATCTGGGTCACACGACCTCTGTTGTCTGAGGGGCTAAATTATTTAGCTTACAGTGGAACATATGAAATAAGACCTGATCTTTAAATGAATGTAAGGAAATAAGGCAATTAGCAGGTTTTCAATGTCTTAAACTCTAGAAGGAAAAATCTGAAATTCATTTGAGTTGTAGCAGAGACTCTAGGTTAGATTACAAGCCACACATTCTTTGGTGACTTTGAGAGTTTTATGTAAGCTTAGGAGCTTGTCTTCCTCACCAACTGAAGTTGGTCCAATAAAAGATATTTCCTCACCCACCTTGTGTCTCCATTGCATACAACTAGTACTTAAATTGTGAACTTTTATTTTTAGCTGCAGTGTGCTGAAAATGATTTTGTAGGCGCTAGGAAATGAGCACTGTGGTGGGTGGAGTAAGAGGAGTATGCAGTGCATGTGTTTTCTGAAATAGAATAAGAATGTTGCTCCAGATCTTCAGGTATCAGTGTAGACCTGGTTTGAATGAGCAATTATTCCTAAATTTTGTACAAGTGTGTGATGTCTAAGAACAATGCTTATTTCCATATGTATATGTGCATGCTCTCTATGTGATAAGGGAAGGAAGACCTGATTGTTCATCATCTGTTGTCAATTTTAAAACACACAGTAATGCATCAGTGCCACCGTGTTTTGATAACATTCTCTTTTCCTGGAGAGAGATTTTTTGCTGGATATTTAGACTTGGATGTAGGTGTGGATTCAGTGCTGGATGTTCAGAAGTTTAGGGAAATCAGCTTTGCTTTTATCCATTTATACTGCAATTCTTCACAGCTTGTTACTTGATTAACATCAATTTAGATGATAAACACAAAGAAGTGCCACAAACAGTTTCATGGGGCTACAAGGGAACCTGTATATATGCAGTGCAAGCAAAGTCAGTACTGCATATTTCATGATGGGGTAAGTGTCTGTGTGACTTTAGGTACCTTGAAATTACAAGAAAATAATATGCAAATACATATTGAAAACTATTAGCTATAAGCCTACCAGACTTATTCCATGCAAACTCCCATCAACGGATAAAGCTCTTTGTCTTTCCCATAGAATCAAGAAAAATTTTGAAGGGGCTACCTTAATTCTGCATTTCTTAAATGTCCCGTGAAAATTTTCACAGAAAATGGACTTGTGATGTGGGGTTTTATAACTTAATTGCACTGTACTTCAAAAAATTTTATGAGACATATTAACCAGTTTATGGGAAAATCTTATAAAAAATTTAATACAAAATTGTAAGAAATCTGTACAAACCAGCCACTTGATGTAGAATATTAGTGTGCTGCTAAAGAATTTAATAACATTGTATATGCTCAGAGTATTTGTTATAAAACCCTATCAGTTTTATCCTATTAAATTTTAGAAGATCTTTCTGTTAATGACTATTTGCTCTTAATATTGTGCTTTCTGCCTGATGATCTGAAAATGCTGGCTACGACACTTGCATTCTCGACTTTATGACAAATGATGCTTCCTCTCTGGGAACCTCTGTCTTCCTTTAGTTTCCAAGTCTCTGGATTCACCTTGATTTTACCCTGTCTCCTTTAGTACTTTCCCTGTACTGCCTCTCCAACCCCTATTCTCTGTTTGTCTCTCAAAGCTGTATACTTCTACACTTTATCCCTAGGCACTTTAATCCATACCTAGCTTAGAGAGAGACTCAGGTCCACATCTCCAACTTTGACTCACTTTCTTCTGTTTTAGTCTTGCGTCTCCAGCTTCTTCTTCAGCTTCTGTTACTAGATAATCTGCCTTCCACTCAATTTAAGAGGACAGAATCTGATCTCTGTTAGTGGAATTTTGGCCATATTAAATCAATTCTGTTAAGTTTTGCTTTGGACTTCAGTTGGGACGGGATTTCACCCTTCTCTTTCCACACAAGTCTTCCTCGTTTCTATATAATCATTGGCAATTCCACCCAGACTCACAACTTTGACTTCATGATCAGTGGTCTTTTCTGCCCTGTCACAAATGTAACTAAATTCTCCTAGTTTTATTTTCTACATCTTCTCCAGAATCCTTCCATTTGTCTGTTGTCGGTGCCAAGTTTTTGTGTTAGAGCTGATCACTGACTTATTTTCAAGACTCCCTTTCAACTCATCTTCAATCCATCCAAAATGTTACTTACAAGAAATTACGATCATGTTCGTCTTTTTTCAAATCCCTTCAGTAATTTCTTTCATATAATCTTCAGGTTTTTTATTTTTGTTTCACTGGTCTTGCATCCTATAACCCTGTCTTTCTCTCTCTGTTCCCATTAGTTTTCATATTTCCATTCATCTCCCTTATGTCTCCAAATCTCTGCCTAATTGTTCCCACATACTTCCTCGTATTTTTAAATTTTTTTGTCAGGATTATGGGTACTTAGTATTTGAAAAAATAGGCCTATGGGACTAAAGGTACTGAAGTCTGGTAAATGAATGCACAAAGCAATCCATGTGTCGTACAATTCACACAGGGAGTTAGCATAAGTGTTGTCTTTAACTCCAAGGAACTTGTTCTAACTCTTTAGGCAACTAGGACTCAGTGCAGAGAACAACAGAAAGGATGATGTTGGAGTCTGAGGAAAATTTCAGATCAGTAAGCAGTTTCAGTTTGTGATTTATCGCCCTGTTGTCTTTTGCATGTATCTGCATCAGGTCTGTGAACAGGTCAGAGATCCTGACTCTCAAAGCACCTGCCCCCAAGCCATTAGAAAACTCTGCCTGTCACACTGGAAAGTGCAGCTAAGCCAAAAAAAGTTTCTCTCTCTGAGAAGTTAAGAACATGTAATCTCCCTGCACACTGAGGTTGTACAATACTGCTGCAGTGCTTGTTTCCCATCTAGGGTAGTCAGATAGTAAGTGTGAAAAATTAGGATGTGGGTGGGTGATAATAGGCAACTATATAAGACAAAGTCTCAAATATCAGGACAGTTCCTATGAAATGGGACATCTTGTCACCCTAGTCCCATTCTTGCCTTTTATTAACAATTCTCTGTAAGCAAACACCAATGCTATTGTCAAGATGCCTCTCTCCTTGTTTGGCCCCCTGCTGTGTATGGACTTATTTGGCATTTCCTTATATTTACAAAAACTATACAAGATCACTCATTTTAGAAACTGACAGTAATGAGGTGGTATAAACACAAAAAATACTTTCAAACACAAACTTGTGGCAAAAATGACGAGGTGGAGCAAGTGTCTACTAAAGCCTCTCTTCTCAGATTGTAGACTTAGTGCATCCAAGTCCAAAGAACATGGTAGTCAGCCAGAGACTTTCTTGTAGCTTAACTAACCTTTGGATCAGAAGCCGAAATTCATATGCTTTTCAAAATCCAGCCCAAAACTGCAGTTAAGACAACTGGATGAACAATGAAACAGTGGATTTCTTGTACATTTCCAGTGATTAATTTAAAGCCAAGATTCCTATTATCTCCAATGACATTTGGACACTGTCCTTTATTTTCTAACTATTGTATCATATGTAGTATGTTAGCCAACCTCCTAAGTTATTCTGCTCAAGTATCATTATGGAAATGCTATAATGCTATTAATCCTCCTAATTCATTTGTTTTGCTGTTTGGATTGCAAACCCTCTAATAATTTTAGCTATGTTTGTCGGTCACTCTGCACAGTAGGATTGACTGGATCCTTAAGGCTACCATATTTTATTGTTTTTAAAGGCACTGGACATAGATATGGGAGGGAAACAACATTTTCAAGAGATCAAAAAAATGCCTGTTTTGCTTTGGGATGAGACTAATATCTATTGAAATTTTTTAGGCTGGGGGAAGCCACATCTTCCAGAATAACCTGGTAGTTAGGGCACCCATGTGGCATATGGGATACCCAAGTTTGGGATACTTGGATTTCTGCCTTATTGAGAGTAGTGATTTGAACCTGACTATCCTGCATCTCAAGTGAGTGCCTTAGGACCTGGGATATTGGAGGGGGAGGGATTGGGGGGGAAACCATTTTCTCTTTCTCATTATGACCAGGAATTCCAGCCTTGGTCTACAAAGCCAATAAGTTTCTACATAAAATTTTGGTTTTGGCTAATTGGTATTTTTAGATGAAAAACACTTCAGCAGAAAATTCCCACCCAACTCTAATTTAGAAACTTTTTTTTTTTGCCAACTTTTAATGAGTTTTCCTGTGTGACCTGAGAAGAGAGAAACAAATCAAACCAGCTTCCAAGGAGACTTTTGACATTACTTATAGCTAAAGCTACGTCTTTGTTTATAAAGGTGTTGTGTGTTTTCTGCTTAGTCTAAGATTAAAGAGATTTCTTAAAAAGGAGTAATCTAAAAAGGAGTTTAGAAAAAAAGAATATGAATGCTTTAAGCAAGCTATGGTTATGTGGAAGCTTCTGATGTGTTATCTGCATACATCCTATGTAGCACATTCATTTGAAATGAGACCTCTTCTCTTCTGTTCAACATGACACAAGGAATCCTTTGTCTAAACGAGATCTTTATTTCTAAGCTTCTTGCCATAAAAAAAAATTGTGGCTTTAATGTTTATACTTAAAATACAGTATATCTCATAAATCTGCTTTTAAAAATAATCTGCATATTTGTATTCTGTGCACTTTTAGTGTGTATAAAACATAAAAGCACATAGGAGGCTTCAGAAGATACGCCAATTTTCATTATGAGAACTCTGCATGCATATTTGATGCTCCCCAAGACTGTATGGCAGCACAGGTGACGAGGAAAAGCCAGAAGGGGTTCAAATGGAGAAAGAGGAGGAAGATTAGAGCAGCAGAAGGGAAGGACTAAGGTTAAGAAGAGTATCTTAGAATGATAAAGGAGGTTGGTTGATCTGCTGTGTGATGAGCACAGTGAATAAAAAAAAAATAGAATTAAGATTATCTGCGTAAAGCCATTCCAAATGATGGAAGTTCTCCCTAAGGTGAAGCAGAGCAAGTCTTATACTGAAATGGAACAACTGAAGCTGGTGGAGAAGCCAGAATCAACATTTGAATGGGGTACATGGGTGTAGGATGATATTTTTTTTCTTTCTCATTTTTGTCCCTGATTTTATAGAATATGTTGTCTTTCAAATTTGTGGACATTATGACCCTTGTCGCTACTAATTTCTGAGAAAGTTGGATGCTATGTATACTGTTCCAAAGTAATGGCACTCAGTGAATTTACTGAGCATATAGCTAAATGAAAAATAGTTTTGATATATCCATATATCCTTACCTATCAAAAGATGCAGCGTGGACATATCCTATTTGTTTCATTTTTATTGGCATAAATCTCTCCCCCCCCCACCTTCTGTTTGCTTGCCTGCCACTCTCCTTCTTGCTTATTTTGTTTGTTTGTTTGTTTGTTTTTAACCCCAGAGCTGGTGATCAACCACAATTCTATTAACACCTCCAAAACTCAGGCCCATAATCTTTACCTACATATATGCCTTTTTTTATGTGTGAATGTGAACATCACACACTTCTCTAGGCCCACACAATGACTAAGAATCTGTTTTTCATTTCTTATCACCTGCTTCTACTCAAATAGAAAGGAGCAAAGAGATCATGTCAGCATGGTTTGTCACATGATATGGCATGGTGCAGGTTAACATAACCTGCTCCATTTGAGTGCATGAGTCACTCTGTATCATTTATATATATGGAACCTGTAGGTACATGATGTTGAAGATAGATAAATAACAATGCTACCTGCAACTTGTAGGCAGCGTGTTGTCAAAGAGCCAAGGATTAGTGGGTTATAGTTTAGCAGATCTCTAGGTTTGGTTTTGTTTTGTTTTTAGAAATGTGGTCAGATGAGCATAATTTATTTTCATGTGCACTGAACTAAAACTGTAAATTATTTTCCTGTGTCCAGATCACATTCACCAAGGGTACAAACCCAATTTTAAAAGGCCAAAAATCAAAGCATTTTTCTCTCTCCTGTGTCAGAACCAAATATCTACCTGCTGTAATCTAGCAGAAGGCCCATGAGTCAATCTGTATTCATACATATGTATGTGTGCGCACGCACACACACTCTCTCTCTCTCTCTCTCACTTTATATTTAAAGAAATCAAAGTGAAGTGATGGCTTACAAATGTTTCACAGTCTGATACCTGTACTCTTGCTAAGTAGCACCTTAATTCAGAGATACTATTAAAGCCCAATTAAAATTAGTGACACTGGGCACCCATTAAGGTATAGTCAGTATGTGTAAGAGTGGGAGAATCTGGCCCATTGTGTTTTGAAGAGCATATAATGCAGTGTAAAGATTAAGTAGAACTCCTACCAATATAGGGATTCCTTAGAAATTGGATGTTTTATAAACATACTTCAAAAGTAGGTAATTAGAAATGATTGAGAGGCTCTTTAATTTTTAATTTCCTATCATGCTATCTAGCAAATAAGAATCTGTGAAAATAACTGATTTATTTTTGGTTCTTCCTGCAAATTCATCATTATGTTGATGATAAACATTTATATACAGTAACGTTGCATATGTATATGACACGTACAAAATATAGAAAAAGATCTGCTACTTGTCTGATGGAGCTTAAGACCTGATCCAAGCCCAGTGACAACAGTGGAAAAACTCCAGATGACTACCCTAGTCTTTGGACCAGGCCCTTTAATGCCTGAACTTACGCTGTTGGATTAGATGGGAGTTATGTCATTGACTTTATGACAGAAGCTATAAGCAAACAAGGAGCTGCCTATGGTGGTAGATTTCTTAGCAGCCGGCTGGGAAGGACAGAGTTGGTCCTGCTCTTGTGGAAAAAGGATTGCAGAACTACATCTGAGTGGCATGGAAGGAGGCATGCTCAAGCAGTTTCTAGGGTGTCAGGTTTTGAGTGGCCTCTGCCATTGACTTCAGTGGTTTTTGGATCAAGCATCTGAAAAATAAAATAAACAAAACAGTACAATTCTCTTCCAGGCAGCCAAAAAAAAAAAGTTCTTGATATTTAGGTGTCAGAATTCTGAAATTAGATTAAATTGCAAGCCGAGAAGTCACAGATGTCCAAAGACAACAGTTTAAATGAGTTGGCTGTCTGCTTCAGTCAATCCAGTCCAACAGAGGTTTTAAATCTGTGAACGTGCAGAAAAAAATGTATTGGGAACTAGGCTGTGTCCGTGTCAAATTAGATGGCCCAGAACACTGATAAGCAAACGAGTTACTATAGCTCATTTGAAAAGCTATCACTTCAAATAAGTGGGAAATTAATGGAAATGTACAATGGAAATCCTTGACTTTATCAGAGATACAATGTAGTTGGTTTACGTGTGCCTTAATGGAAATTAATGATCATTTTGGATTTAATGGAATTCTTACTGTCTTATTGGAATGTGATAGAAAATCATACTCTGTAACTGAAAATCAATTCAAATAATTTTCCATTAATAATTAACACTCCATCTTAGAATTGTCTAACATCTATAATTTAGGGCAAGGACAAGGAGAAACACAACTAGCAGTGAGTTTAATCTCTCTTTTCATTCTGTAGTTCTCAGATATAAGCTCTGCCAAGAAAAATACTGAGCTGAACTAATCTTCACTTGATTCCCTGTTTGCAACTCCCCCAGACATTAATGGGAGTTATGGACACAGACTGAAAAAGGAATGGGCTCTGTATTATGTTCACTGGCATCTTTCAATTCATCATAGTGCCACAAGTGAGTTTCTGTTGACAGTATTTAGAACAGGGAGCCGTAATATTAACTGGAAATAGTGTCTGAGTGCCAGTAATGTGCATTTAGGCCTCAGTTCAGCAAAACACTTGAGTCTGTGCATAACTTTAAACATTAAAGTCAATGGAAAGGCAGTACATGCTTAAAGTTTGGAATGGATGGTTTTAAAGTTAAGTGCAAGCTTAAATATTTTGCTGAATGAGAGCCTGGGCCAGCCTCTCTCTAAAGTACTTCCTCATGATGTTTTTAGCAAGGGTGCAAACTCATTACAGAGTAACGTTTCTTCTGTGCTTCCTTCATGTCGGCACACCCAAAGAGGCTCTTCTGTCGTAAGTTTCTTGGAGCAAGGTCTGTCTTTTTATGTTGTATAAGTGCCTGGTCCGGCATGGGATGCCAGTCGAATAAAAATAACACACTCAAATGTAATCTCCATTCAACTGAACCCACACTGATGGAAATTGCCAAGTGTAAGACTTAAACTATGAACTAGCGACATAAGGAAATGTTATTCTGGGATGGAATACTTTATAAATAACATGAATTGATTAGATTAGTCTGTTGATGTGTTATGATTCTTTTGTGATTCAAATCAATGTTGCTTCCAAATTTTGGTTCCTCTGAACACGAGTTTTGTTTGTGTAGGACAGGTTATATAGGAAAGGTGGACAGAGCATGACACTGGAAGTTAGGATACCTGATTTGTTTGCTCAGCTTATTTATGTTTCCTCGTAAAGTGTTTAGAGATCTATAGTTTCACTCAGTGGATTGATTCTAACTTCTTCAGAATCTCATTAAAAGCTGACAGGTCAGTAAGAATCTCTCCACTATCATCAACACGCTTCAGACCAGGTCCTATATTGTTCTCTTCTGGCCCACATCTAGCAAAGCACTGAAGCACGTGCCTACCTTAAGATTGCGAGAACTAATAAAGTCAACGACTGTATTTATGAGTTAAAAGTTTAGCACGTCTTTAAATTCTTTGCTGGATGAGGGCCTTTAGTACTATGCTAAAACATCCAATAGCACGTTTCACCTGTCTCTTTCTTACATTTGGAATAATGAGCTACAATAATGACCATGAAATCTGCAATTCAGCAAGCATTACAATACACCTTATTTAAAAAGATATCACTGACTAGAAAACACCACTGAAAGGGACTATTTGTTTAAATAGCACAAACAAGGATATGATTTGAATCAATGAGATAATTCAGGGTTTCTCATTCCAGCTGGTGTGAATTGTTTTGTCAGTCTGAAATGCGTGCTTCGTTTTGTATTGTTTTTACCACTTGTTTAATTCAAAGGGGGCTCAGAGATTATAGTGTGTGCGTGTGCTTAATACTCACTCTGCTTTAGCAACAACAGCATGTGTAGGAGCCTTAAAGTAGGACAGTGTTAAAGGCTGGAGGCAATTAACCAGCTTGCTGCAGACAAGCATCTGTGTAATATCTTTTTAAATGCTTGTATGAAAATGTAAAATATAGTACATTGAGTAGAACGCTTATAAATTTCTTGAGAAATGTGGGGTTTTTTGGGGAGAAGGGATAGAACAACTGCAATAAAAGCATGATGTCTGGCTCTAATGTATTCAACATAATAAAGGGAAGAGTAGTCACAGAAACCTCAAAGGGAAAATATGTAATAAGGAGGTTTCAGAATTGCTGCTGTTATGTGATAAACAAAGAATTCATAAACAGTAAGGTAGAAGAACAGTTTGCCACAAAGGAGGATAAAGGCTTGTTTCTGTAGTGCTCACCCTGAAATAAGTGTCAGATTCCTTAGGCAATAATGCTTTAATTATGTGAAATTGTGTTTTTGTCTGTGCAAGGGCAAATAAGACCCCAGTTGTCCTTAGCCTCACATGAGTAGATATGTACAGAGGGACAGGGGATGGGCAGACACACGCCATGGCCAGCAGAACTGAGTTAGGGTGGGGATGTTACAGTTTGCTGCTGGTGCAGATCAGCAAGAAACCTGTGTATCTAAGGAGGAAAAGGCGAGCAAGTGCCTAAAGGAAGACACTTCCTTTTCTGGGATGCTCTTGGAGGCCGTGTGATATTATGTTGCCCTTTACTATGGAGTTACTATTATCCTTCTGGTAGATATTAGCCCTATTTAACTGCACTACAATATTTGCACTAGCTACTAGTTTCTCCTATAGTATGTAAAGGGAATGCAGCTGCTAATGAGTCTGATCTATTTATCTAATGCACATTTAGTAAATTTACAAAGATGTGCATGTTTCTCTGCTGCCTTCCATCTTGCATCATCATTTTCATCTCTTCATGGTGATTGGAAACAATAAGAGCAGTGCATAGAAGTTGGAAATTCAGATTCAATAGCATTTTACACTCACTACTGCACAGGTAGAAATGGTGAGATGAGGTGCTGAATCAAGCCCGTTATATGTAAAAAAAAAAAAAAAAGCCTAATTGTCAGACACTGTAGGAGAGATAATGATAATCTTGCAACTGTTGACAGCGTTAGAATGGAATCATCTGAGCAAACAAACAAATCAAGAGAAATCAAGCACAATAGAGCTTTACAAACATGACAAACTAATCTCCATAGCAGCCACATGAAGGAAATATCAATATCCCCATTGTACTGATGAGGCAGAGAAGTTATGAGTCACTGAAGACCACAGGATGAGTCAGTGTGAAACCTATAATTAGCTACAAGGAGATTTTGGCTTCCGGTCCCATATTTAGACCAAGCCTCCCTCTTTCATTTATCTTCTTTTAAATTTAAAAAGTCTGGTTAATTTTTCTTTACTTGATGAAACTCAAGAAGCACATTTTATAGCACAAAAGCTTAATTTTGGTGGGCCTTTATAGAACAGTTTTCAATATTTGCATACCAAGCAGCAGGTCCTTAAGCACTGTCTCAGATAATTATGGAGTAATAGGTTAGGGCAGAAGTTCTCAATTACCGTGTCAGGACATGGTACTGTGTTGTCCCACAGTGGTAAGTGTATTGCAGAGAACTGGGAAGGTGGCTGGGTTTGGTCAAGGGCAGGAGAGGAGCTGGTGTGTAGGGCCGGGATATGCCACCAAGTGTGTCTTGACCTGCAAAAGGTAGAGAACCACTGGGTTCTCAGGGCTTGCCCACTTAAAAAGGGACTTAGCTTAAGTACCAACCGTAGGCCTAGTGAGCTACTGTCTCTTGGTATTCACAGCATTGATATAATGCTGCATGCCACTTTTTGAAGAAATCAATCCCTCAGGGAGTACAGTAGAAAGCAAATTGATTTAGTTCTAAGGGAGCACTTATTTATAGTGTGAGTATGTGTATATATTCTGACAAGGTACTATTTAGATGAAAAGTACCATTTATGATTTCATTCTCTCAGTGAAGTGAATTCAAGTAAAGAAAAACTTTCATTATCATGGGAATTAGTAATAGCTTTTCCTCTTTATCTAGGCTGAGCTGAAGTGTATAATAATAATGCTGCATTGGTATCATTTGGTTGGATAGAGGACAAAATAGTCAAGGTACTTCCCATTTATAGTATCATTTTGTTAAGTGCAACCTCTGAAGTGCAAAAAAGCGCCTGTTGTTCTAACCTGACTGCTTACAGAGGGTTAGATTGTAACATCTCCTGTGTGCCATCCCAGAGGAACGAAGGTCATAAAGCCAGCTCTTTCATCTCCTGAACATTGCTGCTGCATATGCTGCAGGTAAAAAACAGAGCTGCCTCTACTTGAGTGGTAAGTAGGTGGAGGAAGGGAGGGAAAGAATGAAACAGTGGAGCTTTGCTGTTGTACCCATGAATGCCCCAGCCAGTGAAGACCAACTGATGCAGCTAAGTAAATATGCTTTGGGTCAGATCAAATCTCCACCTTTTGTCCTTGAGTCAGTTCTTTTCCAAGTCTTCTGCTGGGGCAGTGCTTCTGTGAGCCAGTCCTTACATCTCCACCTTTCCCGATTGCCTGCTTCAAGTCCTGACTCTTATGATGATGGCTACTGAAAATCTCTTTCAGAACTGCTTTGTTTCTGAGTGAGAAAGGCCCGATGTCTTGTCTTCCTATGGTTATGATGAAGAAATCTCAGGTGAGACACAAACATCTAGTGAGTGCTGTGAAGGAGACTGTGACCATGGTGCATATTGATACTAATAACCCAGAACCTGTAGCAGAAAGGTCCTGGAAGTTAAAATGCAGCTTAATACAGAAAAAGATATTGAACCAGAGTCTCTGAGGAAGCTTTCTCTGATATACATCCAGGCATACAATTAGAGCCACCTAGATGGGAGAAACATCTGTCTCAATGTGTGGAGTGGTCCTGCTTTTTTTGGCAGGGGATTGGACTAGATGACCTCATGAGGTCCCTTCCAACCCTATGATTCTATGAAATTAGTTTGTTCTTGAGGTGCCACAGGACTCTCGTTAGGCATGAAGAAGTTATTGCAGATGGGGAAGTTGAGGAATTCTGGACAAAAAAAAGTCAACACAAAAGTACGTCTCCCTGTAGTAAGGAAAAGGATAGAAACTCAGACTATAGTGGAAGAGAGGCTGGTTTTGCTAACTGACTTAAATTCTGGAAAAGCAACAAGTATCATGGCATATTGCCAGACATAAAAACTTTTAAATGTCTGTATACCAATGTGAGATGCTTAAAAGCAAGAATAGGTGAATTTAAATGCCAGGTAATGGATGAGGACCTTGACAAATTAGGTGCAACAAAAACAGGATTCAATAACAAAATCAATAGGATACTGTCGTACATGATCATAAAATGCAGAGGAAGGCCAGACTAGGATGAAGATGTAGTGTAGTAAAACTTCATCTAAAAGATTTTCTAAAGTCTAAAGAGAAGAAATGTCTGTAGTAGACTGTTTATGAATACAAATGCCAGTTTATAATAATGGGTTACTTCTCATGTCACTACAAGACCAGATTTCTTTTTGGCACTGTAAATGGTTGCTTATTTAGAACAGCTAGTCCAAGAGCTTGTGAGAAAGACTATTGTCAAGTTAATCTTAAGCAACAGGCAGGAGCTAGTTCCAGAAGCAACTAAATATGTATGTATGTTTTACAAGTGCTAGATAAGATACTAAGAATTGCAGACCATTAACTCTTATTTCACTTATGTGGAATCTGTATGAAATGACTAAAAATACAACCATAAAACACCTAGAGGAAAATGAGATGATGGGGGCGAAGGGAGAACCAGTCTGGTTAGTGTAGATGGAAATCATGTATTTCTAGATTGTTAGAATTCTTTGACCTGGCATGAAAAATAAGGCTGGTAGCACAGGGATTCTGATAGTAGAAAAAGGGTGGGAGAAACTTAGAGCAAACACAATCACCAGAATGTGAAGACATTAACCAAGTCACGTAGACATTTGATGACATCTCTGGAGTCCAAGAGTTGTGACGGTACATGGTGGTCCTTCTCACAGAGAGAGAAGTCTCTGTGTCACTCATGGGAGATGCATATCTTATAGTTTGCCTGGCTGGTGGAAGGGAGACCATTAGGGACATGTGTTCACAGAGGTAAGTGGAGTCCTTGCTTGACATAGGGAAGAGTAAACCAGGAGGCTACTGATAGGTTACACCCTTTCCTGCTGACCGTCTGCCCTGCTGGAAAGATGCCAGTGCGTCCATGGGTCTAGGGTATTAATTTCAAATAACTTCTCTTTTTTCTTGATTAAATCTCTCTCGAAGTAAAATTAAAATAAAATTAAAACATCCCTGGCAAATTACACACACTCCTTTACTCATCCATTATCAAATTATCATCAAGAAAATATCAGTCAAACGGACTGGAACTGTAGAGGTTTAATGTTAAGGACAAGTAACTTTCTGTGACATGAAAGAGATTAAGCTGAATTTTTGATCCCCATGATGCATTCATCGCTCTAGAACCTAGAAGATCTCCTGAGTTCAGCTTTTTGAATACAAAATCCTCTCCCCTGGTTTGATTTCCTGTACATTTAATTATCTCTGTCTTGCTAGGAAAGCATTGTTAAATATCATAGCTAAGTGAAATGAAAGATTACACTATTCATTGAAACTTTCTTTTTTTTTCCCCCATACTACTCCCAGTAGGAGCATGATGGCTTAGCACCTAATTATACAGACTGAGTTTGAGTTAATTCAGGCCTCTACTTTATGGTTTTAACCCATGATATATTTCCGTTACTTTTCCTTGATGATTTGGGAAAAATGTGTTATCTTTCAGTGTGACATTGATTTACATGACCACAGCATCATAGCATCTTCAGATCCATCCTAAAACAAAAATATACCACTGCATAAGGACTGTGGGATGAATTCACCACTTACTGAAATGGTGTCTTCCCCTCCACTAAAACCTGTTATTCCAGCAATGTCTATACAGCTAGGCTGAAGATCAAAGTAATATGAGTTAATTTAATGTCTGTGTGTCTAACAGAGGCAACAGGGAATTGCAATGCAAATACCATCACCACCTTGCCAGTCTGCCCACCAGCAGAATGTGTGATGACCACCTGTTGGGATTGAGACAAGAAATGCAGGAGTGAGCATGCTGGAAGACAGGGCATGTGGGCAGGAAATAGTAGGAAGGACCAGCACTGGAAGAGTTTTAAACAGGACAAGAAATAGCATGCTGCTGATATCTGGTGGAGTGAAGCAGAGAGCAAGAACTGGAAGTATTTGCTGTTCCTTATTTGAACAAATTCTTCAGTTCAATGGGCTACGTTGTCAGCATCCAGTATCTGAAATCAGTGGAGATGTGCCTGTTTACACAAATTGAGGGTGTGGTCTTGTGAATCTGTAGCATGTAGGACTAATTTGCCTCTTTTATATTCACTGCTTTGCATTATGTTCAATGGAAGGAACTGACAGGCTTGTATTCTGTAAGATATTGACTTCAGCAAGTTAGCATGAGGCTTGAGGCCTATGAACTCTGAACAGATAAATGGCTTGACAGAAAACCTGAAGTATTGGTGAACTGAAATGTAAGTGTTTAAGGAGAACATCTGAGAAATGAAACAATCAACCACAGGAGTGTCCAAGAGTTCAACCACAAGAAGACCTTGGTAATAAACTGAGACATACGGTAATAAGTTGAGATCATTGTATTGTAACCTATTGGAGAAGGAATGGGAAAATCCATTGCTGAATATGCATCGTAGTGGTGTTAGAAGCAGAGTCCTGTGGCACTTAAAACTAACAGATTTATTTGAAGATCTTCAAAGTGGGATTTTTCTCCCATGAAGCTCATGTGACAAATAAATCGGTTAGTCTTTAAGTGCCACAGGACTCCTTGCTTCTTTTCCTGAACTAGACCAACCCAGCTGCCCCTTTGGGTAGTGGTATGAGTATATCATAGTATAAAAGTTGCATCCCAACCCAGGGGCAGAAGAAGAAAGAGGTGTAATTCTTGGAAGGTGCCTGAATGCTGACCACCGGCTATGATGTGGAACGTGATGGCTAACATTGTAGATTATTCTACAAAAGATGGTGGGAGTAAGCAGAGGTGCATTTATATAAACTGCTGTCTATCTACTGACTGAGTTGGGGTGTTTGTGTCTGTACTGTATGTAGTAGCAAACTATGGTTTTAGTTTTACTGTTTTGCATTTGAAAAAAAATGCTCTAGTTTTGGTCATATTATTTTTAAAAATATATTTTGTTAATGGTGCCAGGAAAGCCAAAGAATAAGAATCTAATTCTATGAGGTCCTGAGCATCTCCTGGAAGGTGCTAATTTTTCTCATTTCTCACAACTTTTGTGCATCACGTTTAAGCTGAAGGGATCTGCATGTTGCAGTACTGAAGGCTGCTAAAGAAGGCAGAAATAACTTAAAGTATTCAGTGTTGACCGTCTCCGTGTTCCTCAATGAAATGTCAGCACTGAAGATGGCTGAAATTCTTTTAACCAAAAATTTACGTGTAAAAAATAATAGTCTCTCACAGAAAATTGTAATTGTTGAAAAATTTCCTTTAAAAAAATAAAATGTTATATCTTTATAAAAATAAACATTTTTAATTGACAAAAAAGATTGAAACGATCATAAAATGCCATTAGTCAAAACCCAGGCATTTTGGTACATTGAAAGTAGTGATTACCATGTCAAATTTTTCATATGAATGCTTGATGACACAAGAATTGGAAACACCAAAAAGAAGAAAAAGTATGAATTTCCAATATTTTGAAATTAAAACAACTTCAGAAATCAAACATTTTCATAAAAGTAGCCTTCCATTTTTCACCATGTCCAATCAGTAACTGTCTCATTAAGGGCCAACGCAGAATACCTCCAGGTTATTAGTTTGAACTCCTTCGCTTAGCTTCCAGTTCACAAAATCTTCCCTGTTCAGGATACTTCAGAATGTGCTTTAGTGCTCTGTTGAACGCACGGCTGTGTTAGTTATCATTCCAATCTAGCCAAAGATCCTGCAACCATAGAGTTGGGACTCAGACCATACATGGGTCCTCATGACTAATTTGTGCCAGTATACCTAAACTCAAAGCTTCTCTTAGCTTTGGTTTCGTTTCATGAACTTTCTTCCACGCCCCATCTCAGGCATGGTGACAGTGAGTGTTGACTTGCTGAGAAGCTGACACATTATTTTTCTAACCTGACTTTCTATTTATTTTATTTAAAATCCAGGCTTGGGATGTTTTAATATTTATTTCTTGCTTTGCCAAGGATTGTTATTGATCTCAGATCAAAGAATATTCTAAAAACAGATACAGTGGGGGGTAATGAAACAGGAGGGATAGCTCAAGCTATAATCTGTAAATCAATGGAAACTTTCTTTTTAATGATTTCAAATGCAATAGATTCAAACTAATTAACTCTCTTAACTAGAAATCTATTAATGTAAATTTATTTTTAATTCTTGGTGCTGGATGCAAGATAAAGCTTCTTGTCTCTTAAGCAGAGATTAGGCCTCCTTCACCTCAACATAATAAATCTGAGGGAGGTTGGGAGAAGGGGGAAAAAACTCATCATTTTATTTCTTCCTTTTGTCTTTTTTTGGGAAACTAGTTTCAGATTCCATCATTCCTTTTCACTTCTAGAGTCTTCATTCTCAGCACTGAGGTTTACACTGTATTGTTTGAAAATAGGAAAGCCTCACTTTTTGAGGAAATATTTCAATAGATGCATACTCTTTCAAAGATAATCATTTGGCTTCTGCTACCATTGTATTAGAGTGTCCTAATTTTTAGTTTATTTATGTGCACAAAACTTCTTGGTGGGGCAGTGCTACTCCACCCTTTTTACAGATGGGGAACTGAGGCATAGAGAAATTGAGGGCTTTGAACAAAGTCTGAATTGAATTTGGGATTATTGAATTTCAGGCTGACACCCAACATGTTTGACCTTCCTTCCTTCCTTGAAGAGTGATTGGGTGTAATTCTAGGGGCTGTATTGTGCAGTAGATTAGACTAAATGGACATAATGGTTCCCTAAAAAAAGAGAGCCTATGAATTTCTCCTCTTATCAAGACACAAGGTGATCTCAATCAGAATTAGTGAGACAATGTCTGAAAATCATCAGGCAAACAAAACCCTAGTGAGTGGGACCCACATCTTTTTGCCAGCATGTAACAAGTAGTAATGGTGACCAGAAACCTTAATCGGAAGCCCTTTCAAAAAGTCAAAAGATTATTCTGTTTAAGTTCCTACATCACAGCAGTCCCCACAACATAAGAACAGCTTATTTCTCTGGAGCCACACGGTGCAAGGGAAATCAAAGGGGAAGCGGAAAAGGCTGTGAGAGACGCTGTTCTCAAAGATTTCTGGTCTGACATTATATTCTCTGGGGAGGTTAGATTGATTGGATAAAGTTCACAGAGCTATCCAAAGTGAGCTTCTTACTGAGACTAAACCATATCTCTAAGCCATTTGAGTATCACAAGTCCTTAAAGTTATAAAGTCCTCTCACTTGTAATACTATGGAGTCATCCTGACTGATTTTTCTGCTTATCAGATAGCACACGGATGTGCACGTGTGTGCGTGCACACATTTTTATTTCCTTATGCGTTCCAGCATCCAACATCTCTTCACTGTCACACAATTTACCCTCTGATGGATTTTTGTGTGGGTTCATTTTGAATCAATGAATGGGTAGCCTAAATCTCAGTTCCTTTATTGCTCAATCATCTTTTACATGTTATCTTTGCAAAATGCAGTTGCCCTTGTAAAATGCAGAAAATAAGATCTGCTGTCATGGTGTTAGGCTCTGTTATGTATTGTTTTGCCTTTATAGCAACGGTCTTGACAAGCTGACTTTATAAATGAACTACATTTCATGTTTTAAAAACACAATGTGTGAGTCTCTCGCTGAATGATTCCTGTCTCTCCCCCCAACACAAATTGCTTCATAATTAGGAAAAGCATATATACATATGAGTTGTCATTCAATTTTGTCACTACAGGAAGGCCACTTAGCAGGAGATGGTTCAATCCATTGCCTTTGTTTTGAAAACAGTTGGCTCGGTTTTGTTTTTATTTAAAGGTATTTTAAGATAGCCTTTAAGATCATCAGACATGAATGCACTCAGCAATTTAATTTCATTTCTCTCAGTCAGAATGTGCTGTGATTTTACAATATGTTTCACTAGTAGTCACTGAACGAGGCCATTGCTAGAACTGATAGTATTGGGAAACATTCAGTCATCAGGAATTTTAGTTTCAATGAATCACCTGCTGAATAAATGAAGAGAGTGAAAAAAGGGAACCAAAAAGTGGTTTGAAACAAATTCCTGACTCAATACAGAGCTAATTTTATTCTCCTGGAAATTGAAGACTGTGTCAGCAAAGGTGTATGAAGAATTCAGAGCTGGGGTTGCTGTTAGTGTCACTGTTGACAATGTATTGTAGTAGACTATGTAGGCGTAGTCTCCTCGGGTATATCTACACTGGAGGCTCTGATTAGGTGACCTAACAAGGGCAACTTAAAGTCAATCTTCTTAAGTGAACTTAGAGAGTCTACCTTGAAAACTCCTATCGACTACCTGTGTCCACACTGGCAGGCACTAGGTCCACCCTTCCTGGTGGTCAGGAACTCTGGAAGGGGGCCTGGAGGCCAATTATTTTGACTTAAGGGCTTTCCCCATCTAAATTTGCTTAAGTAAACCTTAAGAGGTTGTGTTATTAAATTGACTTGAGGAAGTGCTTCAGCTGACTTAATAAAAGCCCAGTGCGGCCGCTGGAGTTTGTAGGTTGACTTAACCTTCCTTAAGTCGACCTGAGGCTCAACTGTAGATGTGCCCCTTCAGAGGCAGGAAAATCCAGTACTGCTTTTATACCTTTTAAGGCAGCTTCTCTCTCTGTCTACTGTTGTGGAGATGGACCCTCCTACTTTCTTTTGCTTAAATTCTGGGTCTTTATTGTACTTCTTCACTTCCTGACTACAGCCCAGTTACTCTGCAGATCCCCTTTTCAATGCACTTCATCTCTCTCTGTTGCTGCTAGTTTGGAACAGAACCGTTCATGCGTAGCTCTTCCTCATGCTTTATCAGATGCCTCATTTCATCTGGGGCAGGCTATCAAAGCACAAGGCAAACAAAACCTCCCTTGTCTCTTCCATGACTCATTGTTTTCCCCTGCTTCTCTTTTTTTCTTGTAGCTGGGTTCCAGCTGTCTCTGACATATCATGTGGTGTAGCGAGGCACTTGTTGCAACAAAGGTATTGACTAGCAGTAATCTAGAAATGAGAAGCTTAACTTCAGTTCTGCAATGCGACGCAGATGGATGGACCCCTTCACCTAGATGGGCGAATCACTGCACCATGGGGAGCCTCATTTGCAAATAGTTGGCTCAGTATGAATGTAGAATATGTTCATGCAGACCATACAGCAGGATCAGAGCCATCATTATTGTTCTTTCTAGATGTAGTGAGGCTTTTATTATCTCCTTTAAAATGCTGTCCAGTGTAACCTATCAGACGTCCACTGCTTATGCTAAGGTGTTATTCTTGCAAGACTGGGAATGTTAAAATGCATGGTAATTGCAGGGGAAATTTTGGCTTGATAATGGAGCCAAAACATTGCAAACTGGATCAAACGTAGCAGGGTTTCTGTGAGTGCTTGGATAGAAAGGAGGTTGGATGTTTCATGGCAGTTTACAATCTCTTTGAATTCTCCTCACATCATATCTGTCCTCTGAAACTTGCAAGGATTGCTACTGTGATTTAAGTTTACATACAGATAGAAAAAGAAGCTGAATTTACTGAGAGCTGAAATAAATTAACAGAATATTATGTAATTTGTTCTAAGCAGTCACTGATGACTGAAGAACAAATTGAACAAATTGATTTGTGGCCTGAAAACCAGGTGCAGGTTGGGAGTGAGAGGCATATATTTATTTTTCTTAATGTGTTCCTATTTTTACCTGGCTTTCCCCTACCTATACCTAATTCACAGGAGAGAACTGATGATTTTTCTCTATCATCTCTATCTCTTTATTATGGTGTATTTTCTGAATACTTTATATAATAATAGTGATGAGCCTTGTTCAATAAGCTGTGGAAGCATATGCCTAATTTTTAAGCATGCAAGCAATCTAGCTGGCTCAATGAAATTCTCATGTTCTTAATGTTGGACGCATGCTTAAGCACCTTAGTGAATCAAGGCCTAGATGCTTCTGTGTAATTCATGTTTTTTGGTGAGCCATCTGGAATTTAGTAATATAACATTTTAAAAACAAAAATGCATCCCATAATGTAAAGATTTTGAAAACTGTTGTACTTAATGGTATCTTTGTATATTTTGGGCCACAGCAATCTTAAACGTGTAGTTAAATGAACCCGGGCTAAAAGCTCATCAAGAACCAGTCATGATGAGGCCTGGTCTGTCCCTTGGATGGCAGTCCTCCAAAAACATTTCAGGTTGCTCCAGAAAGCATTCTGGGACACTTCTTTCCCCTCCCCACTGTTTAGCAGTGATGCAATATCCCACCATGTAATTAGGGTCAGGGGAGTTTACTCTTTGATTCTCATGGTGCCGTCTTTAGTAGGTAAAGTAAATCCTTCATATGGTCTGTGCCGCTGTGACGTACTGTGGTATGAAATCATATTCATCATTCTTCCTGCACCTCAAGCATAAGGGAGAGGTCAGACTCATGTGGGATGAATGTTGCTATATAAATGTGTGGTCATTAATCATTTATAATGATCATAGAACACTGAAGTTAATAAGATAGTTTAAGAAACAATACACTTCTCTTTGTATGAAATGTACAAAATGTACCTATGCAGGATAAAAAGAAACCCTTCCTGTTTCTTATTGGAGAATTAAGAGAAGGCCTTGTGGGTATGTACTTGTTATTGCAAAAACAATATTACTTTCTATATTCCTCCACAAGCTTCTCTTTTCTCTAGAATATACTTTACAGAGTACTTGACAGCTGTTCTTACTATTAATAGAATCGTATTGTCGACATTTTGCGGATGACCAGATTGACAGAGCACAGCGTAATGGTGTCAGATCAATACTGTTGGCAGCTCATCTTGCGAACACAATACAGTACTTTATAGCCTTGCCTTGAATACCACTGTTGTCCTTGTACAAGTTTCTCTTTCTACAAGGAAAAATATTTACATTTTCAAACACTCTTCTTTCCTACTATGAAGATAGACTCCCTTTGATCCAGGGCAGGGGTCTTATTGGCGTTAATGGAAATTGTGCATGCAGATCCAGAGGAGATAAAGACTCTTTTATGTACTGTAATTTGCCTATTATTTTCATAAGGTAGTTAATAAATGAAAACATTAGAGGGAACACCACATCCTGTAGACTACAACCATAATAAATTTCTATGGATGGCAAAAGTCATCGCTGACATATTTTGTATTATATGTTTTGGGGTTTTTTTTTCGGTAAATGACTCATTTTCCATTTCCTGAATAAAAAATGAGATGCAAGGCAGAATCTGAAACTGTTCTAGGTTATCTTCAAAACTCAGATTGGGTTTAACCTGTGACTGTATTATATTAGCAATGATATGACTGTGCAATAAACCGTTGCTGGCACCAAAAAGGCAGATGACACGCTTTACCAATTAACTTGCAATGAAGAAAATCCATGCCTGAAATAGACTCTGATGTGCCCTTTGGTGCAGTTCACAGGAGACCTGATGAATATTTTGCTTGAGTTGGAATATGCAGTAATTGCTCGCTCTCTCTCTCTGCATGTGGTTTGAGTGGTAAATTTTTCTTCTTCCCTATACTAGTCAAAACATGCTCCTTTATTTCAGGTAGTGAACTGGTTTAGAGTGGACACTACCAGGACTTGCAGCTTTGCTCACAATTCCAACAAGCTAGGCTAAAGTAACTCACTAAGTCTTGATGGTCTTTGTAACAAGCATGCATTTGTATTTAAAGTGGCTTTTTATGTTTAAACAATGGACTTTTGGGATAACAAGCATCTTCTAATTTTCTCTACAATACTGTGTAAAATTAAAAGACTTCTATCTCATTGACTTGCCATTCATTTTGAGATCCCATCTGAAAACATGCCTGTTCTTCTTTGCCTGCAAATGTTTTTTAATCTTTTTTTATACTTTTTTAAATTAACTGTAATTTAATTATATGTCAGCCATTTTGAGATGAAGTTCATAGGAAAGATGTTTCACAGAATAGTGTTGTATATAATTGTGTTGTTTTAGTTATTAGTTTTTCCTTAAAGCTTAATTTAAAGCTCAAACAATGCAACATTCATGTGTTTTTGCACAATTAGTTGCTGTGTACAGTGTCTCATTTTAGAGGATATGCATCCATTTACTTTAGGGTGTGTTGGAGCTATACACTTAATTGACATTTTCTGTTCTCAGATTTTTTTTTCCTCATACTGTACATGACCAAAGTTGGTTGTGGCATTTTATTTTAAATAACTGAATCAACGGTGCCTAACTGTGAATACTTTTTAATTACTAGTGCATAGCTTTATATATGCTGTATTTTCACTTAATTGTTGGTGAAGACTGTACACATGAAAGATTGCAAACAAATAGCTCCACAGAGAAGATGGAAGGCATGTACAGCGGCAGCATAAATGTCCCCAAATTAAGCCTCAGAAATATGCCTTGACTGTTATCTATGGTGACCAGGGTTATGGGTGAGAAAATATGCTGCTTTCAATGGCCTAGTCAGTTTGTGGTTGCAGTGCTAGGACTGTCAATCATGGTGGAGGTTTGGTGATTTGTAGGATTTAGTAGGATTTGGGACCACTTGCATGTAAGCTACTGGACAACACTCTAATAGTAACAACGTCCTGAGCCTGGCCAATATGCACTGGTGAGCGAGAGGGGAAAGACTCTTATTACCAATATTGTGACTGCCTTAGTATGACTGCATTTATACTTATGATTAAATTCACACTGTGCTCTGAGAGAGGAACAAAATTCCAAGGGTTCAAAACAATGTGAAGCAGGAATTATGGGTTTAGGAATATTCAGGAATAATTCCAGGCTGGCTGTTTTCTCTGGCTGGTCAGTCCATTGTAGTGAGAGGATGGAAGGGGTCTGTGGTAGATCTGGAGCTTCTCATGCAACTTCTCATGCACCCTCATGAGTACTCCGTGAACCTTCTTTATCTGCACTAGGTTAGCAGAGCTTCTGTTGTATTCTGTGCAGGTTCTTATGGAACCCTCTTCATTGTAATATCTGAATACCTTCCAAAAGTGCACTGAGTGACTTTTCTAACATCTTATCGAGGGGTCTTTTTTTTTTTTTTCTTCCTCTCTTCCTTGGGAAATGGTCCAGGTTTATATGTGCTATACAACATTAATATTATTATGTTATACAATATCATATAAAATTATTATTGAAGAAGTGCACTTTGTCCTTGGAATGAAAGGTGGTGAGGTTTGTGGTGGTGAGCATTTTGCAGCTCTTGGAATGCAATAAGCACTTCAGAGAAGCCCTGGGGAAAAATAAAAATAACAAGAGATGTCCCTCTACTTGTTCACTAATACGGTAAATAGATTTTTGTTTTATTTATTTTTAAGTACCTGGATATTTAGGACCTGTGATGTAGAAGCTGTGTATTCTTGCCTCCCTCCTGCACCCTATCAGCAGAAGAGATCATAGTCATCCTGATAGCTCAATTGCTGCTGCAGTTGGCAGATCTTTCTGAGCAGTCAGGCTGTACTTAGGTTTAAGAGTTATTGACCCCTTTAAGTTCCTTCCCCATTTCTTCTTCAAGGCTATGTCTACACTAGAAGGCTCAGTTCAGTTGACTTCACAAGGTCGACTTAATGTTGACTTTATTAAGTCGAGTTAGAGAGTCCCCATCTTTTTAAGTCGACTTAATAAAGTCCGCTTAAGTCAGAGTTGCCAATAAAGTCAACATAATAAAGTCTATTTTAAGCGCGTCCCCTGGCTTAAGTCAACTTTATTAAGGTAGCTTAAATGGCCGCATTTTGATAAGTCAATTAATAAAGTTCACTTAACTCTTAAAGTCAACTTTAAGGGTGAGAGTTGTTATGTTGACTTAAGGAAGCCCTTAAATCAACTTAATAAATGCCAAATGTGGCCATGGAGTTCCTTACGTTGACATAAGCCTCTAGTGCAGACATTGCCCAAGAGAGTCAGGAAGGTTGTGTGCTTCCACAGGACCATGTCACCGTTGATCCTAAGGACCCAGGAGCAGCTGCCATGGACTGGGTAGAGGCAGGCTAGGGTGGATGTGTAGTGATGGGGTGCCCAAGAATAGGGCAAAAAATCAGCATTGGTCATTCCTTTATATTAAATGGGCTTTGTATCGGGCCTAACAGGTGTTAACTCATCAGCATACATACACTAACTTCTTGGACATAAGGCAGTCTAGGTAGCAATATTTTGCCTGTCCTTGCAGTGTAGACTGCAATATGGGGAGGATTCAGTGGAAATTCATTAAATAAGAATACATTTAAAATAGTTTATTGAAAATTTGTCTCCATTGATTGTTTTGCCTTCCTTTAAAACAACAGCATAAATGGTCAGACCACTTTTGGGGATTACAGATTTAGTTGACAGCAGTCCATAAAATTATTGCAAAAAGGTGGGGGGAAGAGTCTTTAAATAATTTCCTAATTTTTCTTCTTCTGGTGTGCATTAGATCTGTTAATAGAATCCTTTTAAAAAAAAGTAGTAAATGTGTTACAATAGCTTTGGCAATTAAAATCACTCTTATCTAAAAAGACAAAGTTATCACAAAGTTTTTATCTTCTTTGCAAACTTGTCTGTTTGAATAGCTACCTGGTGGGGTTGGTTGCTTTAGAAGTCCATACAGAGTGGCATATTTTGGGGGAAACTATTAGGGGATTCTAATTGCCTATGCAAGCAAGGAGTCCTCTGATACTTAAAGACTAACAAATTTATTTATTGCCTGAGCTTTTGTGGGAGAAAATCCCCCAGATGCTTTGAAGATGGGGGAATTTGGAGAATGGGAGCAAAATAAGTGCAGGGAAGTGTAAGTCATGGGATCAGGTCATACTATAAAAGCATATCAAAGCAATTGTTAAGATTCAAACACTGGAAAACAACACATAGAGGAAGATGAGGTCAAATCACCTGTTGTGATGGGAAAAGAATACATAGTCACAATTTAATCCTGCTTTCATACAATCAGATCTCCATATCAGTTCCAGTTCTCCCATTCTGTAAATTCCCCCATCTTCAAAGCATTGGACAAAGTGGGCTTTTGTCCCATGAAAGCTCATGAGATAAATGAATTTCTTTCTCTTTTAGTACCACTGGACTCCTTGCTTATTTTGCTGAATTAGACTAACATGGCTGCCTCTGTGGATTTTGCTTTCTGTGTGTTTCGAAAACACTAGCAAAACTTTCTTAATAAGAATATTGGGCTATCTGGTTATACAGCTACATTAGAAAAAGAGGGGGTGATCAGTTTTATTTATATTTTATAGTATAATGAGAAGCTAGGCTCATAGCACCACACAGCATGCCAATCATTAACAGGAATATGTTTTGGAGCTCTCTTCTGAATTGCAGATGTAATGTCTTATTGTGGCTGTCTGATAGGCATAATATGCAGTAATCATAAAGATGGAAAGGAAATAATGACAAATAAAATTGGCTTAGCATGACATATACACTGAATAAGTAGTTATGAGCCTGTAGCTAGAAACTTGTGTGATCAATGAGAATATTATTTAAAAAATATAGACACATGGCTGTGTATTCCACCTCATCTATCTCAGTGGCATGTCTTCCTATCTGTCTGTCTGCTTTTACTCCCAGGCCCTGATTTGAGCAGCTTGTGGAGTACACAGCCATAAAAGTAACCAATGTGCTGAGAACCTAGTGACTACTTTTATTATAGGATGGAATGAAATGGAAGAGGATATAGCTAGACATGCTTGGTAAACATGAAGAGTGGGGCTGAGGCGACAGATAATTGGGAAGACGAGAGGAGATGCATATTTTGTTTGCAGGATAATGAGAACTAAGCTGGATATTTTCAAGAAGTGGAGAAAAGGGGGCAGGAATGGAAATGGGGGCTCTTTTATCAAATGCTCAGACCTAAAGCAAGCCAGCCACATTTTAGTACATGCTAATGACTAAGAGCTGTCAATATTCTTCTGAAGAATGCAGAACTGGTGGTACGCACAGCTCCCTTCCTTTTCCAGAAGTGCAAAAGGTGGAAAAGATGTTTTTTAAAGCATCAGTTTCCATATTTCTGAAGCTGTCACTGAATTCATTGCAGATTAATCTGAATTGGAAAGTCTTGAAAATGCCAGAAAGGGCAAAGATGTAACAGAAACATAGGAGGATTAACTATGTATACAGCAACGGTTAAGGTCCACCTGTAGAAAAATAAATGTAACACAGCTCAGGAGGAGAAATATCCAATGGGGTGCTCATTTGTGAGAAAGTGGTATTTGGAAAGTAGCAGTGCTCAAAAGATCTAAAAGTGGGGGGCAAATTGTAGAGTTGGCTTTCCTAATTTGTATTTTATGTAAATACGCTATTGATTCTTTGAAACCACATTTCATGGAGACGCATAATTTTTGATAAAGCTTTTATTGGGAAAGAGAACGAGGGAGACTCTCTGTAATTTATAGTTTGGTGGTCAGGGCACTGGCGTGAAATGTGGGAAACTCAGGTGCAAGTCCATGCTCTAACTGAGCCAGAGTGGTCTAAGATGAAAATCTCTGTTCTGAGTGGGACCTGGGGAACCCAATTTCAAATCTCTTAGCTTTTTTCCTTGACCAGTGCCCAAACCATGAGAAGAGGGATGGATGCACACACAGAAGAGATTTCTCCTCCTATACACAACATGTTTTTGTGAGTGTTCTGGGCGGCTTTTATCTGTGTCTTCTGACACATGAGGGATGGCCACAACTGGACTGGGATATTGAATGGGGAAGGACAAAACTCTGAGCTGACACTGAGCTTTCTCTTTCTGAGGTGCTTGGCTGCCTGAGTTTTCTTCACATGCTCAGGGTCTAGCTGATTGCTGTATGTGGCATGAGGAAGGCATTTCCTCTCCAGGCAGATTAGTGGCGACCCTGAGGGCATTTAGCCTTCTTCTACAGTATGTGGATGTGGGTAATTCATCAAGATTGTCTGCGTATATCTCAGTAGTTTCCCTGCCATTGCAGTGGCCTTAGGTACTGGTGCAAGTTGGTTTTTTTTCTGTTATCTGTATGTGGTATATACTAGTTTCCCATGAACTGTAGTACTTTGGTCTAATTTTGGTTGTTGGGTTGTTCTGTGGGTACTGAATGGTGTTGGTGGCCTCTGGTACATAGGAGACCTAGATGTTCCTTCTGGTCTCACTCTCTCTGATCCATCCCAAATGGATGAGTTTAGTTTTTTATTAGAAAACGGACATTTCAGTGCCAGTTTGATTGCAAAAATCATCAGAATTTGTTTTGTTGTTTTGCTTTTTGTTTGTTCCACATTTGAACAAAAACAAGCATGGAAAGTTTCTGAAAGATGCTATTTGCTGTCCTGTGCTATTTCTAGTAAACTAGACTTGCAAAAACATGGTATGACTGAGGGCTGTGGACGCAGAAAGCTGAAGGAGCTCTCTTCTGAATTACAGATTACAAATGACACACTGGAGAGAGTTCACCTTGAGGGTATCTCAATGCTAGAAGAAGGCCAGGAAATTAGAGAAATTCAGAGAACAAAAACCAATTAAATCACTGATTTTAAGGGGAAAGCTGATAAACTGTATGAAGTTTTCAAAAATTCTTAAGTCTCTTAGGACCATAAGTTCTGTTAACTTTTAACAGGCCTTATGCTTTTAAGTCACTTAGATGTTTTTAAAAGTTTTACCCTAGATTTAAACAAGATATTAATTATATAACTATGAGGCGAATGTTTCCTTACTATAAATAAATCCATTGCCTCTGTTGCAAAGAAATAGATGATAATTTGTGTAAGATTATATAAGGCCTATGTAGGGTTCCCTAGCCAGTTACTGTGCAAATGCAAATATGGGGCCAATCAGTTCTTCAGGAAGCGGTCATCATTGTGTAAGGCACTTGGACTTTGAGTCATTAATGAACTAATTTCATGGTCGATGATAGGGAAGAAGATGCTGCTGTTTTGTCTATGAAGCTATAGTGTCTTGCCATTCAGTGAAAAAAAGAAATTTTATCCATAAAGATTAAAAACTTTGCATTAATCTTTCTTTTCTTCGAATTTACAAGTTATAGCTACTAATGTTCTCAATGTAAAATGCAATGTGAGGACTTGATCCCGAGAATCCAAAGAAGCACTCTATGTCCCTTGTAGATAGGGATGCATGAGTGGTTTTCTTCTACCTTACGGATCCTGAGAGCTGTGAAGCACAAACTGGTCCTTAGCTCAGATTAGAACAGATGAAACTTGCACCTGTGGATTGCAGTCCCCTGAGATCTGCGCTTCTGGCCATAAGCATTGAGAGCTCCTTGCACCTAGCCCACTCTGGGTTGTGCATACCATTTATGGTGGCACATGTATGCAAAGAGGCTGAGATTCTGGCCCCGAGAATCATCTGTTTTATCTTGGTGGTTATGTACAGTGTTCTGTGTGCAATATGAAGCATTGTAATAGAATGCTGCACCTACACTAGTTACATAAAATACCTGTAAGTGATTGGAAAACAAAGTAAAATTACTACTTGAAGGGTCCAACATGCTTGTTTTTTTGAAGTATTCCCTTTTCGTCCTTATATAAGATCATTTATTTCACTCAGAAACAACCATTTTTGGCAACCTCTGTTCCCATTTTTACTTGCATACGCATCTGGAATCTCATTTATTTTATTAAGTCATTTGTGTAGAGCAGAAGGAAGCCTGTGTGAATGGCAAAATTACATCCTTTATTTCTTCTTCATGTTTTCTAACTTTTTACAGGAACACACTTGGCAAAAGACCTGTATAAATAGGTCATAACTCTTAATTAAATTGGGCACTTACTGACAAATTATGTGTTGGGTTTTGTTTGGCAGTTAGCTCAAGGCAGAGTGGAGTTAAAAGCTAGAAATTATTGAGGAGTACTGAATGCTTATGCCGCGGCATAACTGTTGACTTGGGTTTCTCACTTAACTACTTACACCATGGCTATTTCTTGACCTGCGTTGCAATTAATGAATGAGTAGATCTGTGTGCTATGAATTACAGATGGCTATACTTACATAGATTTATCTGAATGTTTTACAAGAGAGAAAGTTTTCTTGCTATTTGTATATAGAGGCATGAAGCTAATTCTGGCCTCAGAATGCTTCTGTGGATTAATCCCGTATGGTGCTAGACTGGGATGATGAGATATCTTTATTCCAAAATATTAGACCTGCATCTGTCTTCTCATAATGTGTCCTGTCATCAGTAGTTGTGAGTACCATGAGCACAGATACTGAAGTCAACTGATTTGCAGACACTTGGAATCATTTGGGAATTGGGATTGGACTAATTTGTTTCCATGTTGCACTGCCCTCTGCTGGATGGAAAGTGTCCTAGACTAAAGTATGTGAGCGATCATGTTGCTCAGTAAATGCATCCACCACAGACTGTACGTCCTAATTCTACATGCACATGCATGGGTTTTTTTAGTTACCACCAGTAGAATGCCTGCATAAACCATATTAGAATATACTTTATATCTTCAGAATACTGAGTTATGTATTGCGGTTGCATCCCAGGTTTAATGTGGTACAATAAGCATGCTTCAGATTATATGCATTTTAAAAACAAGATTTTTCTGGGAAAAAAATTAGAGATAGTAGCTTAATTTTATTATTATTGCTATTTTCCTTCCATGTTCATTCTGTGGCAGTCTTTTTGGGGCTTTATCACATTAATTCATCATATTATTTCTCTTTTGACATACCATGGGTTTAAGGGTAGAAGAACATAAACTCTTTGGGACAGGGACTGACTTTCATCAGATGCAGGGAAGGTGCCTAACCCAATCAAGTCCCAGTCTCAGTAGGGCCCTGTAGGGATTACTGCACTATTAATGATAGTCTACTACAGCAGTGTTGGGCATCACCAGAAAAGCACAAGGGGAAACTTCATCACATGCTCTCTATATATGATGCTGTGTGAACTGCTGGTAAATTTTTGACTGTTTAATCATGATTAAATGTGTGGTGAGCTAGAAATACTTAATTTACTGTGTATGTTTACTCCATCAGTTAAAGGTTAACATTTGTTTTCTTTAGATGTGAAACTCATTTAGATATCTGCTTTATATCTCAGCCATTTGGTGACGGCTTGTGATTCCCACTACATAATAAATATGCATAAGTGTTAGTTATTTAATGCAATGTGGGCAGTTGCAAAACAATGGCTAGTCTCCGTTTGTAATTAGAAGTGAAAATTTGCAGTCGTCTCTGAATCAATATAATTTGTTAATGCAAGCTAAGTATATGTTATCGTATTTTTTTTCCCCCCATGAAATGGTTTAATTTCTGCTTGTAACTTCTATTTGTTGATAGTGTTTGGGGGTGGTTGTGGGTGAGAAAACATTATGAAAAGAAATACATATAAAAGCATATTTCTATACCAATAGTAAAAGAGCATTTATGCTTTAACATGTTGTATAATCAACCAACCATCTTGTGTGCTGAAATACATTTGAGAGTAAATAATTTTAAAAGGAATGTATCAATGTAAAATCTGGAATGAGAATAAAGGTGCCAAATTTTAAAGTCTTATTAAACTAGTGAAATGAAGGCATGCTCACCATAGCCCAGTGTGAAGCACTTTCGGCACTAGATTTTGGAAACAAGAGATGACAACTTTATTTCCATTTACTTTGCAGGAGTAGATGCTCTATATGTACTTGCTCACATAAAGGTTGTTCTTCCTAAATAGATCTTTGAGTAAAATAAATAAATAAATAAAAAGACAGATGTTGCCTAGCTGATATACCCAAACATAGATGTGAATTACTAGGATGCTCACTACCAAAGCTGAAATAAAAATTCCAGGACAGTAGATCTCAGTGTTTAAGAAGAGGGGAGGGAGGGGCAACAAGGAGTTGTGTGGCACTTTGAGACTAACAGATTTATTTTTCACATGAGCTTTCGTGGGAGAAAATCCCACTTCTTCAGATGCTTCAAAGATGGGTGAACTTACAGAAAGGAATGAAAATAAATGCAAAGGGGTGTAAAACATAGGATCAGGTCATACAGTAACAGCAAATCAGAGCAGTTTTAAGAAAGGGGTCAATGGATTCTAAAGTTCCTTTTAGATGCTAGGTTTTTAGATTTCTACTTTGTGTATGTGGTAAGTATTATGTTTATTTAAATAAACACTGCCAGCTATTCTTATTACGTACATACTTTTAAAAATTTGTCTTACTGCTGTTGGAGCTTTAGAAGAGTGCCCTGCCAGTAACTTTCACTCTCTTCATAAAAATTATCCTCATATCAATGCTCAGTTTATAATTTGTAATAGACCTACAGTGACAGAAATTAAATTAATTAGGATGGTTACATTAATATCTATGCATTTCTGCAAAACCCTCATGCTAATCAGTAATACTTACCCCCTTTATAGAGTCAATAGTGAATAACGTAAGTTGGAGGGTAAGAGTCAACATTGAATTGAATCTGAAGTTTGAGATATGCCACTTGCTTTCACTGGTATACACTTGATCTCAATTGATGTTGAAATAGCATATTATAGAGGCATTCAGGTAACATGGCACTCGAGACCATATGAGTTCCTAGATATCAGGGAGCAGAGGAGACTTATTCCTGGGAAAGGGCAGAACTCATGTTATTCAGCTGTAGGCTGAGTAAACCAGCCACGAATTTACTGCGGGGAATCCTCCTCTGCTTTGGCTTGGAGATGGAACAGATGGCCTGAAGCATCTCTTCCATCTCTCCTTTTTATATTTCTACAAAATCCCAATAAGGGATTCAGAAAGTTTTTGTTTTTAAGAGCAACACTATCTAAAAGAAATGTTCCATTAATATTGCATAGGTAAATAGCTAGAAACTCTTCCCCTTTTCTCGATGCATTTTAAAGCATAGCATTTTATTAAATGGAACCAAACTAAACATTAGTGATACTTCTCTTCATACTGGAAACAATTTGCTCAACAAATGCTTCTACCAGGATGACAGCTGTAAGCTATCATAGCCAGATCACTCATTTTCAGGATGAAAAGACGAAGTACTGGTCAGGCATCACTTTTGTCGCATTAGTATATTTTTCTCTGGACATGTCTCTAGGTCACAGGAGCAGCAAGCAATATTCAGGGCAGGCTGCCAAGGAAGAGGAATGGTCCAAGGAGACACAGCCATTCTGTAGGTCCATTAATGTGTCTGTGCTATGCTTCCACACCCCGGTACCCTTCTTGGTAGCCACCCCTACCTCTTCAAGCAAATTATTGGAGTGGAAACCAGATATGGAGGCCTGGATCCAACAATCTCATGGCACAGTAGGGGAATTCCACTGTGAAGTCAGGTGTTCATGCCCCACTCCTGAGCCAATAGGATTCATAGGGTTTTGAACAGGACCCTCACTTTCCCCCCCTTGTTTCTGGATAGTAAAAGAGTACAGAGACTACCAGAGATCCATCTCCACTTCCATTGAAGAGGAATCAAATAACAACTGCTCTAAAGTCATGCAGTGGTCTGTTTATCTAACTTTACCTTCACTTTCATTAGAGTCTCAATTAAAATGCTGCCTGCATGCCCAGGATCTGATTGCAGTGCATCAGTGCTATATTTGCTCAAACAGAATCAGGCTTGTTGACATGACATCTACTAACCTGCATCATGTTCTAATGTGTGACAGACTGAAGACTTGGCCTGACAGCAGCAAAACAAAAGCAGTGTAACTTGAAATGCTCTATAGCAGGCATTCAGCGATTAGACAAACTGGTACCTTTTCAAATATATCTTACTTTACTTCGGTAAACAATAGGTAGTATTCAGAATGTGTTCAGTCCAGGAAGAAAAACTAAAAGGTTTCATTATTTCCCACACAATTCAATTTTAGTGGGCCATATCTTGAAGTTTTTAATCTGTCCTTACTTGGGACAAATTGCTATGGATTTCATTGTGAGTTTTAACTAAGTATCTTGTTTTTGGCCTATAAATGCAAACTGACCAATAAGAATGTGAGTAGATTTGTGGGATAACTTTGCACTTCAGTGATTTACAAATTCAAAATGACTTGAAATTGAAAATATTTTTTTCTTTCATGTTCAAACTTGGGCACCCAGTTCCACCTTTGAGTACTCATACTGACCAGTATGTGCCTAAGTAGATATTTGGAGACCTAATTGGCAGTTAGGGGATAAATAGGCAGAATCTCCAATTGTGGAAACATGGCTCTGTAATTCATTATTGGGATCTGATGTATTTTGTGTTGTACAGTATATAAGATTAGCTGATCCTTTTTTTTAACAATAGGATAGCTAATATTTATGAGCAAGGTTAACTGAAATGCTCTTAATCCATTACCTGCACTCATAACAGGACCCAGCTTCTTGAGCCCAGAAATGATTGAATTTTATAGAGAAAAATCCCAAATCTAAATGTCTTGATAGGTCACCAAGACCAACGGAAAAGCTGGACTACAAAAGCAGTACCTTATTTCCAAAAATTTAGGCCGTTCAAATAGTAGCCATGGAAACACTGACACCAGTCAAAGCCACAAGATGTGACTCTGAACGCACTGTTTGTGGTAAGGGCAAGTAGAGAATGGCTAATACTTCTACTGTCTTGGGGAATCAAATACCTCCTATAATGTCATGCTGTAGTGCATATTCCTAGTTTCACTTCAGCTTTGTGCTATTAAACCCTGATTTCCAATCTGTCATCATGTCTGGCATTTCTGTTGTGAATGACTGCAAAACCATTAAGAAAGCAAAGCCCCCAAATAAACAAGCTCCTTGCATAGTTCCAAGCTCAGCTGGCAACCTACCACTGCAGAATAGTACCAGCTGGCCAGAAGCATTACTGGAGTGAAACATAGAAAGGCACCATGAACAGCCAATGCTCTAAATGGATGTGGTGGTGTTAAATGACTGAGGATTTTGTGTGTCTTTGGTGCCAGTTACGGCCAAATGTGTGGCAGAGAGATTTTAACAGTAAACATAGTGAAAGTGGAGAGATGGTAAATTTCATTTTAACTAGCTGGTGAAAATGCATAGCTAATGTACGACACACACCCTGTGCAATCCCCTTGCATAATAGTTTATTGGGGAATGTAATCTGATAACTAAAGCTTCCCAGCACATTCTAAATTGCACTAGCTAGTATCCTTCACAAGTGCTGAAAATTGACAATTGCTCGAAAATTGGAAACAAATGAACACTTGCTGGGAATTCTCATCTGCTGCTGAAAGACAGTACAGAAATTGATAAGATCTGGCACGTACCTAACTCCCCCCAGACTGACAGTTACCTTGAGTTATTCATAATAATGTGCCTGCCACTTACACTTGCCATTGAACAGTCAGTGCTCTTTCTCTAATAGCAATGCTTAATGATCTAAAGATACTCCCGGAGCAGTGTCGTTTTGATGGGGGGGGGAGGAGGAGAGCATGGGATGACTTGAGTCACCCAGTTGTGACCATATAATGACTCTGTATACAAATTAGGCTGATCCACACACTGCTTATCTAAATTAGGTTGCCATTTTACAGTGTTAATTTTCCTGTTGGCTGCTTGTGATATAAGAATACAGCATTTCAGAAATTCCTGTTTTTCACAACTTTTGAAAACCTGCCTTAATGCAGTGCCTCAGTGAACTGTAAGGTTCGCGTGCCCACTGAGCTTCAGCGAAGGAACTCCAATTTGATCCTTTTGAGCTGCTTGTAAGGTTGATAGCTGTGACTGCAGTAATTAGTAGCAAGTCGGCAGATTTTGATGAAGTATGCACAAGGGGCCTGTTCCTTTACCCTCTGGAAAAATAAATAACTGGAGGGTAGGGAACTGAAAAAAAGTCCATGTTTTATTTAGGCAGTGAGTGCCTGGAAATCTGAGTGGCATTTGCAACATTTGACTAGAAAAAGGCTTGCATTAGATATGCTGCTAGTAGGTTGATCAAGATACAGCTGAGCTACTGAATCATAGCAACGGTTGCACTAAGAGGAGCAAAAATCCCATGCTGCAGGTTTAATTAAAAAAATCCTTCACTATTATTTAAGGATCCCCAACATTTTGCTGCTGTGCAATACACAACCATAGAGCCCAATTCCCAACAAGACTCCATACTAGGCAAGCTTGTAAAGTTTTGCTCTTGGAGTTCTCACCGCTCTTTCATCCATAAAGCTTTAAGAATGTCACAATGGAGGTTTAGGATAATTTTCCCCATGTGCAAAATGGAAGAACAGCTCAATCCTTAATTGCTGAGGACCAAGTTTATCAAATCGCAGTTGGCTTCAAACCTCCTTCATACTTACTGGGAAATGTGGCTGCCCTAACTTTGGCCAGTGGCATCAGTTCAGTGAGGGCTGGCCTGAGAATGGCAGAGTGCATCACACACCAGTTCCATGCTGAGAACACCCACTCTTTTGCACCCAGTGACCCGCGAACACCCACTCTTCTGCACCCAGCGACCTCAAAACACCTTACTAAGACACTGAATTTGGGAAATGTGAATGGATCAATTTTCCTGCCAAAAAATACTTTATGCATTTATTTTACCAGTTGTAATTTGGTGTGATCGTTTAATCATCATGCTCTCTGGCTCCATTTTATTCTGATGGCTCTATTAGTTATGAAAAGCATTAAGTCAGAATAAGCTGTTCTAGTTCATGTTAACATTGAGCAATTTTTAACATCTCTCAGATAATCTTTTAAAAAAAAAAAAAAAAAAACAACAAAAAACCAAAACAGAATCCAGAGAATTCTAGCCTTCTTCTGTCTTAAATGTTGTAACTGATGAAGACGTCTGTGTTCAGCTACAGAACAACCTAATCTGACATCAAACATTTTGAGGATTTGTATTACTGAAAAACAATTTCAATGAGAAATGGAAAATGCTGTTTTGAGTGTGTCTGAATTATACATATGGATGATGAAGTAAGAATAAGAAAATCTCACTCTAAATATGCATATTGATATATAGAGTACCAGTCAAATGCATGAATATAATCATCAAGTTGTGGACTGTCATAGCTCTGTTAAAGTCAATAGAGCCATGGAATATAAATTAAAGATAATCTAGGTATGAGTGGAAACCTGAACTAATTTGTTGCCTCAGTTTTTGATAGGGCAACAAAGCCTGCCTATGGCTGTGACTGAGACTGATTGCCAATGCCTGACACTACATGGTAGGGAAAGTGGGAAGGGAAAGGAAAGGGGGCCGTCCGGGAGCTGCAGAGCTGGATGGGAGTCGGGGAGCCAGCATGGGAAGGGGGAGAACACAGGGCAGGAAAAGGGATCGTATGGGAGAGTCTGTGGGGTTGGGGATGGGAAAGTGGAACCCATGCTGCTCTGAATGTGGAAGGGAGAAGGGTTGGGAAGCCCATGTAGAGGCATGGCCCATGACAAGTGCCCTGCTCTCCAGTGTTGCCCCCTCACATTGAATGAGTTTAATGCCTCTGGTTTAGCCTGACAAAACAAATGGTGAGAAGAGATACAATTGTTCTCTATAAATACCAGGGAGGGAGAGAAATTTATTATCGTCTGGGGCTGGTGTTGGCCCTGGCCCAACAATGAGTGGATATAAATGGGCCAGCAATGAATTTACGCTTGAGATTAGGTGAATGTTTCTTACCATCAAATCAGTGATGTTCTGGAACAGCCTTTCAAGGGGAATAATGCGGGTAAAAGAATCTAATTGGTTTCAAGACTGAACTTGATACATTTTAAAAGGGAATGGTATGGTGAGTTTGCCTACAGTGGCATCTGAACCATCGATGGCTGTGATTAGCAAAAATCTCCAGTGGGTGGAGATGGGATGCTAGATTAGCAGGACTCTGAGTTACTACATATCTATTTAGTGAGTATTGCCCACATGTTAAGTGATTATCTGTAAACTTCACTGCTTATGTCTGTCCAGGACCCTTTCATTTTTGGTTCTGTCCTCTTGGTTTTGTTACCTCTTTAGGACTGGGCTACAGTTAGCAGAAAGTATTGCTAATTAATAATTGACAAAACAAATAAGGGGTCTTGTGGCATCTAAAGACTAACAAATTTATTTATTGCATGAGCTTTTGTGGGAGAAAATCCCATTTCATCAGATGCTTAGAAGATGGGGAACTTATGAAATGGGAGGAAAATGCAGGGAAGTGTAAGTCATGGGAGCAGGTCACACTGTAACAGCAAATCAAAGCATTTGTTATGATTCAGATACTGGAGAACAGCATATAGAGGTGATGTCAAGAAAAGTAGTTCCCTCATCTTCAAAGCATCTGGCAAAGTGTGATCTTCTCCCATGAAAGCTCATGCAATGAATGAATTTGTCAGTCTGCAAGTGCCACAGGAGACCCTGCTTGGTTCGCTGAACTGGACTAACATGGCTACCCCTTTGGAACTTAATAATTGACAGATCAGAATGAAACTACTAAGACCAAACCTGCACTTTTGAACAATAGTTTGAGAACTACCGAACTGAAGGTGAAAGCTCAGGGAGTTGGTAACGTATCTGTTCTGTGTTGTGTAGACTAAAGTTCCTTTCTACTTGGATATAGACATTTAAATGACTCAGTTGCAGTCTCCTTACTGCTGACGTGCATCATTTTTTTTCAGTAAAACTTAATGAAAAATTTCTAAGATGTAGTAGTTGTTTGCACACTGAAATATAGACCATCATCTGTCTTGGGGGCTGATAGGATATAATTAAGCATAACATTTCAATTTGTTAAAAAGAAAAAGAAAAATGCCAAAATATGTTCTCAAAATTAGTGGGCAAAATGACTTCTCACTTTGATTACAAACAGCTGATTCCTAATGATTAAGCTATTTAGGAAGTCTTGTATGGGAGATGTTCCCTATGCAGTCTAGTTCACTGAATGCCTGTACTTCGATTTTTGACTTCTATTGTTTATAATATTACTATAATTGATGCACATCTAGCTGAATATACTTCATCAGTAAGTGCTTGATGGTGCATTGCCCAACATTCTGGCTCTGATCCAGGCAAGCACTTAATTATGTAATTAACTTTAAGTACAGGTGTAGTCCCATTGACTTCAGTGCTGCTTAAAATGAAGCATTAAATGCTTGGCTGGATCAGAGCCTGGGTACTTAGCACCTTGCAGGATCAAGTCATGAACATGTGTGTACTATCCAATGACACTCTAACATGTGTTTATAAGAGAATACTTTCTATTTTTTTAAAAATAAGACTTTAAAGACTCAGCCAAATTCATTTAATTCAGATGTGAATACATGCAGCAGGAAAGAATCCAAATACTTCATTGGTCAGAAGTTAGTTTGAAAAAAATGGCCATTTTCCAGTGCATGGCCATCCCAACCATTTAGGTGAACTAGGCAGTTACCTAGTGCTGAATTAGATGGAATTGAATTTTTTTCTCTAGTAAAATATATGTATAGATTAATATCTCATCACTTACAGTATGTGGAGAGTGGGGTGCCAAAGTCATAGTTCACCTAAGGCACCAAAACCCCTTGGGCTGGCCCAGATCCAGTGTCTTTTTTTCCCCCTCTGCCTCATTAAAGCCCAGTAATCATAATGGCTCAACTAACTGCCAGTGAAGCAAGCCTGAGCATCACCTTTGTTAATGGAAATCTCTATTGTTGGAAAAAAGACTTTTCAAATAAGTCATTCTCATGTTTAAGAGCCCACATTCAGATCAAATGTCATCCTGTTCTAAAAGTACACACTTTGCTACATTTGTTTGTGAGGCTCAAAGGCTGTTTCGCCTTTGTCTAGTGATGAAGTGGGAGTGAAAAACATTTTGCTGAAAGTTACCAACATTAAAATAAGTTATATGAAACAGAAATTTTCAACTCTCAAGCTCTTTCCAGAATTGGCTACTTCACTTTTAGTCTTCAGTGCTGCTACGGGTCAGAATGAGCATCTCCATCTGAACAACGGTCTGAAGCCCCAGACTTGGTTAAGATGAAAAAAATACTGTGCAAAACTTCAGACTGTAACTGACAGCAAAATCCTTCCAACTGAAGATGAGTCAAACAGGAAAAATGGTTACAAAAGTACAAGACAGTCCAGTCAGCCCATTAGCAGTTTGATCCTTGAACAGCTTAGAGACATTTTGCCGACACAGCAGTGAATCAGCCAAAAAGCCGATCCAGAAACAAGTGAACAGCCAACAAAATTCCCACATGTCATTCTGCTGAAAGAAAATAAATTCTGGAGTTGGTCATCTGGGTCTTGGGATTGCCAGGCTAATCTATGTTCTTCTCAGAGCTCTGATCTTTTCTGGCAGAGATAAAAGGAGAAAACTAAAGGGAGGGAAGGGGGGATGGAGTAGGGCACGCTACCAAATTTGCACTGAAATTACATTAATAGCTGAGCTAATGTATCATCCTTTTTGTTCTCGATTTACAAAAAGACACAAATCTGTCAGAGTGCAAAAGAAGTAATTGATGGGCTATGTTTAGCCGTAACTTCAAATTGGTCAAGTGAATGGTGTTATAGGAGATTTGGCTTTGGTCCTGTATGTACTGGAAGGGAAATGCACCAGGTTCAACTTTGTACTGCTGTGTATCTTGTGTGGTGTAATTCTCATTTTTATTTGCTTTTGATGCCACTTTGCACAGGTGCAAATGATGACAAAGAGGGCAAGACAGCAGTGAATCAGGCCAAATACTTTTTGAAGAATTGTAAATGATACAGAGACAAAAGAAATACTGGGTTAGGATAATGTATTTTGTCACATGCAGACAAGGCACCAGAAGAGGGAACGGGGAGTGAGGAAGGAGTTAGTGTTTGACTCTGAACATTTGTTTATTGATAGAAGCCATTCGTGGTAGCGCCAGCACTAGGGAGGAGAGTGGAGTGGAGTGGGCTGACCCACAGGCTGGGCTCTGAGCTCTCGCCCTGTCCCTGAGCTGGCCAGCTGGTGGGAAGGGAAGACCTATCCTGGGGGAGCCCCATTGGTATGGGAGGCCCAGAGGCCGCGCAGGCCCTGATCCACCACTGGAGCGAAGGATAACAAAATAATACTGAAGAACATTGTAAATATATGGAGTATGTTGATAAATATATTATTCAGTTTGTCTACCTCCATTGGTTTTATAGTATATATGGAGTCAGAGATCCTGTCCAGAGCTCTCCACCCAGGAGACAAGGACACGAGACAATGATTTTATTAACTCAGTTGCTTAATACTTCACCACCCACATGGGTGATGTCTGTTAAGTAACACCTCTAGCCCTGCTGGGCGAACAACCTTGACTTAGGCTAAGGACGGGTCAGTCACTCAGCTGGGAAGGTTTAAAAATAAAAAAAATCAATGTGGTTCTCTTAAAAAGCAGCCCTGACAAGGTGACAAAGGAGAAATTCTAGGAAAGCATAGAGGGGATCCCAGTGACTCTTGCAACCCATGTAGCTGTGGCAGCACATCAATTAATGTCATCTACTCCAAGCCATACAACTGGGCTGGGCCAATTAAAGAAACCTTTTTTTTTTTCCCCTCTTTATGCTTTCTTTGTATTGTATCTGTCTTTATAACTGCATAATGGGAGTAGATGAGCTGATTGCATCTAGTGGTTTGCATTTTGCTAGGATTGTAGAATGACAGAACCTGTGAGTGTTTTTTTTTCTTTTTAAATTGGAAGACAAGACATATATTACTGTGTAGCAAGCTGCTTCTGCATATTTCTAATGACATGGCTCTTAGAAAGCAGTTTGACTTAATTAGAATGTTTGGGCACTTCTGCAATAAAGACATGACTAGTAATTACCCGCTGTCTGGCCTATAACTGGTAAAGTTGTATGTAAATTATTCTCTCACAATTATTTGTCTTTCTAGCTGTATTTCTGTTGTTAAATCTGTTTTCTCCATAAATGAAAGAAATGAAGGTAAGTATTTAGATGGAAAACTTCATGCTAAGGGAATGTGCTTAGTTCCCTGAAAGATATCTACTCAATGTGCTGTAGCAGTCAAAAAAGGTAACAGAATATTAGGAACCATGAGGAAGAAGACAGATAATAAAGCAGAACATATCAGAATGCCACTAAGTCTATGGTGTGACCACACATTGAATACCGTGTGCAGTTCTGATCATGTCATCTCAGAAAAGATATATTAGGATAGAAAAAGGTGCAGGGAATGGTGTGGAACAGCTTCATATAAGAAGCTGAAAAGACTGTGACTGTTTTGCTTAGAAAAGAAATGACTAAAGGAGGCTATGGTAGAGATCTATAAATTTGTGAGTGGAATCGAGAACTTGAATAGGGAATTGTTATTTACCCCTTCTCCTAACACAAAAACCTGGGCTCATCCAATGAAATTAACAGCAACATGTTTAAAACAAACATAAGTAAAGCTCCTTAACACAATGCGCAGTCAGGAAACGTTGTGAAGCCCAGATGTAACCCACCACTTCAGTCACTGCTGGTCACCATTTACAATTTAAAATAATTTGGTCTGTTAATTATTCTTTAATTATTCCTACCTTTCTTTGTTAGCTCTATCTGGTTGGAGATTTTATTTTTAAAACCAGATTAGTCACTTTTCATAAATATATTTTGGGAGATGTCTGTATATATGTATTTACAGATATTTTATGCCAGAAGAGATTGTTGTTTATATTTATAATTTTATATGCATTTATTATTTGTGATGCTAGTCAGGAATCACAGCCCTGCTATGCTATGTGCTGTATGAATGCAAAATGAAAAAGACGGTCCTTGCTCCAAACTGTTTACCGTCTAAGGCAGGAGGTGGATACAGATAGGTGGGGAGGAGAGTACAAGGGAAAAAAATTAAATAATATTGGTCAGCATGCTAAACAGTGGTTTGCGCATACCAGAGCCCTAACTGATGCCAGGGTTTTGAAAAGGACAGTTTTGAAGGAAGATAATGAGGTAACTTTGCTGATGTTTATGTGCTTCTTCAGCATGAGGGGCAAAATTCATGCATGCCAGGGTTGTACAGCTTTTGGTGGTGTCTTGGCCAAGGCGCTGGACCTGCATCATGTGGGGCAGAGAGGGAAAAGCCAGGGAGGGAAAGGGATGGAGCTGAGAAGAGGGAGCAGCCACCATGTGGTGTTTCTCGGGGCTGGGAGCAGCTCTGGGCCAGAGCGCTAGGCCCATATGGGAGAGGGATGGGTCAGAAGGGGAGCAGCCTCCGGCACCAGGGCAGCTCCTGACCAACTACTGAGCATGTTGGGGGAAGGGAGGTGGAGCTACCAGCAACCCTGGGTGTTGTGGCCTACAATGCTCTGCACCTCTGCAGCTAGCACCACAGAAATATCCTCAGTGTTGGTAGAGACCAGGCACTATGGGCCCATTAAACTTGCCATTCATGGCACCATGGAAGAAAGCATGAAGGTGCTTTTTTGCAAGTTAAATAGGTGCGTGATGGAAAATGGCATCATGGGCTGTTCAGACACAGGATTCAATATCTTAGTAGTGAGTGAAAGAGGTGATAGAGAAGGTAGGAATATGCTATAAAGCGGGTCTCAAACATGTGGCCCATGGGCTGCATGCAGCCCCTAAAGCTATTTCCCGTGGCCCATGATCACACTATTGCTATTGATATTTGCAATATCATTGTATGAAAAGGTTTCAGCAGTGCAGTCCTTGGGCTAATGTACTGTCCTCATGTGGCCCTCATGGTGATTTGAGTTTGAAACCCCTGCTATAAATGAAAACAGATAGCTTATATTTGCTGTGACTGAGAAGGGGAAGCTGTTGGACGGATTCAGAGAGGAATGATGTAATCAATGTGACAAGCTAGAAAAATGATCATTGCTGCGCCATTTTGACTGCAGATAAGCAGAGCAAGTGGCATTTGTCAATACCAGAGAAAAGGATCTTGTAGTATTTGGCATGCAAGATGATGCAAGCCTGGACAAGAGTTTTTGTTGTCGATGGACAAGAAGGATGGCCATGCTTCAGAAATGTTTTGCAGAAAAAAAATCTGCAAGATTTAGGAACAGCCAGCATGCGAGGACCTACAGAGAAGTCTGTGTTAAAGATGACACCTAGACTATGGACAAGAGTGACGAGAAGGATGGTGGTTTTGTCTACCATACTTGAGACAGAGGTAAAAAAGAAATCTTGCGGTGTGAGGAGATGAGGAGCTCTGCTTTAGCCATGTAGAATATGAGCTGATGACTGGACACCCACAAGGGGATGTCTGAGACAGAGGCCAAGATTTTAGTTTAGAAGAGAGCAAACAGGTTCTGAGAATAGAAATAGGTCTCTGGGTTATCGGAATAGAAATGGTAATTGAATTTGTGTTTTGAGAATGAGATTATAAGGGGTAGATAATGAAGAGGAGACCAAGAATGAAGCCTGTGGAAATACCCTCAAAGTTGGAGAGGTGAGGAAAAGGAGCTGGTAGAGTGTCAGGAGTCAAGGGACAATAAGATTTCAAGAAAACGAGTCTAGTGATTATCATCTAGTCTGATCTCTTCAATAATACAGAGTATAGAGTTTCACACCCTAGTTGATATATCAAGTCCCATACCTTGTGGTTGAACTAGAATATACATTTTAACATAACATACAGTCTTGATATTTGACTCACCATAGTGGAGACTTTATTACAAACTTTGGTAAACAATTTTTTCTATATTAGAAAGCAATATATTGTATTTATATCTTCTATCCAAAGGATTGTATCTAATGTCATTGCATTAGATTTGCATCACAATCTCAGTAAATATGAAATAAAGGAAGGGCTTAGCACTTCAGTAGCCTCCATGACAGATCTTCAGAACTGGAACTTTTGTTTTGACTCCACATGTCCCATTCCAATGCTGAGATACCAGGTACAGTGGAAAAAAAACAAATTAAAATAAAATAAAAAAGCATAGCTTGGAGCGTGCATCATGGTGTCCCAGTTAGGGTAACCAGACATCCCAATTTTACAGGGATAATAGCAATAATCCAGAATTTTGTTTTATATAGGTGGATATTATCCCTTACCCTTTGTCCTGAATTTTCACTCTTTGTAGCCAGTCACCCTAGCCCCAGTCATGCAGTAGACAGATCATACTCTGCTGAACTCAGAACCTTCTGTAGAGGCAAGGAATTAGCACCCCAGTTAAGTAATGTGTTTTATGTCATATTTCAGTCTTCGTGGACTTTCCCTCTGGCCCCATCTTTGAAATTTTGTTATTTCATTTGAAAGAAACCCAGAATTGCAAAGACAAACTTCTTTAACAGCAGGTTTCAGTGAAGAACTATAGAGAAAGTGCACATCAATATGATTTTGCTACAAATGCAGAACATACCCAAAGCTGTTGAGAATAAAGTATAAAAATGTGAGTGTTTTGATGGACGTGTCCCATGTTCCTTATTTGTAATGAAACACAAATTTAGGTGAGTGAAGACTCCACTCACCTTGAGTCTCTTCTCCCATCACTATCGATCCATTTCTCTCATTAGCGTTAATAGTTGACTGTGCATTTCAAGGTGAGACTAAATCCCTAATTCTTGCTAATTCCATCAGCCCCTCACTCCTCTAAGCACCAAATTCACTCAACAATATAAGAATAATTAAAATTGAAATAGAATAACTTAGCAGATGGTGCATTTGACATAGCAAATGATTTTATAAAGCTATGAGCTAATACTGTGGACCTGACTCTTCTCTCATATATGCCAGTGTAAATCAGCAGTACCTCCAGTTTCTCATGATTTGGGTGATGTTTGTTTCAGAGCTGAGTCCATATTCAACGCCATGGTTAACATTTAAGTACTGCATTGAGATTATAAATAAAATTTAGATTGTGTGTAGGCTTTATATAGACCAATTTACTTTAGCTTGAATTTCACACAGTAAGATCATAGACTACTCACATGTGCAAGGGATGGCAGGATGGAAGACTATAGCTCTTAAAGTAACTTTAATCTCCTAAACCCCAATCCTGAAAAAAAAAAAAAAAAAGGAATGTGTTTGATTTAAGTATGTGAATAGTCCCAGGGACAACTTTCCTGTTGAAAAGTTGGCACGTGCTGAAATGGTAATTTTGTAGTCTAATCTAGAATAAAAAGCAAATCAGTGTTTCTTGTATTTTTCTCTATGTTACTACTCTAGGCATCCTTGTATACAGTTCATAATTAAAAATTATTCATATTTTTTAATTTACATCTCATTTGTCTACTGCAAAATGCTTTTACATTCTATTTGTTTGTTATATAGTTTGATGGCAAGTTTTTTTGCCTTGTAATATTGTCATTACCATAGTCTCAGATAGCTTTTAGTAGAGTGCTACAGGTCATTTATAAAGGATTTTGTGACATACAGACACATTCCAACAACCCAGATTAATGCTTAAACAAAGTGAAGGCATTCAGATACTGTCCCTGATTAGACAGAGCTTTTGGTCTAAATGTTTGATATCTATTATAATTTTGCCAGAACATTTCTCATAGGATTAGAAGAACTTAAATAGTGTGTTTGGAGAGATCCTATTAATCAAAGTACTGGAAAGGAAAAAATGGACAATTAAGAATGGGGGGTCATTTTGTAAACTTCCAAAGTATCAATAGCCATTTACCCCATACATATTGTTTGCTTCTACAACTCAAAATGTAAGACTTCATTTTAAATATGACGCCATGATCTGTTATTTGAACCATGGAAGACACTGCTGTCAGCATAGATATGTGGAATATGGCATGATGAGTTTTTAATTGGTCTCACTGCACCTTTAAATAAAATAAAATCCTGTTCGGATAGGAGCATATCAACCCACTATATAAAAAGTGCTATGTATTAAGAACTGCAATGATATGTGGAGGTGTGCTTGCCATATGTGGTGCTCCAAAAAGACTTTGAGATACTGTGGCCATGTGCCAAGTGCCGGCCTCCTAGGCATTGCCAGTGCATTATTGGTATTCTGTTGTTGCTTTGGAGACACCGTGGTCTCAGTTCTTTAGAGTGTTCATGTTTAGTTATTACTTTGGTATGCTGCCAATGTTTTCCTGACCAGTGCAAGCAAGAGAGGGAAAATGGCAATTTTTAACAATTTATAGCTTAGCTGAATGTGAATGGATTTTCATGGGATGACGTAAAACCAATTTTCTAGCCGGGGGACTTTCTGCCAGAATTAAGAAGCCTGCTGCAAATTATGAAGATGTTAGGCTTCTCAAAGAAGGATTCATGTATTTTTAATACTAGGAAGTGTTAGACAACATAAATAAGAAGTGCAAGAATCACTTTGCTGGATCAGACCAAAAGTCCATCTAGTCCAGTGTCTTTTTATGGTGATCAGCTCCAGTTGCTTTAGAAGAAGTCTCAAGATTCCCTCTATAGGGGGGTTCCAAAGGGGTATCCCTGTTAAGCTATGTCTACTGACAACAGACAATTTGCCACCATCAGTGTGCTCTTCCGAGTTTGATTGAGTGGTCAATCAAGACGTGCTCAATTGACCTCGAGCTCAACGTTATAACTCCAGCCCCATAACTGGAGTAACAGTAAATCACACCTTAGCACAGCACGAACAGGGAGGTTAGTGGGAGTTAGTAAGGCAATGGGATATATACAAGGTATGTTACGCATCTGGCGTCTCTTCTGTTGACTGCCGCCAAAAAGTGCAGCAAGTATAGACTAGGGCTGTGTCAGGTTCAGCAAAACAAGCAAGGAGTCTGTGGCACTTTTAAAGACTGACAAACTGATCTGTCACATGAGCTTTTGTGGGAGAATCCCACTTCATCAAACAGAAGAAGATGGGGAACTTACATCTATAGGCAGCTATGGGGGAGCCTGCATGTAAGGTTTCATCCTAATAGTTAAAAGAGTGGCTTAAGCCCTGAAACATGACTTTTAACATCCCTTCCAGAATATTGTTAGCAATCATTATTATATCTCTTCATTTTATTATTATTCACATAAGTATGCAGTCTGTTTTTGAACGAATTACTCCCAATTCCCCATATGTGTGAGGGGCTTGTGCCTGAAGATTGCTGTTTGAGGGCATACGATATTTTCCCTTTGGATGTGGTCCAAGAAGGATAGGAAGATAATTTTATTAATCTTTTCTCTTTGTATAAGAGGCAGATTAAGGGGAGTCGGGGCCCTGGACTTGGCCCCCGACTGGTCGCAGCCCCTCACCAGTGTAGCGAATGGGACCTGAGGTTCCTTGAGGTGATAAAATCCACAGAGGCAGAGGAGGCCTGTTTATAAGCAGCTTTATTCGAATAAAGGGAGCACACAGAGTGGGGGAGCCACTCAGTGAACTCAGCCAGTGTTTAGCCTAGCAGCTCTTTTATTCCCTAATACCAGCCGCAGGGTTCCCTCTCGCTTTCCCCATTGGCTAGGGTAGTCAGGAGGTACAGACTTCCCATTCCGCCTACTTCATGTTCTCCTTAACATGTGCCCCCCCCGTTACATACATCGCATGTTGCACAAAGCAATAATTATGCCTCCCCTGGGTGTGCAAGTAAATATTCATAAGCTTATTAAGCCTGCATACTCCTCCTATGGCGGTCTTTTACACCTAGTTTGTTTACGGAAACTTGTGGTTTAACTGACAGACTGACTTAACAAGTTGCTCAGACTGAGAAGGGGGGGTGTTGTTTGTGGTTTGAGAAAAACACGTATTTAAGAGCAGAATTTCCTTCACCAGTGTCTCCCTGCCCCCCACACTCTGGCTGTTCTGCCCTCAGGGACGGCTGGCGCACAGTGCGGCTTCCAGTGTGGCCCTCCAGAGCCACGGGCAAACCAGTTGGCCCCATTTTGGGGACGCTGGGCATGGGTCTTGTAACCACATAGTCTGCCCCTGGTTTGGATAGTGACTGTTGGGATATAGCTGGCTGCTAAACAAAAGATTAAACACCTAAATAACATAAATGTTGTGGCCTAGATTGAAGCAACCACTCTGCTAAGAAGAAGGCATAGGGAGGAAAAAAGGTCCTTCTGTGAAAGGACTGGTAAGATAGAGAGCAGTTACTGGCCAAAGATGAAGTGGCGCGAACAGGCAGATCTGACACTAGGCCTTGAGCACTTTGTTGACAATGCTTGTGTTTTTTTTCTGTAGACATAAACTGGTAAAATGGGCAAAAAAGTACTTCTCTCTCACAAAAATCTGCTAAAAGAAAATGAGACCGAGGATTTGTATTTTAAAGGGCTATGCCACCTGTGTATCTGATCCATTCTTGCCTATGTTGGAGAGTGAACACCAAAGTCTACTGCTTAGTGCCTACATAAGGGCTGGGCCTTGTGAATCTCTCCTGCCTGTGGATTCACTGGCCATAGCCTGCCCTTTTGTGCCTCACATTCCTTTGTAGAGACTCAGCCCAAATTTTCTGTGGTGTGTGCCATCAGTTTGGCTTAACTGGAGTTAGTGGTGCATAGGTGACCAGATAGTAAGCGTGAATAATTGACATAGTGTGGGAGGGTAGTAAGTGCTTGTATGAGGCCTGAAAGTTAGGACTGTCCCTATAAAATCAGGATATCTAGTCACTCTAGTTGGGAGAAATAATGTAGATGTTGGGTGGATGCTGCCATTGTTTTGAATACTATGTTGATTAGATCTGCCACGTGACAGTATTCAGAATGCCGCTGCCTGCCGGTGTACTATAGGATTTTTTTCTTTGCTGAATAAGCAACAGTGAGAAACAGAATTTGTCTCCAGTATAAATGCAGCTTTAGGCAGTAAACAGCTCAACATTTTATACCCAAGTAATCTATGTAAAGGTTTAGCCCAGATGGTGAGTAAAACCTCTGGTTTCCTTCTGTGGTACGTGATGGTTATATTGGAGTCCAATCACAACTGTGCTTTGTAAGTCCATTTACAAAAAGTAAGAAAAAAATAAAGAATCTTTAATCCTGTCCAGCTGGGCACTGATCAGGTTTTGAAACTGTCTAGATTTTTCTTGAACAGAGAGCAGCTATCATTATTTACCATGGAAATTCACTTGTGTGTCCTTGGCTAGTTTTCTGATACATTTTGAAATGGGGAGGAGTGTGTGACGTTTTTGATGGAGAACAGTGAGGGAGGAAAAAAAACACCAAAAATCTTGTAACAGCATATTTTATGTTTTAAAAGTACAGTTTATATACCTGGAACCAATATGTAGGTAAGTGACCATTGCACAGAATGATGAGGGGGAAATTTCTTATTTTGAAAGAGTTAGCTTCAGCCTGCTTCCATGGAAGTAATGTGAGTTTGGGTCCTTAATTATATAACCTTTGACCACTGGAAGTTGTTGTCTGGAGCATTAGATTTAGTAATAGTGAAGAAAAAAAAGCATGCTGTAAAAATATAGGCTTTTGCAGTGAAAAATGTCAATAAACTCCAGAAAATAATGGTTTTTAGTACTGGCAGATTTTAAGTATAATGTTTCCTTCTTTACGCCTGGCTAAGGATAAGAAGGTTTTAGGCTTCATTCATCTTCACTGTAAACCACTTTCATATACTCTAGCATATGTAAATATTCAAAACATAACCTGCAGATTTACTTAATTTCCACCACTTGAACATGGACACTTATCTATGAATGCAGCAATGAGATGTGTTCAATATACTGACTTGACAGCTTTCATTTGGTCTAACTGGACTTTGAAAGATAGCTGTGCTTGACATTATACCACATTAAGGTTTTATTTCCACTGAAATTGTGTATATATAGTTTACTTTCTGAAAACTGTTACATTTAATGCTTTGCTTCATACCAAACTAGCTACCATAAACTCTTACTGTTTCCCTGTTGATAGAGCTGGGTGGCTATTTTTCAAATAAATGAAATTTATACAGTCAGATTAGAAACATCTTTTTAAATATTCATGAACAATAAAATATGCAATAATATATTTACGATGTCTAGAAAAATACATATTTATACCTACAACTTAGGTTAGCTTGCTGTTTGTCCACGAGCCCTGATTTTTATTCAAAGGAATTAGAGTTTCTGACTGTGCTGTATATACAAGATAAAAGAAATATATAATCTAAGTTATCCATTCAGTCACATTAGGAGCCACAGGTGTTTTTAGCTTTACAGTATATAGATTTTAGATCATAAGGACAGAATCGGCAGAAGGTTCATCACAGGCTGAGGATAGATATAGTTTCTAGCCATAAAGGTTAGGGTGCGATTCATAGTTCCTTCTATTCTCATCCAGCATACTGTATCTATGCTTGTTTGGAAGATGTCTTCAGGGAGCCTATGAAGTTTGGCACAGACCCATATATTATATTCAGAATGTTCTCTTTATCACTTAATTACTTCCATTATTTTTTTTCTGCATCCAGAATACATTTGCTGAAATAATGTGAATGTGTGGTACAAATGATGCAACAGTCAAACTCTTTCTCTTTTTTATTGTTCATTGCATCATAAATCTTGGTATGATCCCTTCCTTCAATCAAGAGGAGCTTTCCATATTTGTTTAGATGAAATATTACTTTATTCCTCTGCATTATAACAAATGCATAAGAATAAAATTAATGAACATAGGCATATCTGTAACACTAAACAAAGATGATTCTAGAGCATTCATTTGACCAGGCCTTACTTTCTTCACTGTTGAAATGTCTTCACCCAGTGTCTGAGTTGGAGAAATCTAGTACGCATTTCTTAGAGACCTGGATAGTGATAGATGCACGACTCTGGAAAAGATCATTTAATCATGACACAAGCTAAATGGAAATAGGGGATAACTCTTTTCTGCCCCATCTTTCTATACCTCTCATACATTGCATAATTACATTTTTCACATTGTGCCATGCCCGTGCAAGGAAGGTGAGGAAGAATACCCATAAATATAGTCAAAGACTAAATTTGAATCAAACACTTGGGGGGGGGGAAGTCACAGTAGAAGCAGCTTTCTTGTAACATAAATTTACAAAAAGGTGTTAATTAGAAAGGTGGAAGGGTTCCCAGTACACCTACAACCATATGTGAGCTCAGCTAATGACTGGTTTGAAGCATTAGCTCAAAATAGACAAGTGCTTTTTCGAAGCTTTGTTGAGATTTCAAATTATCTTTAGCACAGAGCTATCTATTATTTTAATGCTGTTCTCAAACGTTCATTCTGTTGGTGTTAGAGTTAAAATATGCAGAGCTGTGCCCTCTCACAGTACAAATGATGGGCAATCACCTCTAATATTTTAACTTAGATGTCCTAGGAGGAGTCAACTTGTTAATATGATAAAATTAATGCATATGTATCAGTGTTTACACAAATGTTCTGTGCTGATCATATCTAGTACAAATGTACCATATTTTATAAGCTGATACAAATCAGCAGAGCTTTATTATTGTAATACTGTGTTAGCTGCCTGGCTAAAATTCTTCACCATCATAAATATTTAACTCCAGAACATTAAGTGGTATAAGTTCTTTCATTTCATTATCAACAGTGTATCTGATGTGGTAGCGAAGAAATAATTTTGTTTGAAGCTGGGAATCAGACGGAGGTGTAGTATAATACTATGTTATCCACTTAGTGATTTTAGCTGTTCTGTGACCTATGAGGTTCTGAGAAACCTCCTGTAACTCCGGCAAATTCCCCAGGGCTGGTGCTCGGAGTCATGGCAATCCCAGAGCAGTGTAAGATCAGGAGGGCTAAAAGCCCCCTGTTGGGTGTGGACTTTGTGCTGTGCCTTTAGAGAGAGACCCTGAGAATTTGTGACGGTATTCCTACAGGTTGTCAGTCTAGTTATACAGTATTGATTCCTAAAGTTGATCTTTAAAGCATAAACTGTTCTGCCTCTAGAGTTTATGCCTAGGTAAAATAATTCTTCAACTACTTTTGAAAGCTGGTTGACTTGAAACTTTACAACCAAGGAAGAACTTCCACATACAAATTGGGTAAAACTGATGGTCTCATGTGCTCAGGAGCTCTTCATAAATAGAGATTGGATATGCACATAATTTTGGGAGTGCAGTTTCACAGTCTGCTTTTGAAAACTTGTCACCATGAGTTTATTATGTTTAATGAGTAAGTTTAATTATCTAGTGAGAAAAAAATCCCAGCCTAGGGATGAGGCACTGGAATTTACTGACCTCTGAATGAATGACGTGGATGACCTCAATTAGGAAGCAGTCAATTTATGTTCTTTGTGCCTCTGTTGCTGTAATATAGTAATTGAGCCCATTGAAATGTAACACAATATGCCAGGCTCCTTCAACAGAGTGGGTAAACACCCCTTTTCAAAAGGGCTTCTAACAAAATGATTTTGCATGTATAGAAATCATCCATGTGGAAGCTACAGCCTGGATTGAGCTTCTTTTTTATGTAATTCCCTAAAGGATACAAAGTGAAAGATAGTTTAATTCCATTTGGACATCTACTCTTACTGAAATAATATGCCTTATCTACAGCAATATTATTTTCCTTTTTATGCAGAGCCATTGGGTTGGGGTTGGGTTTTTTGTACATATAAGTAGAAACAATTAAAATGTTTTGGTTGTCCTTTCACATTTAGTTCAAAGGAGTATGTCATTTAAAGAGACTGACATTGTTAGGTCTGCTGTCTTTAGAGAGAAGAAAATACAATAGAGACATGAAAGAGGGTATACACCTGTGTGATACGTGTGTCCATTTTGTACACCTTTCTCTGACATAGGACACTGCCAGTTACAAGGTACTGGACTAAATGGACTACTTGTGGAATATGATCATTCATACATCTGAATCACATTGCAACCTCATAAGGAAGTTCTGTGCCATGATCTTCATGATCCAAATGGGTAGCTGTGTTAGTTTAGTTAAGTAAAACAAACAAGGAGACCTATGGCATGAAGACTGTGTCTACAATAGTAAATTAGTTCAAATTAAGAAGTCATAATTCAAACTAATTTGAACCCTGTCTACACAAGGCTTTGCCTAGTTCCAACTAAAAATTTTAGTTTGGTTAATTCAAACTAACTGCTTAGGTCAAACTAATTTGCTTATTTAGTTCAAACTAGCCTAATGTAGACGTGCTAGTTTGAACTAAATAATTTTTGAATTAGCAGTTAGTTCAAACTAACCATGTTCTTTTTAGTTTGAACTAAGTTTTAGTTTAAATTAGCCATGCTTTTTTTAGTTCAAACTAAGAAGCTAGTTTGAACTAAAAAAGGTGCAACTAGTTCAAACAAACAAACAAACAAACAAACAAACAAAAAAAACCCAAACCAAAACAAAAAAAAAGTGCTCAGTTTGAACTAACTTTAGAACTACTTAGTTTGGACTAGGCAAATCCAAACTAAGATTTAGGTGAAGACATAGCCTTAGAGACCAGCAAATATATTTCTTGCATGAGCTTGCATGGGAGAAAATCCCACTTTGTCTTCAAAGCATCTGACAAAGTGGGATTTTCTCCCATGAAAGCTCATGCAAGAAATATATTTGTTAGTCTTTAAATGCCACAGGACTCCTTGTTTGTTTTACTGATCTCTATGAATTTACATGGGATTTGCTTAGATATGCTGGAATTAGAAATGGAAACAAGAAGCATATTAGAGGTTCCCTTTTGATTTGCTACTTCTGAGTTCCCTCAGTGATTACAGTTTTTTTTTCTCGGAGTATAGTAGGAAAAGCAGCTGAAAAAGTATGCTGATATGCTGATAAAACATAAGCTCATCAAAAGTTTCAGCAGGCAGATCAAAGGCTGTGCAAAACCCTGTTTGATCATTGATGGTGCAAGCATACTGGCTGAACTTATGCCAAGGCTGATTCAACATTCAGGTCACATCTCCCATATAGAAATGTGTAGAGAATGCATTTTAAATAAGGGAAAGGCCAGTGACCAATTCTGGAAGTAATACGCATAACAAGCAATACCTCCCTCCATAGATTTCGAAGAACTTTACAGATCAGCATGGTATCATTATCCCCATTTTCCAGACTAAAAAACCTGAGGCACAGGGATCAGAACAAGTTGGATGTTGTCCAACTAGTTAGTAGGAGATAGATGGTAACAGAACCCAGGTCTCCAGACCTATGCCATATCCACTAGGGCATGATGCTAAACTTGAATAATCCTTATGCAAGCAAGTAGTCTTGTTGATTTTAATGGGAGTACTTGCATGATTAAGGACTGCAAGCTCTGGCCCTTTCTGATCAATATGATTTCTCAGTTGTTTCTAGATTTTTTGTTTTGTTCTAGTCAGTTGATTGCTGTTCTATAGATATTAGGTATTTGATTAATTCTCTAAGGCCAGGTATTTTGTTTGGAGCTCATAAAAGTGGATGTATCTTGAGAATATGATTTCTGAATTCAATCCTGTAATTCATGCTGCTCATTACTCTATTACAGCAAGTCCTATGCGGAAAATATATTTATATTAGGTATTTGATGTTGGTCAGTTTCTCCAAAATGAGTAGTAGTTTATTGCTCCAGGTACTTTTACTGTGTTTTATGATTGTGTTCAAGAGCCATGACTAGCTGATTGGTCTGAAGGGAATAGGTCATAGTGGCTGTCATTGCAATAAATGGAAGGATATTGTTATGGAAGAAGAGCAGAGGGCTGCAATATAGGACAGAGCAATGGGAGAGATTTTTAACACATTGCCTTGTACCTGAGAGGGAAGGAATATGAGGTTGTAAATTCATTTATAAACTGATTCACATTAAAGGATTTGCTAGACTGTAGTCTTCCTGTTGGCTTCAGTAAGACACAAATGTCTAATATCCTTGGAACCACATACACACAAAATGATTGGAAATGAAAGAGGTAAAAACAAATATCTCTTAATACATAGCTTTAAACTCTTTGGAGCAGGGACCAGGGCGTGGCTTGCCATTTGAAATCTCTGCATGTCTATGTGCTAGTTAAAAGTGTTTCTTAATAATAAAGAGAGAGCTTGCTTTTGTGATAGTATTAAATACCCATTTCCATTACATAGATCCTGCCATAATAGCTGGCCTTCTAAGATTTAAGAGCATTAAACTGAAAGACCAATGCTAACTTTTATGCTTGGTCCATAGCTGCTTTGCAAATGTGCAAGCCAAAGTTGAACTATACATTTATAGGTATTGGCGACTTCATTTTGAACATACCTTTCCCACATGAAACAGCTGACACTCTCATTCTTATTGTATGTTATGGTTCTGATTTCTCCCCCACCTATGTCCCTCTGGGCAGATAATGAGCTCTTATGAGCTGTGTGACAGTGCTAATTACTGTGATTATTGTCATTCAATAATTCACTATTACACTATTTTTTTCTCTCTAGGAAGAGGGAGGCAGAAGAGAATTTAGACATATACAAAGCATTCTAGGTAGACCAGTATTAATGAAAATGTTCCATTTTAGGTTGCCACAATTATGTTAGAGCATGAAGCTTGATTTATATACGAGGAGGTGGTGTCCTTTTTTAGACTCTCTGTAGGTGTTTTGTTGGTTAAAAAAGAAAAGATGAACCTTGGGGCACATGTGTGGGGGATATTCTGTTCAAGGCTAATGCTATAGACATTTTTTTATGCGAGAGAAACATAAGTAGAGTGAACTATTTGTTCCTATTACACAGTGCATAAATTGTAGGAATGGTAGGAAAATAATGGTAGGAAAGCATGTAAATTTTGTCAAGGCCCTGTTAACCAGGATAATAGTTTCCAATGTACTAGGCTCAGTAGTTGTCAGATCATTTCAGGATGGTCAGGTTAGTGGGGCACCACTCTCTCATAATAGCTCTATTATGACCTATTATGGTATCTGCCTATTATGGTTGCTTCCCCGTTGTAGCTAGTCTTCCACAGATAATCCCCGTGGCTACTTGAAGAATGCTGTATTTAAGTTGAAATACAAATTGCAAAGCAAAACAATTCAGACAAAGCAAATTACTGTTAAAGGAAATGAAGAGAAGATGAACTCCCTGTTAATACCCTGTCTTCTTCCCATGTTTTGTCATCCCATTTCTTCCCTATTACCTCATCACCAACATGTTGTGCTGTCTTACTGCTGTCTCATCAGAAACTCTGACATTCCTTGGTGCAAGGATTTTGTCGTCTTAAATATTAAAAAGGCCATGCACAATCAGTGATAGTACCATGCAAATGATAAGTAATAATGTCAAAATGATTTTCTATCATATCCATCATAAAATTTCAGTGTTCAAACTTAATTTTCCTAAGACACCAGCTAATTGGTGTAGATCAATGGGAAGTTGTATGTGAAGTAAACAAAGAATCTTGTATACAAGAAAACTATAAAATAAAGATAAGTAACAAACTGTAATATCACAATATATCAATTAATATCATCCTTTGTATGAGGATGAGCTCACAGGTACTTCATTTCTAAGTGCAGATCAACACTGTGCTAAGTAGTTATGGACCCAAATCTACTAAAAGCAAAATATTAAGTATAAATGATACATTTAGGCTATGTCTGCACTTAAATTATGAAATTGATTTAACTTAAATTGAACTAATTACATTGAACTAATAATTCTTCAAATTGAATTAAGTTAAATTGAATGAACACAACTCCACTAGAAACCCAAATTGAATTAGCATGTACATGGACAGGACTTTTTAGTTCGATTTGGAAGGGGGGCACCATGGGAAGTGTGGCAACATGACCCCCAAGAATGGCCATTCCCTCACCCAATATATAGAAAGAGAAAGGTATTCTGGGAGGAAGAAGGGCAAAAAATGTTGTTTCAAACTAATGGTTAGTTCAAATCAACATGGTTACACTGCTTTAAATAAAACTATTAAGGTTGATTTAACCATCATTTTGATTTTCAAGGCAGGTTTTATCATTTCCATATAACCTCTCCTTATTTCAAACTGAGAGAGGTCCTTAGTTTGATTTAAGGAAAGCTAGTGTATCCTTGTAATACTTAAAATCAAATTAATCATCATTAATTCGATTTAAAGTATAAGTGTAGACATAGCCTTAAAGAGACATTAAGCTATTTTTCTCCACTGAAATCTGGGTGTCTTTGAATTGCAGGAGAAAGCACAAATATAGTGATTGGAATCCAAACCCGAACCTGCATTTAAATTTCGCACCTAGTCCCTGTTTATGTTACAGTTTAACGAAAATTCAGGATCTCAATATAAATGAAATTTTGACATGGCGTGGAAGGAAATAGTCAGATTCAGAGACTCAGTTCTGAATTTTCTTGATTACTGTGAATATTGTAATACGATGCTTTATATTTTCACCAGTCTTCCTTAATTGTTTCTGAAATGTGTATGGGGTGCATCCTTTTTAGATAAGCAAAACAAATATTTGTGCACCCAAAACTGTCTTGAGACATAAATGACACTTTTTGTATGAGCACTCTCACGAAAGCACACTCGGATTGTAACGTATATTCAGTGTAGTGTGACAACTTAATAAAATAAAAACTATTATTAAATTATAATCTTAAAATTCAAAAAATAATTAAAATGCCTAAGCAGCTGGTTAATGTGGGAAAAAAGAGTGGAGGAGCCAGATAAGGTGAAAGCATTTTTGATCACAGTGAAAGAAAAATACCTTTTGAGGTAGAGGAAAAAATTATTTGGGGCTAGTTTTTTCAAAATACTCAGCATCCAGGAATTCCCATTTGGAACAAAAGAAGCAACAGGGCATGGAATACATTTGGAAATTTGGCTGCTTCATTTAGATGTGTAAACTGCTATTATTCACATTGCAGAAGCACTGCACAAGCACAAAACAACAAAGAGCTTCAACAGGAATGGGTTTTTTGTTTTTAATTTTTGTTTTTTCTTTTCTTTTGGGGTTGGGGGTTTAAAAAAAAAAAAAGAGAGACAATCCCAGTTGTGAGTGCTGAGCATTTTTGGTGCATTTTACAGTTGGTAGATAAGCTGTTTTCTTGTAGAGGAGTGAGATTTAAAATCGTAGAACTAGCTAACAAATGGAAAACATTCATGTATGTATGAACAGAATATGATCATGTAACTGGTTGGTTCCTGTTCTTAATATTTATGTTTTTGCTGTTGAAGATAATTTATGGTTCTTAAGTGCTTCCTCCATCCCCCCAACTTGGCTTCTCATTGAGTTGATCTTGTTTATATTTGCATTTCTGTACCTTGAAAAATCTGACTGTTTCCTGTTGTGACGGTAGATCATTGTGTGAGGTCTCTAAGTCACTATTATGAATTCACTGCAAGGATGAAATGGGAGAGAGGCTGTGATGTGGGTAAACAAGATCATTTTCGAACACAAATAGCTTTAGTAACTGGCAAACATGGTGAGAAATGGCAAGGGAAAAACTGAAGTGTAAACAGGTTAATGTTTTTGAAAAAAAATCGCTTTTTATATGATAGTCCTTGGGTCCTTCCTTAAGATATGTGACTTTTGTTTAATGGATTTTCTCTTCCTGGCTTTCACTTAAAGCAACTAGACCTCCGGGTATAAACACTGTAAACACTTTTTTAGCAGTTTTTTTTTTCCTTCTCCCCCTGGACTTTAGTCATCAGAATTCAATGTTACGATATCTCAGGCCACGAATGCAACTGATTTTCATAAGACTTGTGCTGCAAGGCCACTTAGATACTTATGTAAATCCTACTTAGAACTGCTAATTTTAGCAATTTTTGGTATTTGGAGAGAAGACAAGGACTAGGTCAAGGTGTAGTCAAAATGCATCTGTTTCTTACTCAGAATGACAAGGCACTGAAGAACTGGAATGGGCTTTGGAGGTCCAGTAACGGGCCCTACCTAACCTGAGATCTGATCCAAAGTCAGAAGGAATCCGCAGGAGAATTATAGGCCTTTCAGTCTGATAGTGTTTCCAGGAAGGATGATGGCACAGAGCATACTGGGCTTGATTAATAAAGAATTAAAGGAGGGTAATGTTAATTAATGCCAGTCACCATGGGTTTATGGACAACAGATCCTATAAAATAATCTCAATGTCTTTATTTTATATGGGATTAAAAGTTTGGCTGAAAAAATTGGTAGTATTGATGTAATAAACTTAAACTTCTGTGAGGCAGTTGACTTAATACTGCATGGCATTTTGATTAAAAAAGCTAGAACAGTATCAAATTAGCATTGTCTATGCTAAACAGATTAAAAACTGACTCAGTGATAGGTCTCAACATATAATTGTAAATGGGGAATAATTGCGTGATGTGTTTCCAGTAAATTATGCAAGGATAAATTCTTGGTCCTACACTAGTTTACATTTAAATTAATGACCCGGAAGAAAAAATAAAATCGTCACAGTTGAAGTTTGCAGGCTGCACAGTGATTAGATGAGTAATAAATAATGAAGTGAACATGGTACTGATTCAGAGCAATCTGGATCACTTGATAAACTGGGTGCAAGCAGATAATAACTGTTTTGATATAACTAGATGTATACATCTAGGAACAAAGAATGTAGGACATACTTGCACAATGGGAGAGAGAGTCCAGGGATCTCTTAAAAAGATTTGGGATTGGTGCTAGAGTGATCCTTGAACATATCAACATGATTCTTGACTAGAAATAATTTATCTCTATATTTGGTATTGGTGTGACTACTGCTAGAATACACTGTCCACAATTCAAGTAGGTTGTTGATAAACAGGAGATGGTTCAAAGAAGAGCCACAAGAATAATTAAAGGATGAGAAAATATGCCTTACAGTAAAGACTCAAGGAGTTAAAGTGATTTAGCTTATCAAATAAAAAGTAAGGCATGAATTGAATGCAGTCTCTAAGGACCTACATGGGAAACCAATATTTGATAATGGTTCTTTAGTCTAGCAGAGAAGGGATAATACATTCTAATGTTTGGTAGTTGAAACTAATCAAATTCAGACTGGAAATAAGATCTGTTCCTGGGAATATTTTGATGACGATCTATTGCCTGAGCTAAATAGGAGGTCAGACTAGAGGAGTGCAAGGACTCCTCTGACACTGGAATCTATCTATTTTGGCAACTGTGGCTACACAGTGGCTGACAGGTCTAGCAATTCTGTTTTTACTCTGTCCTTACTCAGGCAAAACTCCTGTTGGTGATTTTCTTTTTCTCTGGATTAAGGATCAGTAAAAATTGAGGAAGGCCTTGAGGGTTTGGCCCACAGAAAAAAGCTTGTGCAAACCTTCAGATAATTTTATGTAAGGGAATAAAATGATTGTATATAATTCAAAGGATGCTGATGCCATCTCTTTTGCAATTAAAGAAGTAAACTATGAACAAAGAATAGTTGTACTAACTGATGATTAAGTCCTGATGTGAGAAATTTCTACATGAGTAAAATCCAACACTAAACTGATTAACGGTTTAGTCGTGCATCAATTCATAACAGAGCATTTTACAGCCAAGTGAAAATTCTGTGCTGCCTCTTACTTTGAGAAGCAAAGTTATTGGCAAGGTTTTGTGGTTCAAGTAGACTGACAGTGCATTTCCAAGTAACATGAGCGCAGGAGGCTTTATCAGATTATTTTAGTCTATTGTCATAAAACCATATCAGTAAAACTTAATAGGAAGTTGAAAGTGAAATTACAGCAAACTGTGAACTTAATAATACCCGGTGGGAGCTCATTAATATCTCAACAGGTACACTCATGCATTATCCTAATTGCAGATGATCCTCAATGAAAATGGCTTTTTTGAAGTTTTGTGACAACTGTCCATTGTCAGGTACTATCATTTTATTAAACTTTTACTCTGTGACGAAGTGAAAGGATGACATAATTCAGTCACACTTAAAATATGATTATGGAAATACTATTTTTGATGCCACCATTTATACATGTAGTTCTTTGCTGAATGGAACAAGCAAAAGGAGTGGGAAAAAAGGGGGAGAGTGAGAGAAGCTGTAGGGTGGATGCTGGTATGCACAATCTAGATGATGAGTGTCAGAAATGGTAAGACAGAAGTTCCTCATTTGTATTCTGTGAGCCCTTGCTGGTGCTCCACGGACAGCGTCCTTATCTCATGGTATTGGTTCTCTTCCTTATTTCAAGCTGAGAGAGAGAGAACAGAAGGGAGGGGGATATGAAAAGAAGAGGAAAAGTGAACCCTTATCAAACTAAACTATTTAAAAATACATAAATATTTTCCTCATCTTGATTTACCATGTACCCAATGGCTGTAGTTGCCACACAAATGCTAAATTATGGGAATTAATAGCACAAAAACCTCCTAATACGATATGGACTCTATGAGGAAAAATCTTGGTAGCCCCATTGTGAATACATTTTAGGGTATCATTCTGTGCAAAAAATTGCTTGATGTATAGAATAGATGTTTCTCCTTGCTTATTCCTGGATGTGCAAGAGAACATTTCAGACTTCTGCATAATAGGTGTACATATAACAAAATGATTATGTATGCTGGCCACCAAGGATTGCATTATGCTCACTGATAACAGAGCTCTTCCGGACAATAATAGTATGACGTGCACTGGTAGAGAAGTGTGATTGCAGGCTCTTTAGGAAGCGTAATGAGCAACGAGGCATCAGTGTAGTGTAGCTGAAAGGCGCTTTTGTCCCAGTGCTCTGTAGTCTGGAGCACTTTCAAGCCAAATGGCTGTCTTCTGCACAGGTGTGTGGAGGAGGGAATGTCTATTCTACAGAAATCTTCCCTTACAGCTTTGCCAATTAAAGTTTGTGTCAACTTTGTACTTCATTTGCCTTTTAGTTGCAGTTCTATTTTTAGAAGAGGTTTTAGTTCCTAATAGTAGCTTGGTAGATCATGGAAAAAAAACATCTAATTCCACTGTGTGGTTTTATGTCTGGAATGTTTTCTGTATGGCTTTCATTGTGTCTGTTATAGCAAATATACTGAGATGCTCAATGTGTTTAATAAACCTTGCTTTTCAAATAAAACTACTGAGTTGCAAAGGGATCAAGTAGAGTGCATTCTTCATTAAAGGGAAAATGAAAGAAACTTATGCTAATGTGCAATAAAAAATAAATTACAACTTTTAATTAATAATTGGCAAATGCAATGCAATCATTTTCAATTGTCCTTTGCTGTTTTTAAGCAGAATATCATCTATGTGGAATACATGAATTAGTTCTATATGATGTCCAATTTAATTCCTCAAACCTAAGGCAACCATATGAAAATCTGATACTACTTGATGGGCTTTGTTGTGCATAGTAGCGTAAGATTTCTGGTTAAGAGGAAGAGAAGCTGCTGAGGCCTAGGTTAATGGGAATTGACTCTATCTTAAAGAGACTTTTTGAGAAGGCCTGAACTAAGCAGAAGTAGCTTGTGACATGTATCTTGGTTAGCAGCATTGCGGTGAATGCTTGAGCAAGATGTACCCCTTAAGGGGGCAGAGGGTAAACCTCTCAGGAGTTAAGTATTTTCCCTCAAAGTAGAATGGCTTCAGGCAGCAGTTTCTATTGTACTAGAGCCAAAATGTTTATTGTACCAACTGTAACCACAAAAGTATGTGAGAGAACGAGTGTGGCTGGCATGGACAGAAAGTCCCAAGTTCCCAGGGCAGACTCAGTGACTGGCCAGGACGCTCGGGTACCTATCAGAAGTGACCATAGATCTGCTACCAAGATTCTAGAATTGCATGGAAAGGAGGATTTTTCTGCCCTGGAAAATATTGGCTTTTCAAAATTTAACAAGGAGTTCTGTGGCCCTTTACAAAATTAGTTTCTGTTCTGAATCAAAAAGGAAAGTTTAAAAATACAAAATATGGCTAATGAAACGAAACATTGTGAAAAGTGTCAAGTCCAAAATGATGCAATGAAAAGTTTGGATAGTTTTATCAAAGCATACCAAATTGTCAGTTTGAATTGACATTTTGACATAAAATGTTTGTTTTGTTCTGTTTTTTAAATCAATAAGAAAGACATTTACCATAATCATGAAGTGAATTACTATCTCTTTGTTTCAAAATGGTTATTTAAACCTAGGTTCACAGTTCCTTGCCAGAGAATTGAGATTTGTCATTGTAACTGACATTTTTTAATCCGGGTTTAAAACGAAAAAAAATGTTAGTTGTTCTTGTTACATTAAATAATATATAAAGGAAAGAAATGAAGAATAATTCTTTATTTACTTGATAAATATGCATCATTTTATCTCTGCTTAGAAGAGTTCTGGTTGAGAATCCTTGAAGTCAGTTAAGCTGACACATACCATATAGATTTAAGCTTGAGCTCTCATGCTGTGATGGTGTTATATATACATTAAACAGAGCTTCTAAAATAGATTTATGAGCCTTTTTTTGTGAATTATCTATGACGCATTAATGCTTAAACAAAATCTTTCTTCCCTTCAGTCTCTTCTCTTGCTACTTTAATCCTTCAAGAAGGGACTATAATGTGGGATTTGTTGACTTCCCAGTCATTCCCAAGGCATCAGAGTGTGACATTTCAAACTTAGCATCACTGTAGGATCAAGCCAAGAACAAAAATGGATTAGAGGGAGAAAACTTGTAACATAGGTGTTTCAAAAAGTATTGGTCAAGATATACAAACTCTTTTCCCTTTGATTTTCAGGTAGAATCCACAGCCTGTTGGTTGCCACCATTTGATGGCTCTTGGTGGTATAGGTGAATTATGTTGGTAGCCTACAACTGTCTACATCACAAAATATTATCAAAGCTAATGTTTATCAATGTGATTGTAGGCAGTTTCAGCAAATAGGCTATGGACTGATAGGATCATAGAGAATAAATTCTCTCATCCCTAAATGTTGCTCCTAAGGATTAAGACTCATTAACAATAGTGTTACAGTGTTGCTTACTCTATAATGTCTGAGTCATTCTGTGCTTTATAAGGCAGTGGTCCCCAATATGTGGCCTGGGGGCAAAAGTGGCCCACGGGGGCTTTCAAAGTGGCCCATGGCTCTCCTCTCGCTGACTACAGAAAGGAAGCGCAGCCTAAGTACCTAGGCAGAGTGCATTTCCATGGAGCTAAAAGACCAAGGCAGGCTCATTGTTTCAGCTGAAGGGATGGGATGGGAATGTTCCCTTCCTCCTGGCTGTAGCAGGGAGCACAGTAAAGTGCTCCATCTAGGTCTCTAGGTGCTGGGGCAAGATGGAGGGGAGCATTACTCTTTCGCACCCTTAGTTGCAGAAGGGAGTCACTGCTTAGGGATCCAGGTGGAGTGCACAAAGCTACACGATGCTTGTGATATCCCTGCCACAGCTAGGGAAACAAAATCAGTGAGGAGGCAGCCTCCTTGGTGAACTCCTTCCGTCTGGCTGCAGGGGTGTGGGAGAGACTGATGATTCATCGGGGTTCTCAGGATGATATCTGTGGCCCTTGAGCCAAAAATGTTTGGAACCATGGGTATAAGAGAATAAATATCTTTGGATGGTGGGACTGGAAAGTGAGTATCTCACTTTTATAACAAGTAAAATGGCCATTATTGGAATTTTAGACCTCAGTCCCCCTGATTCTCTTTTGGCATGTAGAGCTGAATTTCAGGATTCAGGGGTGAAATTAAGGTCCTGTTGATATCAGTGAGAACAATTCCTTTGACTTCTGGGGCCAGGATTCTATCCCATATTAGTATTATTCCTATACTGCTTCCAAGTCCCTGACATGCACTTTTGTTTTTTGTTCTAGTTTAGGCATGCTTGACACGCACAATATTTTAGCCCATGGTGGTAGAGAATGGCCCACTTCATCGCACCTCTGCCATTTTTATTGTAATCTGAGATGGACAGGTTCACTGAATTCAGATGTGAAATCTACATCTGAATTGCCCTCAAACTGGGACAGGGGTCTCAAACTCAAATCACCATGAGGGCCACATGAGGACTAGTACATTAGCCTGAGGGCCACATCACTGAAACCTTTTCATACAATGATATTGCAAATATTGGTAACAATAGTGTCATTGTGGGCCTAAGGAGATAGCTTTAGGGGCCACCTGTGGCCACTTGTTTGGGACTCCTGGATTAGAAGCTTAGACTCATCCTAACATTAATCCAAATGCTATATTCTGGGGCCATCTCTAAGGAGGAAAAAAAACATACGACAAATTGTCACTGAGATGTCAAAACAAACTGAAATGGTGCTTCAAACTTGTAAGTCTAAAGAGTTTAATTAAACTCAGTGGAGACATCTCAGAGGAAAACAAGACATTTACATGTTCTTTTTTTTTCATTATTTCTTGCATAAGACTATTTTTCCATGTTAATATTATCCTTACTCAAACCAGTACAATAGCACCCAGGGTCATATAGCAGAGGGTTCCCCACTTAAGTTAATGTGGGATGTGTGCACACAGCTGAAGTCAGAATATGATCCATAAACATATCAACACTTTTCCAGAAGGAAAAAAAAATTGAATAGCTGTGAGCATCTCGAGATTTTCTAGGGATAAGTTGTTCTCAAGAGTCCAGTTTTGTCTGGCCTACACCTGTCAGTTTTTTAGTTATTTGATATCTTAATGAGACAGGCATGAAAACTAGTAGTAAAAGAAATATACCCTCTTGATTTCAGCTGACTTGAACAGATGTTCAATCTGTACATCTGGGATGCTGACTTTGTGCAGGGAAAAGAGCATGGGAATAGCAAACATCCTTGGGAGGTACCAGAAATGGAAAGGGAGCTCTGATGCAAAAATTGAATGGCAGTGTTTTCAGTGAATATTACACCTGCTTTTCTTCTTCTTCTTTTCTCCTGCTTCCTAAAGAAAATCTTTCTTAAGTTCGTGTCATTGTATACCATTCTTAGACATTCTGAAGGAAACTGTGAATGACAGGGTTGGTTTTAATATTGTAACAGCTAGAAGCAGATTGAAATAGACAGATCTGGTTAAAATTTCATGAATGAAAAATATGAGTGATTTAAAAGCATCATTTTTTAAAAGTAATAAAATAAAATAAAATAAAAACATTGGGAATATTCAGTGAAATTTTGCTCACTTATAAGAAAGAAAAATGTATCTTTTGGTTTATGTCAAACATTTACTGACAAGTTAATAAATACTTTAGGTTTTACATATCGCATATGTAAGAAACACTTTTCAACTTGTATATTTTTACATTAATGAAGCTCAGCCCATTGTACAGTTGCTCAATATACAATATTGCATATTAGGCCGGTCTTTAATCTAATTAGCAGTGTGTTTATAATGTGATACAACTGTCCAAGGTTAACTCTGTTCCTCAGATATCATCCTATTAGAAGGAAAATTGAGCTGAAACCCAAAATAAATTAAATGCTTTATAGCAGCGTTTTATGAATTGAGAGAGAACAATCACTCTTAATAAACCAAAAAAAGTACCCTGAACACCTTTAAAAGTTTTCCAGTAGCTATAAGTGTAACAGTGCTGTCAGTTTTGGTACTTGGAATTAGCAATAGGATGCAGATCTTCCACGGTATCCTCATAGCTCAGTGGGCAATTTATGGGAGTACTGAATATGCCTGTAGGTGTATCCTATAATAAGTATAAGGAATTCTGCTGAAACTGAGGTAATAGATCAATTAATCTCAGAAAAACCTGGCAAAATTTAAGTGTGACCAGTACCTGTAGTATCCTGCTTCTGAACATATTAAAACTCAGCCCTAATTTATAGTTTCCGCACTTTACAATGGCAGTTGACAGGACATGTGCGAGGAACGTAAAATGCCTTGCATATCTCCCAATGACTTACTAAGACCTCCCTAAATACTTCACTAAGCTGACTAGAAATGCCTTCCAGTTGGCTTACTGCCCCTCCAGTTCCAGGACTGGAGTTACTATGGTGATTTCCAGAGTGATTGAGCACATCTACACAGACCACTCAGTGGAACCCAGAAAATCGTGCTGACAGGGGTGATTTTGCCACTGTCAGTATAAACTTACCCACAGACTTTTTAAAATTAACTTTTTAAAGTGCATGCAAGAAAAGGCAAAACAGAAAGGAAGGGCAGAATGCTACAAGTTCATTTCTCTAACAGAGGTAGCAATTTTCACAACTCCAGTTGAAAATTTAAGCATTGTGCGGGTTAATAATTTATAATGAAGAAAGATATTACACTAAGGGCCTGATTTGGCCAACTCCCTGAATTCAGAGTTCTTACTAACTTCAATGGGACTTCAGTGTCAGGAGTGCAGGTAGGATCAGGCCCAACATTTTGAAGAATAGAATTACCTGGCTCCTTAATAAATGGCATACCTCATAATGGGCTATATTATAGAGGTATTTGAAGCCTCTCTTAATATTTCTATTAAAGATAGTATATGTTTCAGCAATTGTTGGGATTTTTAACACTTTATGTATTTTTAGTAAATGTATGCATCTGCAAGGCTACTTCATTACTGTGCTGCTCTCTTTCCATAATTATATGTAGGCATACTAGGCGCTTACCTCTACGATTCTTGGGGAAGCAAAGTAACTCTCAACATGCATTGATTTTCATTGGGAATTGAAGCTTTTTCAAGATTGAATCTTGGTGTATATAGCATTGTTCCTTTCTTTGAGAAAGAGAGAGAGAACAATACATATTGGTAGGAATGATTTGGTACAGATAGACGATGGCTCCCAGAGCATATAGATGATACCTGTACAGAACTATGAAATATTGATGTTTCCACAGGCTGAAACCATCTTATATTTATTAGCATGCATGGGCATGTGGTGAGCCTTTCTCTCTGTTTCCCAACTCAACTTCAGGATCCAAATGACCAAACACTAATAAAATCTGATTTATAGTCAAAAGAACATATACAGAGATATTTTCTGCACATTGTTATGTTTAGTTAAAGTAGCCTTAAGGGAACAAATAAATATTTTCGTTTCATATAGCTTAATCCCAAGAGAAACACAGGGGGGAGTTTGGAAGAGCAGTTACTTTTAAATTGTTCCACTTTGGTTTTCTTACAAATTAGCAGTTTTAATTCAGAAGCTGGAGATCATGGCTTATTAAAAAGTGTCACCCTTTAAATCTCCACTATAGGAGAAAACAAAACTGTCAGGTCTAGACCAGAATATCTAAGGGGCTGATTTTGAAACTGTCAGGTGCAAAACTGTGCAATTACATGCACAATTTGTGCATACTAATATACCTCCACATACAAATTGATATCTACAGATGTAAATGATCAGTTTTATGAACCACCAGCTATTTGTATATCCTACACATTATATCTACAGGCAACAGCAGTAATGTGGTATGCAAAATAATCATTTAATAGCACAACTGACATTTTTGAATATTGCCCTCTTAAAGGTGCAAGGAAGAAGAAAAACGGAAAATATTTTAATTCAGTGATGACTTTTCTTGTAGTCCAGTCACTCCTGAAGTATTTTGAGAGATGGATTATTTGCTTTGTGCTGAGATACTAAAGCAAAAAAGGAAATAACCAGGTGGATATATGGCAGTGTAACAGAGGTTCAGCTGAAGCTAATATTAGAGGTGTGTTGAGTTTGTGAAGATATTACTTACCAAAAACTGTTTCTTTCCTACAGATTCCCCAGATCAGTTATGCCTCAACTGCACCAGAGTTAAGTGATGACAGGCGCTATGATTTCTTCTCACGGGTGGTCCCTCCAGATTCCTTTCAAGCACAGGCAATGGTTGACATCGTAAAAGCTTTGGGTTGGAATTATGTGTCAACTTTGGCTTCTGAAGGAAATTATGGAGAAAAAGGAGTGGAGTCCTTCATGCAGATTTCCAGAGAGGCAGGTAGGCAAATAAAGAACTGTATAGTGTGAATAGATATTTATGTAATACATATTGTTGTACTATTCTTCTCCAAACAAAAATTTGAGTCTACTTCTTGTCCCACTTCCTTTTAATTTCTCAGCAATGGCTCCCTGTTCTCTCATTCTTAACTTGCTCATGGAGTTCCAGAAACAAAGCACTTGAGGGTTTGAAACTTGAACAGTTTTCATGCACCACTGGAGAAAATATAAAACACTGAATTGCTTCCAGCTTCTAGCATTCCAGTGTAAAATATTATATTATGATGACATGGTACAAGACAGATTTTTGAAATACTGAGCTTTTATCTCTGCACAGCTGGAAGTTCTCTGAAAGCAGAAAATTATTGGACATTGACTCATGTCATACTATGCCTGTCCACCTTTGAAGCAGTTATGAGATATTTCTTTTCTTTTTTTTTTTTTTTGGCAAATTCATTGAGGAAATTCATTCTCTTCATCTTGAATGGAGGAAGCTTACTGGCCTGGGAAGAGAGGGAAATTCAGGAAAAATGCTTCAGGGCATATAGGGGTACTGGGGGTCTGGGACATGTCATGTTTTTTGGTGCTGGGATTGCTTATGATTTCAGTAGCTGATTGATTAATATTCCCAAAACTCTACGCTTTAAAATAAACACATCTGAGGTTGATATAACTATAGTGGAATATGTTTACTGGTTAAAACTTTTGTTCTAAGCAAAGATGGAACCATAATGTCAAACTGGCTTCAATTTCCCCCCAATAAGCTGGGACTCTGAAGGAATATATGTTATTAGAAAATGAATCGAGCACAAGTGAATTTATTGAAAATCATGTTTTTTTGGTATTTCTTGGCCAAAGAATTTGAGATACCTCATGTGCCAGTTAAGGGTAGTGTACTCAGAATATGCTGGTCTCTAGTAGAGGCTTATATAAAATTCAATACTATAGCTATATGATTATATAGTTTGGAAGAGGATAACATGTTAAAAAGAACTGAATGTTTCATTATTTTTATCAAGGTGCTGTCTGGTTCTATCATGCTTAAATAAGTAAAACTTCCATTTACTTGAGTTGGAGTAAAGATTATTAAGGAGAAAACAATCTTAAATGCAAAGATTATAGTGGGGCTTACAGTAGTCTCAAAAACATTTGAGGTTTGTGTTCTCCTCTATTATAAAACCAGTTCAGAAGCATGCACAACATTTTGGCAAATTGTCTGTGTTATCCAAGAGTTGGAGAGCATTAGCCTGTTCACTCACCCCCCAAACTGTCACTGAGTAAGTCACCGCATCTCATTCATCAGTGTAATCCATGTAAGAATTGCAGAGGTGATGATTCTGCACTCTGAAGAAGGGGGCTTTAGAAAGAAGAGTCTGAAATTGTTTCTTTATGTTGATATTATGGAAGATGATGGAATTTGCATACATTCCTCTGTTCATTTGAATGCATATTTATGTGGTATTAAAGGAAACTATTTTGGATTTAATCCCACAGAAAGTGACAATATGCCAGTATCCATTATCATTTAAATTCAAATGTATCACAAACACTTTTGCAAAATAATACTGAGCATGTGTTTTCTACATGGAGGACAAGCTATAGTTCTATGATAATTTTGTTCTTTAGACGTTCTACAGAAATAACTTAGTGAAATAGTTGTTTGTGTAAGCAACATGAAACTAAATATATGCCATTAAAAACCCCCAAAACAAAGCATGACAATTGCATAGTTAACCTGTTAAAACCTATGTGAAATGTGTAGTAATGTGGGTTACTCTCACAGCACTAGGAAGTTGGCAGATATAGAGTGTAAACTTCCTTTAATATAAGCATCTTGTCTTGTGTTGGAATTCATACCATATAATCTCCAGTACTCCCGCAAATGCTGTGCGGCGTCTTTTTCTTCTTAAGATTGCATTGAATCTCTGTGTTGCACTGACACAGTGTAGATGGCAATCTGAGTGTATCTAACACTTCTTAACCATTTTCCTTGCTCCTTTTAAAAATCTAGAATGAACAGAAAATCCAAGGTGGTCCCATTTCCTAAATATTTTACAAAGATGACAACCAAATGTTCAGGTATTATTCTCTAGATATGGGTATTGATATATTAATCAGAGAAACAACATGCAGTGAAATAGTTGCTACCTACCTGCCACAAGAGTGGAAAACACGGCAATGATTGGGACAGCCCCAGGAAGAAAGGGAAGAAGAGCACGTGCTGGGGAGTTTCTGCCCACTCTAGAGTTTCCATCCACTCACTGTCCACTTAAGGGAGGGGTAATCTTAGGAGAGTCTATCCCAAGTTAAATGGTAGGATCCCTATAACCCCTGTACCAACTGAACAATTCAAATGCTTGGTAGGTGGGAGTATGGATGAAAAGGAAGGGAATGCTCCTCGCCTGTGTTAAATGTGAGAACTGCAGCCCATTGCTTAAAATCCATCCCTTCATCTTTCCTCATTCAGTGCCATGCCTGGATTAAGGATTTTATTTTTACCTAAGGGGTAGATTGAAGCTATATTACAAATCTGTTGTAGGTACCAGGTAGCTGTGTTGCCCAAGGAGCAGACTGCGAAGCACATTGTGATCTGCCTTCATTCCCCTGGAATGAGGGCGGACTGAGGGGCACATATCCTCTACCTGTTCCTAGCGTGCTGAAACAGCTGGACTGGACAAGGCACCAGAGAGCCAAGCAAAGGTTCCTCCTACTTTCCACCCACAGACACAGAATGGACATAGCAGTTTTTAGAGGTCCCATTCCTCTCTCTGTTTCTACACATGGTAGGTAGATGCAAAACAGTCCTCTGTTCCTCAGTAGCTACACAGAATGGGCTAAACTTAGCTGCAGGTCTGCGTGTACACAATTCACTCCCTCTAGTGGTTTATCTTTGGCACAGAGTGTAAAGCTTTTGTCTGACCATTGTATCAAGCTATGAATCCTTTGAAGAGGAAACAAAGGGAAGTAATTTTATTGAGTCTTCCAACTGCTCACTTTTTTGTATCTGTTAGTTTGAACTATTTAAAAGGCATGCAGGTGAACAGAGGTGAAGATATACCCAGTAACTAAACAGGTCACTTGAATAAATAAGCACTGAAAAAGATGTTAAGTAGTGAGGGATGCATCTCTATTGAGTGGCCATCATAAGGCGTATGCATTTAGAACAGTAAGTAGATCTGAATGAATACCAAAGATCATGTGTAGTATCTTCAAAAACAGTCTTAGCATGGCTAGAATATGTGATCCTTTGATAAAAGCAAGCTGTGAAGTCCTGTTCTTCCAGGAAGGAAACAGAGGAAGGGATTCCGTTGGGTTGCTCCAGGTGCTATTGTATGAAAGGAGCGCCACTGTGCCCAGGGCTACTGTTCTGTAAAGGCCAGCAAGCTAAAGATGCAGGTGGTAAACGCTTGAAAGAGCTAATGCTACAAAGGAGAAGAAATGCCAACATGATGTGGTGGTGATTTAGGCCAGGTTTTTTTCCCCTCATCTCTTTGTAGAAATTTCAGGTTCCTGGTAAAAATGGAACATTTCAGGGTTGCCTATCTTTTTCCAACCCAAGTGTTATATAGGACAGACATCTCTTGGGAAGAGGAATTGTTGCCTAAAAGGAACGCTAGCTATAGTTTTTTTTTCCCATTTCTAGTTAGTTATCCATATTCTCAACTAAGAAGAGGAATATTGATAGGGATGGTTTACATTTTGTTTACTGAACTGAATCCTTTTTTGTGATTTGGACTTATTTCCCAACTGCATATCTAACTTACGTGAAATTAGTGGAACTACAAGCTAAACTCAGCTATTTGCGCCTCCCAAAAATGGCAGAGAGACAGACAACAGATTCATAACACAAACCACAGACCTGCCTACACAGAATATTTTGATTGTAAACTCTTTGGGAGCAGAAATCCTCTCTTTTTGTTCTGTGTTTGTACAGCACCCAGCTTAATGGATTCACAAGCTATGACTAGGACTCTTAAACTACATTAATTATACTAATGTAGTAATAGTATTATGCATTCAGATTACACATTTAAAAATCAGGAACCTAGTATATAAATAAATGCATTAGTATGAAAAGATGGATATATATAATCTTTGCCTAAATGTGTTTTCAGAAGTAGAGCAAACTGTGTACCTCACAAATAGATCCATAGAGAGACCCAGATTTGCAATCCTAGGTCTTTCTACTTCGTGCTGCCTGAGATGTGATGAAAGGGGTATGATTTGGATGCGGTTGGCAGCCTGAGAATTTTCCTGGTGGTTGAGTCGTCTTGATTGGCATAAATCTGGCAAAACAGGTCCTCTACTTATCTGGCATAGGAGACATATAGGGTGGAACTGAGTTGGAAAGGGGAAGAGCAGAGCTCTGGTCACCTGCGCTAACTTTTCAGTTTGTGGTTTGATATCAGAGCAGGCCCATGGCTGCTATAATAGAAGGCAGAGTTGGAGTATCCTGAAAATTGGGAACCATTACTGGGTGAGGGACACCCCTTCACCACTTCACCATGAGTTTTTTGTCATGCCAATAGGATCTGGTTGATGGATGCTAATGAACTTCTCTTCAGCCTCCAATTTATGCTAAAATAAATACTTAAAATTCCATGTTGTATCAAGATTGGTTGCCTATTTAGTCATCATTATAGGAACTGCAACAATGACTAGAAAGTGTTATCTGTCCTGGGTTTTTAAACTTACTTTTGAAATATAAAGATTTTGCCTGACCCTTTCAGCTAATAATTTGTTACAAAATGACTTTTATTAGTAGTACTTCAGGCCAGTTTGGTTATGTCACTGTGACAGGAGACAAAGATTTGAATCATTCTCCAGGCTGTGGGATTACTAAACTGGGAGAATGCTCTAATTATGGAATATGTAAAGGATAATTTCAGGTTATTAATGAATACTTAAATTTCAAAGATTATTTCAACTTTGAATTTTTTTAAAGATAAATCTGTACCACAGGATTAATTGCTGGCTAAAAGAAATATGTACATGGAAATCTTTAGTGAGAGACATCACAAATGTACTTTATTTAAGTCCCCTAACAGAATGGCACCATTTTTAATAATTTTTATTTTTAATTATTTAATTTCCTCTTTCCAACTTCCACATTCTCTAATTCATCCCCCCCCCCCAAAGGCACTTTGACTGCCTCCCACACTTCATAGGTACATAGGAAAGAATATGTGAATTGTTACTGAGGGGCTGTGCTTCTATTCCCACCACTCTTACTTTATCCCTTTGGCTATGTCTACATTGGAGACCATTTTCAAAAAAACTTTTTTTGAAAATAATTATTTCAAAATATATTCAAAATAATTATCTCAAAATAACTTTTTTCAAAAATGCTATTTCAGGAGAATGATCCGAGGATGCCTCATTGTCCTGAAATACTGTGGATTTTTTTCCCGACAGGGAAATTCAACACCGGGCTTTCCTTTTCCGAAAAAAGGAAAGCAAATGGAGGAGATAGGCAGGCTTTTTTGAAAAAAGCTTTTGCTGCATCCAGTGATGGCAAAAGCCATCTTGAAAAAGGCTTTTTCTTTCAAAAAAATGTTGGGTTTAGTTTTTTTGCCAATGCTAAACCTGGTTACATTTCAGAAAAAAACCTTTTTTGAGAGTTTTTTTTAGGTTTTTTTTTTTTTGTTAAAAGCCATCACCGGATGCAGCAAAGGCTTTTTTAAAAAAAAGCCTGCCTATCTCTTCTATTGGCCTTCTTTTTTTCAAAAAAGAAAGTCCAGTGTAGATTTTCACAGTTGAGGAAAAACAAAAAAGCCGTGGTATTTCAGGACAACGAGCTATCCTCGGACTATTCTTCCGAAATAGTATTTTTGAAAAAAGTTATTTTGAGAGAATTATTTCAAATATATTTTGAAATAATTTTTTCAAAAAAAGTTTTTTTGAAAATGCTCTCCAATATAGACATGGCTTTTGTGTATTTACAAAGAGCCTAGTCCAGCCCACATGCTCAAACTAGATGTTGGATTGTATGTTCATCCCAAAATGATCTGATTTGGACTATATATAGATTGAGCTGTTCCCAAATATTTTGAACGGATGGGAAATGGAAATTATAGGTAGGGTATTTCCTTTCTTGTGATGTTGGGTAAAGACATGAAAAAATTCCAGCCATTATTACATCTCCTGAACCTTTTACACATGGCTTTTCTAGAGTCATATTTATTAAAAGCTTACTATCACCTTGAAACACAATTAAAAAACTTCTTTCTTAATCCACTTTAGAACCCTTGTTATAAATACAGTGTACAAAATAGCAGTCTGTCTGTTCATATTTTTGGATGGAATAAGGGATTAGTCCAGGATTATTATTTTCAAATATTCTTTATTTTAGTGCCTTACGCTTTCAGGATCCTCTAAGCATCATATAAAATTTTTGTTCAATTAAGCCTTGTGACACCACTGTGCAGTAGGTAAGATTTACACACACTCCGTGAATGAGTAAACAAAGACATTTAAGAACTTAAGTGACTTCTCAAATGACAGTCATTGGCGGAGTGAGGGAAGGATGGGAGAAGTCTTGAATCTCAGTTCCTTGCTTTAATCAACAGAAGATGATGTTACACTTGTTTTGTTTTCAAACTTCTCATCCTTACATTTATGACAGTACAATATTTCTATATAAATGGGGCATTTCAGTCTCATATTCATGTCTAATAGATTTTAAGTAGGAGCTCACTCATTCAGATAAAGCAGACAATCCAAGGCCTGCATGTATGTACCACATAAATACTCAGTGGGATAACAGAATTGGGTTTTTTTTATATTATTTGCAAAATTACTTCAATTATATATCATTGCAAACTTAATAGAACATTGCCAAGCAGTAGCTGCAGAGTTGTGAGCAGGCAACTTAATCTGCTGAAAAGCTCTTTTCTGCTGATGGGCTGTAAGTGGTAGGTGAGAGCTGGCTCCCTAAAGATTGAGGCAGCTTCTTATATAGTGTTGAGATTGTTTGTGTAAGGCAGGCTTAGAAGTTGTGCTTAACAGCTTCGGGGGGGGGGGGCAACTAATCTGCATGAGTCCTGTATTAGCATGAATACAAAGAGCACAATTAACTGATTATCATACTGGGTGCAGGGCATAGTGGGTAATGGTATTTGGGGGGTTAGTCTGCTCACAAATCTATCAATATCTGTAATTCTACAGAAATATGAAATACTGTCTTTTTGTGAATTGCTATTCTCTGCTTGTTCCAAATCTGTTTGGGTTAGTTAAGGGGTAAAAGTTACCCTTAGTTAAAAAGGGACCTGTAAGAGAGGCCACTGGCTATTTCAGCCTGAAACATCTAAGACAGGGGTGGGGTTTCACATAGCTGAACAAAATGCCTGAGGCATTCTGACTCCACCATCTCCCACTGTTGAATGATAGATCTAGCTGGGTTTCTTGGAGGCCTGTTCTTTGTTATGGAAATAGCTATTTGCAGCTACTTAAGGGTTAAGAACTGAAATCACTAGAGGGAGAGAACCCCCTCTCTCTGACCTGAAGAGGAGCAGCGATGGAGTGATCAGCAGGTGGAGCTGGTGGATGGTGAGAGCGACCAGAGGTGAGCTGGGTGGCATGAGTGACTGGTGGGTGGAGCTGGCAGACAGCGGGTGGAGCCAGTGTATGTTGAGAGCAGCCAGTGGCGAGCTGGGTGGCGTGAGTGACCAGTAGGTGGTGTCGGCAGACAGCTGGCATGAAAGACACTCTCTATGTACCCTGGAGTTGGTTGGGAGCTTAGTTAGCACTGATTCTCCAGATTGATGCCAATTTTGCTAATGAGTTTACCTTTGCTGTTATAATATGTGGGATCATGTTTGAAGCCTGATTAGCACTGATTCCCGAAATCAGTGCTGGTTTTGCCATTAAGTCTCGTATGTTCAGTTATGCGGTGTGGGTCATAGGGAACTTTGCTCTGTACTGATTTGCTAGATCAGCATTGATTTCTGTTACTTGGCCTTTTTACACTCTGTTTTACTGCTATTAAAAGTTCAGTTTACTACACTCAGACTTGTGCTCACAAGTGAGGAAGCCTTTCCCCTTTGGGGTGCCCAGGGGCAGTGCAAGATTCCCCAGAAATCTGGGTGGGGGCTCAAGCTGGTTGGTGGTGTTGCATTATTGGGAAACCCCTAGATATAAAACCCGGCCCTTGTCCAGCCAGCCCACCCTGGCAGAAGGGTTACATTTGCTTGAAGACAAACACTGGACTCGTGTTCCTGAAAATACTTCTGATCTAATGATTACAAGCAATGACTGGAATTATTTGATCAAGGCTTCAGTAAAACCCTAATGAGAATCACATTATAATGTAGCATTTTGATTCAATATTTTAGGTTTTCTACCTGCTATGGAAAATTCCATGGGGTGAGGGAGGGAAGAACTGCCAAACCATTCTGAAATACTTGGAGGAAGATAGAGTGATCAGGAACAGTCATCATGATTTCACCAAGGGCCAATCATGCTTGACTAACCTGATTGTCTTCTATGATGAGATGACGGGGTATATGGATGCAGGAATAGCTGTTGATGTGACATACCTCGACTTTAGCAAAGTTTTTTATACAGTTTCCCACAGCATTCTTGTCAGCAAAATAAGGAAATATGGTTTGGATGAGTAGATCATAAGGTGGATAGGAAGCTGGCTAGGTCATTGAGCCCAGCAGGTAGGGATCAATGGCTCAGTGTCTAGATGGTGACCAGTAACTAGTGGAGTGCCCCATGGGTTGGTCCTGGGGCTGGTTCTGTTCAACATCTTCATTAATGATCTTGATGACGGGATATATTGCATGCTTAGTAAATTAATGGATCACAGCAAGATGGGGGGAATGTTAAACACCCTGGAGGGCAGGGAGACCTAGACAAATTGGAGCATTGGGGAAATGAAATCTCCTGAGGTTCAACAGGACAAGTGCAAAGTCCTGAAGTTAGGACAGAAAAATCTCATGTACTGCTACAGGCTGGGGACTGCTCGACTAAGTAGCAGCACTGTAGAAAAAAACCCTAGGCATTTTGGTGGATGGGGAAGTTGGATATGAGATAGTAATGTGCTCTTGTTGCCAAAAAGGTCAATGGCTGTCTCAGCAGGAGCACTGCCAGCAGATTGAGGAATGTGATTGTTCCCCTGTACTTGGCACTGGTGAGGGTGCTTCTGGAATACAGTGTCCAGTTTCAGGCTCCACACTACAGAAAGGATGTTGACAAATTAGAAGGAGTCCAGCGGAGGGCAATGAAAATGATTTGGGGGGTGGGACACATGACTTAGGAGGAGAGACTGAAGAAACTAGTCTCATTTAGTCTGAAGAAGAGAAGACTGAGGGGGGATTTGATAGCAACCTTCAACTACTTGAAGGGTTGCTCCAAAGAGGAGGAAACTAGGCTGTTCTCAGTAGTAACAGAGGACACAAAGGAGCACTGGTTTCATGCTGTAGCTGGAGCAGTCAAGGTTGGATATTAGGAAAAACTTTCTTACTAGGAGGGCAGTGAATCATTGGAATGGATTATGTAGGGAGATTATGGAATTTCTATCTTTGGAAACATTTAAGGCCTGGTTAGAAAAAACCTTGGCTGAAATGATTTAGTGGGAGTGATCCTGCTTTTAGCAGGGGGTTGGAATAGATGACCTCATGAGGTCCCTTCCAACCCTGTAATTCTATGATTCGTCAAGAAATCACACACCTTGATGGGAAGTTTCTTTAAGTCTATCTGCTACTGACCCTGCTACCTGTGAACCCTCAAGTGGCTATTTTAAAGACATGAGGTGGGTGAGGCAATATCTTTTATTGAACTGACTTCTTTTGGTGGAAGGCAGTTTGAGCTTCACAGAGTTCTTTCTCTGGTCTAGAAGCATTATAATGGATCTCAATTGACAAATTCATTTTACAGAGAAAATGTAGGTTAGATAATATCTTTCATCGGACCACCTTTTGTTGGAGGAAAGAAGATTTCCAATTTCACAGAGCCTTGGGTCTTCCAGTTCAACTCCAGACCTGAGAGAGAGCTCTGTGAAATTTGAAACCCTCTTTCCACCTTTAGAAGATGGTTCAATAAAAGATATTACCTCTCCTACCTGGGACCAATATTGCTATAACCACACTTCATTTTAACTGGTTTCTTGTAGCATATGAAATATAAATCCCTTGTAATCAATAATTTGTCCCACTTTGTGATTAGCTCAGACACTAGTCCTGAGGAAAATCTCCATGAAGCTTGAAGTCTTGCCCTTTCCTGATAGTGAAGTTGGTCTAATAAAAGGCAATCCTTCACCTATCTTGTCTTTCCCCTATTCCAACATCTTTGTTTATCAATGGAGGCTAAGTTTTGTATTCTATCAGGGATTGCATTAACACTAGGTATGATTTGATAAGAGGAGATGGTGACATCACTGGTTATCTGAAGTTGTACTCCTTCATAAATATTTGGTGCCAAATCTGGAAGTAAATGACAGTGTTCCTCCTAGCTTTACAATTTCAGTTTTAAAAATATGCACAAGCTTTTACATATTAGCGGCATTCTTTTGTAGGTTCAGAGAGAACTATCAGAATCTGAGTTGAGTTTAGTTTGATAATGTTTGATATTTCTCCTGTAATAAGTGCACTTTCTACTGGGCACTGTTATACACATATGCAATCGTCTTGGGGTCTTTTACAATAAAGAGAAACTCTCTCTATTATAAATCTAAAGATTAAGAAAACCTAGCAGTGGTTTTAACATGCAGAATGAAGAAATGGGAATGTAATGAGGACAGGATGCACAAAATTAAAAGTTCCTTAAACCAAAAGCAGTTTTGTGAGCAGAGTGGACTTTGAGATAATTGAGCATGGTATGAAAGCACATGGTTTCTTTGGAAAGCATAAAGTGCTGAACCAAAAATTATTGCTTTCAAAATCCTGCGTGACTCAGTAGACCAATGGTGGTAATCGTATGTTCACTGCACAGTGTAATTGGAAGGCAGTGTGGGTCACAGATAACTAAAATCAATACATTGCAATAAATATGCTGTTTGTAGGAATGAATGAGAAAACCACAGTGTTGGGGCTGTGGTTTTGGTTTTGTTTAAAGACCAGCTAATCCAGGATAACACTTTACTTAGCATTACTTCTGTAAATGAACCATCATAAATTTTGGGAAAGAACTGCTATCTTTACAGTACTTTTCCTGTTGGAAAATGTAATATTAAATAATATTGCATTAATTTATTATTGAAATCACATGAGGTTGAAGGATACTGTCTTGATTTTGCAGTCTCATTAAAATCCTGCAGCACAAATCTAACCCCACTGGAGTAGATGGAACCAAGATTTGTCTCCTAGTAGTTAGAGATCTGTGAGGAAGAAAATTCCTCTTCAACCAGGCGAGTACTCTGTTAATCACTTAATTACCATGTGTCAATGGAATTCCTGCACATAAAGTCAGTGGATGATATTTAATCTCACCACAGACTCTTCATGAGACACTTTAATGGTTCATGCTTCGTATTACAGTTTACAAAGACCTAAATGGAGGATCATCACTTTGCAAAGGCTATTGATCAGAACACATCTTTCTGAAAGAAACTGGGCCAGTATGATCTAATAACATTTTATTTAATTGAAAAATTAAATTTACCTTCACTGAAAATTGTCCTTCATCCTCTTCCTATTGAAAGGAGAGAATATAAAAAATGTGATAGATTGTTCTCTATAAATACATCAGTGGGACAAAATACCAGGGAGAGAAGACAGAAGAGTTATTTTAAGTTCAGCACCAATGTGGACACAAGAACAAATGGATACACCTGGCCATCAGGAAGTTTAGACTTGAAATTAGATGGAGGTTTCTAACCATCAGAGGAGTGAAGTTCTGGAACAACCTTCCAAGGGAAGTGGTGGGGGAAGAAACCTAGCTGGCTTCAAGACTAAGGTTGGTAAGTTTATGGAAGTAATGATATGATGGCAACTGACTGATCTTTGACTACTAGTTGTAAATATGCCCCATTCCTGTGATGGGATGTTAGATGGGTGTGGGTTCTCAGTTACTACAGAGAATTCTGTCTCTGTGCCTGGCTGGTGAATCTTGCCCACGTGCTTCAGTTTTAGCTGAATACCATATCAAGTTTTGGGAAGGAATTTTCTACCAGGTCAGATTGACATAAGTCCTGGCTTTTGCCTTCCTCTGCAGGTGGATTCTCTGTACCTTGAAATCTTTAAATCATTATTTGAAGACCAATAAATCATTCTTAGGTTAGGGGTCTATTACAGGAATATGTGGGTGAGGTTCTGTGGCTTTCATTGTTCAGACTAGATGGTCACAATGGTTCTTTCTGTCCTTATAGTTTATGAGCATGAAGAATCCTCCTCCTCCTCCCCCCAAAACACCTCTCTAGTTCTGTGAGAAAGCCATTCATCATAGACATTTAGTTGACAAATATAGCTTACTATAAAATGGGTACAACTAGACATTTTTTTTAAACATAGCCCATGTACTATCCTCAAGGAATCTAAACATTCCCCAGATGCATGTTGTTTGTTTTACTAAATGTATGTCTGAGCAGCCTTTGATTTTTACTTTTTTATTAAATACCGGATATATGTAAGTGTGGCAGCCTGTTTCTTCTGAAATTCTAGGTTTGCATCTCTGGTATAATCTACTTCTATTTACCAGAAAAAAGAATTGCTCCTGAAAGTTGGGTCAATATCCTCTTTGCCAATGCAAAAGCATAGGGAAGAAGAAAAATTACTCAGAAACCTCCATCCATCTCACCAAGCAATTTCTGGAGCATTGTCAGACTGGAGTAGCGTCAAAGAGAATCAGAAGTCCTGATTTCCCACACAAGCAGATCTTGTGAATTCACAAGGAGTCTCAATCCTTAATCCCACACATTTCAGAGCATCTTCTGTGGTGTTTGGGTCACAACATGCATTTCCCCAGCCTCATCTCCTTTGTGATAGGCAGTTAACTGTGAGGAGGACTAGTATTAATGGCCTACAATTGCTTGCTGATGCACATTAAATATATGGAAATTATGTTAATGCAGCTTTCATGGGAATCAGCATTCACTGAATTTCACACCTCTTGTCTTCACTGATGCCAGAGAATTGTACAAGCTCAGATCTCTCACTAGACTGGACAGACCACTCAAGCTCACATTGAGTCTGGATTGTGAAGAGTTCACATAAAGGGATGTCTCCCATTTTGGAAGAAAGAGGGCTTAAAGTTGGGCTCAGCTTGGCATCTCCTTACTTACAATCTACATTATACACATTTGTCTATAGGGTAGATGGTATAGCCCTGGGGTGTGGAATCTATTGATTCTCCATTCTGGTAAATCAAGACAAGAGGAGAGAACAATTTGTGTATATTGGAAAAACAGCCAAGTGATGCAGGAGTTTCTAGTGTGCTGCAAATGCTAGATTCTCTCGGCAAGAAGGATTGGCAGAACACTTCAATTTTTTTTACCATGATTAGTGATTCTGGTTTCCTATCAAGTAAACCTACATTCATTTTTAGTGCATCTATTTTATCTCATTGGGCAAATGAACTAAAATAAGATAGATGAAATCGTATGTCTTATTGCTTCTTATCTTGTATTTTATTGTAGATAAAACTATTTTTGAATGGGGTTTTTATCTTTTTATTTACTTGATCTATAATTTTCAGTAGAGTCCTTTTTGGTATCTTAAGTTGTTATGTTAAGTACAGAGTCTTATTTCTATCATTCAGAGGTTTTGGTGTTCTCATTTTAAACCAATATTACTGAAACTTGCACTCCCAAGTGTTGTACCAACATCAGTGTCATTTGCTGCTATTCAGCTTTCACATTTAACTCTACCCCCCACCTGCCCTTCTCACAAGAAATATTCATGTTCTGCATTCTCCAGCAATGTTAACACCATGCAGAAATCTGTACCAAGATCTTTGTTGTTAGGATGCAAAAGAATAATGGATGTAACGTTTCTAGATTATTCATTGTTCCCAGCTGAACTCTTGTTAGTTTTGTGTGAAATGCTAATGATCCTATTTGCTTTGGAATCTAGTGCAAATGCATTTTATATATCCTTCACAGATATTTATGTAGATTCATTTTATGTCTTGCTGGTAGAACTATTATTAGTTTAAATGGGGTTTCCTTCAAGCTGCTACTGATGTAGTAGAAGATACATCAGACTTTATCCTCAAGGGTGTTTTGGCTTATATCAGCAATTTAGTAGTAATAGTTACCTCTGAAAGAGGAAAAGAAACAAAACAAAATAAAAAAAGTGTACACAACCGAAGTACTGTTCTGCTACTAATAACGTTAATGATTCCCTATCTGTACTTGCCTAGAATTTGGTGCATTGTGCTGTGGCTTCTTGCATTATTTAAGTAAAAATGTTATGTAGCTATCCATTTAGATGGAGGACGGTCTTTTGGTGAAGGTATCGGATTGGAACATGGATTTAATTCCTGGTGTTGCTGCAGATTTGTGTTTGACCTTGGATAACACAGGTTAGGTACCTAATTTCCATTGACTTTTAAAGGATTTTGGTTGGTTTAGATGCTTTGTAAATTCCACTAGACATTTACGGTTATCTTGAAATGCTAGTTTGTGTAGCACTGAAGCCCACATTCTGGGAAACACTGAAGTCAGTGGTACGTTAGCATGGGCTTCAGTGCTTTCATGAATCAGGGCCTCCTTTGCTGCAGCAGAAGCTCCTAACCTTTTTGGCTCAAGGACCACAAATGTCACTTTTACAACTGTGAAGGGCCACCAGCCTATCAGCTCATAAGAATACATTGAAGTATAGACCAATAAGGACTAAAAATCACCACATATTTAAAGTAAACATTTAAATGCTACTGTGCTCATTTTTACATTCACTAATTTACACCTATGAGTTACCCACAGTGTGCCAAACACTCACAGAGAAGCACTAGTGCAGATGAATGATTTTCACTAGACACTGAAGCACATAGCCTGGCAGCAATCACAGTGCATGGCCTGCTAAGTGCAGGCCAAACTTGAACACACTGATTTTTAGAGTCTTGCACCTATCCTTAATCATGGTGGGTCCTGGGTGCTCAGCCAACAGCTTCTCTCCCCTGCCCTCACTGTAGCCAGACAGAAAGAGTTCAGCAAGGAGACTGCCTCCTTGCTAATTTCCCATCCTCCTGTCTGCAGCAGGGAAATCACACTTGTCACGTAGCTCCACATGCTCCATCTGGGTCCCTAGGCAGTGGCTCCCTTCTGCAGCCAGGTGGTTGAAAGATCAGTACTTCCCTCCTGCTGGCTCCAACAGGGATCCCAGTACCTAGGGACCCAGGCATAGCGCTTTGCCATACTACGTGCTGAAGTCAGAGGGAAGGGCGGGCTGATCACCTGTCACCTTGGCTGCGACAAGGAGCCTGCACCAGACTTGTATCCCCATAGCGATGCATTCGGCCTGGGTCCTAAGGCAGCAGCTCCTTTCTGCAAGGAGGGAAGCAGTCAAGGGGGGAAGCGGTGGGACACTTTGGAAGACCCCACGGGCTACTTTTGGGCCCCAAGCTACAGGTTGGGAGCTACTGGACTATGGTAATAGAAGCCATGGAGGGACCTATTGGACAGATTATGTCTTCTAATTCTGTGTGCTTAGAAGAATACAGTGCAATTTTTGGTTCTTAGATAAATGAGGAACTAATGAGAAAACAAAATCTTGTAACTTCTTTTTTTAACCAAATGCTTTTATAAAAATGCTATTCTATGATTCACCGAGATGCTTCACCAGTTGGACTGTGACCATTTAGTAAAAATGTGCTGAATAATGCAAACTCTCTGAAATGACTGAGAATCAGCAGACTGACTGAGGAGAGCCTGTATAAGTTTGAATATTAGGTACAGTTGTAACACGTTGTGTTGTCTCAGTTGCAGTATTATTCACGTTTAATAATAATTGCCTGCCTTGCTGTAGTGTTTATTGACCATAGAGAGACTGTTATCCTGAGGCCAGGATTGATATTTAAAAACAAACAGTGAAGCCATGTTACTAAACGGTAATGACTGCCTATAAAAATATTGCTGAGCATTTAATGAAAAATTACTTCCAAAATTATGCCAAATGCTTCTTGAAAAGAAGTTACTCACTTATTGCTTTATGATTGAAAAGCAGATGGTGGTTTTACAAAAGGGGAAATTTTGTTTAGTTAAGCTAGGATTTTCAAAGGAAACTAAAGAAGTTAGGCACCTCACTCACATTGAATTTCAATGGGCTCTTTTGAAAAGTCAAGCCTTAGTTTTTTGCTTTTGGTGTGCTTGATGTTATCTTTTTCCTTCTCCATTCCTCTTACTCATCCTGGAGTTGATGATAGGAAGAAGTGAATCATTTGGCTTCCTCTGCTGTTTTCTTCCCTAAACCATAGATTTAAAGGTCAGGATGGATCAATATGATCACCTAGTCTGACCCCCTACATAAAGCAGGCCACAAAACCTCACTCACCCACTCTTGTAATAAATCTCTAATCTATGAATGAGTTATTAAAGTCCTCAAATAATGATTTAAGGTCTTTAAAAAAACAGAGAGCCATGCCTCATGCTACAGAGGAAGGTGAAAAATCCCTAGAGCCCTTGCCAATGTGCCTTGGGAGAAAATTCCTTCCTGGCCTCAAATATGGCTGTGTTTGTTTAAGAACAGCTGATATAATGGGCTGGACTGTCTGTCTTCCAACCATGCTGGCATCATAGGGCTCAGGTGTTATTGATGATATAGACACAGAAGGCATCACCTGTCCTTCCAGTTTAAATGGAGTTCAGATTGAATTCTGGCAAACATTACCCAAAGTTCGGGAGAGTTTGAATCCAAGCCTGGTATGACCTTGGAGGGACAAGTGTCATAGTTTGGATATGGAACTCAGATTCCAGCCTCTTCAGAGATCGGGTTACTTGTATCCAAGATGTGGTTTTGGGCCGATCTCTCTTGGCTGTGGCATGGCTCCTGGTAATGTATATGTTATGGTGTGTGAACACTTGAAAATTTTTGGTGGTAAAAGAAAAGGTTATTTGGATTCAGCTCCAAGGGATTCTTCAATCACAATGCTAATAGTTTCTCACTCTCTCTCTCTGTAGTCATCCTGTGCCTTCAAGGCAATATATGTTGATGTTGGTGAGCATATGTGTGTGGACCAACCACTGAGGAACAGAATCCTCCAGGAAGGTTTTCTCTGCAGCTGTTTTTCTCTGGGAAGGACTTTCACTTGTTCAGAAGTGTGAGCAGAGCGTGAGTAACACTGCCCACATCTGCTGAATAGAAGTGTTAAGAGGCAGGACAGCTGATGATCAAATTAGAGATGGAGACAAGGTTGATGAGGTTTGTTGTTTGGTGTTTATTGTTTGTTTGTTTGTTTTTGTTTTTGTTTTTTAGCTACTTCTGTTAGTGGAATGTATACATTTTTGAACTTCAAGGAGCTCTTCTTCAGATTTGGAGAAGACACCCAGAAGTTCTGAGCTAAATACAAGATGGAATAGATGGTTAAGCATCATGTGTTCTACAGGAAACCACCTAAAATTGAGGAACCTATTAAAGGTTAACAGGTAGCATGGTGTGTTTACACATTAGTGTAATAAGCCATAAAACCAGTGCCTCTGTTTATACTCCATGGCTTTTAGTGTCTACAGAGTTATGAATTTAAGAACCCAAGCTTTGTCTTCTTCAGGTATTGTGCAGATTTCCTTTGAGGACATGGGGTGATCACATTGTGAAAAGTATATGCCACAGGGTCAAATAATGTTATTGTCTTTTATTATTTTCCTTTGAGGGTTCATTTGAGAGGATATTGATTTTCTGTTTTCACTCATAGAGTTTTTGGAGAGTTTGATGAAATTCACAGGATGAAGCATGATATTTTGTGATAGCCACGTGTAGACCTTGGATCTCTATTGTTGTGTGGAGGGGTATTGATCACCATGGATGTGGAGATATGTTTTTGGATTTTGTACCTATTATTCTGGATGACTCTAGTGCCACTTTGAGATCCTGGGTCCTGGTCTGTAGGGAGCTTCCTTCTCAGAATCAGCTTAGTGAAGTTGAGGGGTTGGTTGAAGGCCAGAAAAGGGGAAAGAGTAAGAATGGTTTATTTCAGGATGTGGTCCCCATCAAGTATGAATTGTAAGAATTTGGGTATGGTTCTATATATACAGTGATGGGCAATGGTTAGGGGTGTTTTGGCAGTTTTCCCCCCCTGTATTGAAGCAGATCCTTCAAGGGTGTTTAGGTGGCCTGTTCTGGGATACAGTCTACATCTCTGGTATAAAGTGTACTTGTTCAGTAGAAGTGATTTAACAACACAGTTTTTCTTCTGGCAGAAAGTGAAATAGGTAAGAATCTTCCAGGTGAGCAGTTGCGGTGCTATCATTTATATTTTCCTAACAGAAACTTAAAGATTTGTGGCAACATTTTATTTTCTTCTTGAAAAAGCATAGTCTATTGAGACTGGCTACTGCTGACCAGTAGGAAACAAAGCATCTTCCTCATCTGATACTTGCTGCCCTTTCAGGGTCAGTTTACTCTCATCCCTATAATGGGGGAGAAGGAGACAGAGAAAATTGTTCGTAGACACATAAGAAAAGTCCCAATAGACAACAGTGTTATTTACATTCCTTTCGTCTCCTTACTTTGGCTCCTCCTTTGTCTGTCACCCTTCCTGGTATTAGACAATTCCAGCAATACAAAATCCTCTTCGCTCTTTTGGCTGACATCTTTCTAGGAAGTTGACGGTTTCATGAGCGTGCCCAAAATATTCCATGAATGCTGCAGGCCAGCTCTGCAAGCAGTTTAATCCTTGCCTCTGTAACTGCCTCCAAGGGAATAAAGTACATCATTGGCAAATGAGAGAGAAAAACCACTGACCTCAATGTATGCTTCCCATGTTACAGAATTACAGTAGATGTGTCATAAATTCTGACTGGCGGAATTTATGTTCCTTCCTTATGTATTCAGAGAAAATGGATTCTTCATGGCAATATTTGAAATAACCAGCCTCTTGTGATCCAGCATACAGTTATATATTTAGCAAGGCTCTTGGCTGAAAACATGAACCACAACAGTGCAGCTCAAGTGGTTTGCACATATTGTCATAAGAAGAAAATGCGTATGGATAGTGTGGGTGGGTGGTACTCTCCTTTTTTGATTGGCCTTTCCTGTTGATGTTTTTAGATTTATAAATTTTAAGGCCTTAAGTGAATAATGCATCAGTAAATGACCTATTTAACACTGGCTAAAGAATTCTTTTAACTACTTCTCTATTTTAGTTTTTAAAACAAATTTCTTTTCTAAATCCTTTGGAATAATAGGAGTCCCTCCTCCCTAGTCTTCAGACAGCTGATGCTGAACAAGAATAAAACCACACCTGTGCATATATCTGATACAGTTGTCCTTCCATAGAACACTACTCCTGGAGAAATGCCAACCATATGCAAAGAGCAAGAACTGCCTGCCACAACTTATTACCTCTGAAATACTGCCTATGAACACTAAATTATAGTTAGCTTCTTCCAGTTAATGCCCAAATATATTTTATTCCTCCCCTTAATTTCGCTATTCCCTATGTCTAATTCTCTTTTAATTGTCTTCTTTTATACTGTACTTTCTTTAGATGTTCTGCTTGCTTGCTTTGTGAAATGTATTTATAATACGAAATGCCATCAAGCCCTAATTTCCACCTGTCTCTAGTGCAAGTCTCCATGAATTTCAGGCTTCTGCTTGTTTGTCATCTCATTAATCCAGAGAATAGGTAGGACTCCCTTTTAACTTCTCTTCAAATCCTTGAAGAGTCAGAAGCAGCTTCTCCCAGAAGTAAAGCTGTAACCATTTTGATGTAAACTGGTGGACCAGCCCCCATCTACACTCTTTATAATGCCAATGAATTTTATTGTATTGGTTTTAAAAAAAGCATTTGAAAGCTAACACTACTTGAAATTCAAACTAAGAGGTCTCCCTGTACTTGATTGCTGCCCAGGAGTGCTTCTGGGAAGGCTGTTCCTACGATTGCTTCAACCAGAAGCTGTCCATCCCAGACCTCTCTAGTATTAGATATGACCCACATGAACATCATTGGGTCAGTTTTTTTGTGAACAGACTTCGCTTCCAGAAGTGAAGTTTTGCAAAGTTGGATTCTATTTATGAACATACAGTATAGTTATAAAAAAGTTTGTGTCTTAGACTAGTTACATACTTACACTCTATTTGGCTGATAAAATGCTTTATTATGTGGAGAATTATTAATTCAGTTTTAATTTTGGAAGAAGAGCATAAAGGTCAATTTGAAAAAGAAAACTTTTTGATAGCCCACTAAGAATACTTTACATAGCTGTTCAGATTGGGGAGGGGGAGTTAAAGTCAATTTTACATCAAAGCAAAAGACAGTGTAGACAGAATGCCTAAAAAGATTTATTAGCCAATTTAGATTTTACTTCTGGCATGTCTCTGCTGAACGGTATCGGGAATGTTGTAAGAGGTTGTCTTCATCTATTGTAACATGTGTCTTTCATCAAAACTTGATGATTGCTTTTATTACTGCTTTGGTATTGCCTTCTTCACATTGGATTACATAGCTTTAAAAACACTTTCCACATCTGAATGCCTAAATTTGGACACCTAACTCCATATATGGGACATGAATACCTTGACTGAAAGATGCTAGGCATCTGCAATTTCCACTGAAATGAACTGTAGCTTCAGATGCTCAGCACCCTTTGAAAATCAGGATGCTTAATTGGGTACTGTGGCAGAATATTCTAGACCCTCCATGGCTCCTATGGGAGGCCCTGTCACCTTGCCACACCCTATCCCGGAAAAGGGCAGTGGGAGAAGGTCCTCCAAGCTGACTAGAGTGGCTATATGGGGCAGAGCCAGTTAGAGAGGGACTTCAGAGAGCCGCCAGTGAAGGCCCATCACGCCACTATAAGAAGATCTGTAGGGCCAGAATGAGATCAGTTTCTTGCTGAAGCTTGAGAAGTGTGGATGGTGTGCCTGGATGGATGTCTGAAGATGTTATAAGGCCTCAGACAGAGCAGTGCTGGTAGAAGCTAAGGAAAACAAGAAGTTGCTCTGGTCTGGTGTCTGAGACTCAATCAGGACAAAGCCATGAGGTAAGACTGAAGAATGTTTAGGGCTGCAAGCAAGTAGTCAATGAAATTAGAACAGTGTTTCAGCCTAAATAAAGGGGCATGGACAGCAGGAGAGTTGGGTACTTAAAGGCCCAGAGAGTGTGAGGGTATTGATCTGGTGGGTTTGGGTGGTTCTGGAATACTGCTTAATACCAGGGCCAAAACTCATTGATGGGACTAATTAAGGAACCTAATCCCAAAGAGGGCTATGTGGGGAGAAATAGATGCCTAAGTTTATGCACCTGTGTTTCAGAATTAGGCTTTAGAGTTTGTGCAAGGTGGTACTCCTAGGAAAGGAAGTCTTCTAACCAGGTACAGTATGAACTGGTAAAAGACAGACTTGTATACTACCTTTCTGATGCACCTCACTGGGAAATAGTGCAAGAGGAGTCCCTGTAAGGTAGAAAAATGAGTAAATAGCCACAAATAAATTACCTCTTCACTGAGGGTACTGCTTTGTCATAAGAGAGTCTAGTGGTGATGCACATAAGTTGTTAGTTAAGGGTACGTCTACACTGGAGCCTTAGGTCGACTTAAGGAAGGTTAAGTCGACCTGCAGACTCCTGTGGCCACACTGGGCTTTTCTTAAGTCAACCTTAGTGCTTCCTTAAGTTGGCTTAATAACACCACCTCTTAAGGTCGACTTAATGCTTAAATTGACTTTATTAAGTCAACATAAGCCAATGTAGATGGGGAAAGGCCTTACGTGGACCTAACTGGCCTCCAGGCTCCCTCTCAGTCCCTGGCTACCAGGAGGGGTGCTGTGCTCACCACTCCTCTGTGAACCTAGCACCTGCCACTGTGGATGCAAGCAATTGACAGGAATTTTCAATGTGGACTCTCTAAGTTGACTTAACAAGGTTGACTTTAAGTTGACCTTTTTAGGCTGATTTAACAGAACCTCTAGTGTAGACATACCCTAAAAGCTGCACTGAGAAAAGCAGTTCATTTCATACTAGTGAACAGTCTTTACAGAGCAATGCCTGTTCTACACAGCAAGCCCTAGGTCAAATTCAAACCTAGAAGCAACCAGTGAAAGTTTCTATAGCCCATTCCCTAAGCCATCTAGCCTCCTTTATTCTTTGCCTACAAGAGAGCTCAGACCTATCATTATGAACATCACTTTTTCAAATCTTCAATTATTTTAATCAAATAACTTGTATTTAGTAACATCAAGGCAAATTCAGCACTCAAGAGAGAAAAAAATCATCACACAAAATGCAAGCTAAATAAAGAATATAATATACAAATTGTCGGGTTGCTCCTTGAAATAAACATCTTTGAAAAATCTCCACAGAAGCAGTCAGAAACTATGGTTCTTTTCTGACTCTTCACACTTAGATCCTCTATTATATCAGGATTTTGTTAGATGCACTAAAAAAGCAATTAGCACTTTTGAGTGCTTTTCAAAATTTTATTAGTTTTGTGCCTCTTGAGGCTCTTACAAATAATGCTGTTTCACTGAAGATCTCTATGATGCAGTATTTTTTCTGTCTTCAATAAAAAAAAAGAGATGAAGTTACAGTGCAGTAAATCCAGAGTTTGTTTACAATCTCAGTTGTTGTTAATTTCAAAACCCATTAAAACACCATCTCTTTTTAAAGCAGCATTCCCCTCTTTTCTCCTCCTTTCTTTCAGCACTGTGGTTCTCCAAAGGCAATAGAAACTTTGCAATGCAGAAATAATGTTTCTCTATCACAGGAACAAATGAAGTGTTTCGGAATCTGTTAGTCAGTTCCTCAAATATATTGGCATGCTTCACTGAGAAAATGTATAAAGTCAGTGTCACTCCTTCAAAAACAAAATTAGGAATGAATTACATTGGGCTTGATTGTGAATTTACCTGTAAACCTAACCTGCAGGAAAATCTTCCCAGTGTAGGAATCATGCTTCATGGTTCTCAGTGGCTAGTAGCCTTGCTAATATGCCATTTGAGCACTAGATTATGTAGTCATGCGTTGATGGGACTGAGCCAAGGAGCCACATATTTCACATTGATCTCTGCACAATTCCTGCCCACCTTTGCAGAGGAAAGAATGCTACCAAGAATTCATCTTCTGCTCCTTCACACCATAGGCATAGAGCAAGGAAACTGTGGAGAATCAGAAGGTGGGAGTAAAGTTTCTATGACACCATGTATGATTCTGCCCAGACCAGGCTTTGATCTGGCTCCTTAACATATATCAATACAAAGGGGCATAAATAATGGTTTGGCCACCTAAAAGTTCTGCTCGTTAACACTCATGAATATAATTAGGTCCTTGAGGATGCCGTGCTATTATTATTTATTATTTCTGGAGTGGTAAGAGTGTCCTTCACGCTGTGCCAGACACAGAGAATAATGCTTGTCAGAGAAATTTACATTCTAAAAAATCAGATTCTGTCATTTTTATCAGATTCAGCAGAACCTTCTTTGAAATCAGTGGGTCTTTTCTCAGAGTAAGGTGCTATTGAGTGAAAGCAAAAGGTGACAGAATCTGGCCCAGAGTAATGTAATAACTGTGTTCCTGGATAACAAATTCCATGGCTTTTTTGCTGAACAATTTATTTTGCTTCCTATTAATATCTTGATCTTTGGCCATCCCACTCCTTCCATTCAGGATACATTACCTAGTAAATGAGAAATACCCTCAAGCCATCATATAATTGTGTTCATTTTGAGTATGTTCAACTATTTTGTGTGGTTCCCTGGTTTTCACTGTGTGTAAGCAAAGCAAAATAAAATCACTTTTTTTTTAAAGAAGCCTTTTTCAGATAGGTGTGCATGACCAGCCTTGTATTAAAAGCAAATAGCTTAGTCTCATATTGTTTTAACTCAAACAGTTTACACACCTATCAGGGAAGGTGTATGTTGGGTGTCAGTACTTTTCTCTAATACGTCATCAGGACTCGATGCCACATTGGTGTGATCACCGTTAGATATAAGAGTGGTGACTCTTTCCACTTTACCTCTGTTTCAGAAGATGTTGGAAATTGGTAAATATTATATAGCTGTTTTCAAAGATTTCCTTGACTCAGATGAATCTTTCTTTGGATCATCAGGAAGTGAGCTCTACCCAGAATGAGATTTTCTTCGTTGCCATTTCCCCTCCCCACCCCATTAAATAAATAAACAAACAAACAAATAAATACATATATAATCTGGTCCAGGCCTTTCTCAGCTTCTCTTAATCCAGTGAGAGAATGATGATGTTGTGAAGTAATATCTTTTAATGGACTAACTTTTGCTGATTGGAGAGATGAGTGTTCAACCTCCACAGAGCTTTTTTAGGTCTGCAGAAAGCATTCAATGGCTAATGCTTACCTGAAAATCCTTCACCAGCTTAATTCCTGATCTGGCATTGGATAGTGCTGGGACAGACTGTTGCATCTCTGTCTTATCTTTGCAGGGTCAAGACAAGTGTCATCAGCACAACCTTCAGCAATTTTACGCATGGCAACAAAACATGTAATGGGAGACCAAACTGCCCTTCCCACTCACCAATTACAACTACTACATGTTCACTATTGTCAGTCCATTTTGCACAGGGCTGAATGAGGGATGTTGTTAAACTTAACTATATCATTTAAAAAAATATGGATGGCTGGGATCAAGGCCTGCCAGCCTCCTCCTCTTCCACCTCCTGCTGCACAAGTGAATAACTGGCAGTGGTTATCAAGTATTTCCACATTTCTATGCCACTAGTGTGTGGTACAGCAGTATGCACAGACCTGAAGTGGAACAGACATGTGCAACACATTTTGAAGTACAGTAATTGCCAAATAGGAGTAGTCATCTTGTCCTTGCAGTGTTAGGGTTAGGTTTACATCATGCTATTTTTTTCAAGTTTATCTTTGTTAATATATTTACTGTTCTGAAATAAAGCACAAATACTAGTTGTTTTCTAGTCCCTTCCCAAACTGAAGGTCCCTTAGAATAAGTTGGCTCTGCAGGATCCAAAGGACAAATGTGATTCTCAGATTCACATTCTACCTTTCACATATTAGAGTAATAATATGGAATGGAAGGACCAATTTCACTTGTTTTAACTTTGTAGTTTTATTAAGAAAATGGAGCTGGTCCCCATTATAAAAAAGAAAAATGCTAACAAGGCTACGTTCTTCCTCTGGAGTTGTTTACTGCAGTATTGAATTTCATTACGTGCTGAGTTATAGACAAGAGCATTAGCAGGGAATTAATCTAGCAAAAGGGTGGTTGACAGCTAAAAGTATGCAAATAGCAGTCACATAGAGAAATCCAAAGATCTAGAAAATGGATCAAGAAGGTGCAGAATCTTAGATAAGCAAAGGCAAAACGTGTGACAATGACATGATCGGACAAAGAGTCACATTATTTTAGCTAAGGCACATGTTTAGAACAGCCTGAGAGAACATTTTTCTGGATAGCTAAATCTGCATGAGTGAGGAAAAAAAACAAATTATCCTTTCAACTTTCACTTTCTATGATCCACTGTATGGGCTTGGGGAAAGTAGTTTTAAAACAAAGATCAGTTGTGTCAGTACATCAGTAATGTTTAACCCTAACAGATGACTAACTGCTGGGCAGTACAACTGGAGATGAAATGGTTGCCAGGCAAAATTAAAGAGAGGAGGAGGAGGAATGAATGAATTAAACAAACAAACAAACAAACAAACAAACAAACAAACATAAATAAATAAATAAAAGATATTGGACTAAGAAGCAGTAAATGTGGATTAGTAATTAGTTCTAGCATTTGAGTATTTAAAGTGTATATTTAAAGACTGGCATTGTCAAAGTGTGTGTCATATTAGAAAGGGAATATGCCTCTTAAGTGGATGATCTTTGAGTATGATCTTATGAACGAAAATTTCTTTTGGTTTTTGAAAGAATATTTTTAACACATGAACTTACTTCTTAATGATTACTCAAAACAAGGAAAGTAATTGGTTTATGTCCATGTCAGCAACACCTTAGGTATTATTCTGTTAAACGTTATCAATGTTCACTTTTTATTACAAAGAGTCACACAGTTTCACATGAATTACTGCAGATTTAGCTTACCATATAGTTATTCCTCAGATCTATGATATGTTAACTAGCAAGAGTGTTTTCCTTACAATGAACTAAGTCCTATGCAGTTAGGCCTTCTAAATGACTTGCAGTGGGTATATCTGAAAATGTTATCCTCTGTCTTTATCCATGAAAGAGCAGTTTTGAGAAGCTTCCCATTTTCTCATAAAAATGTAGTCTTAAAACCAGATGTTGGGGTTAAGTACCAAATACCATTTTCAATGCCTATGCAAGCAGAACTCTAGAACCTTGTTTGGAAATAAGACTATTTTGCCGACTCAGCTGGTCTTCATGTCTGTTTGACTTTTTAATGGAAGTGAGCTGGCTTGTGAATGAAACAAAAGGATCTTGCAAAGAAAGCCAAAGAAACAGAGAAAGCTCAGGCTAATCTTCATGATGTATTTAATTTTAAAAAAATGCAGAAATTCTCTGTTGAAGGACTTTATTTTTAAATAGATACTTCCAGTGTGTGTGTCTATGTTGAGAGCAGGTCAGGGACTCTTCTCACTTACATTCCTGCAATGAAAACAATGAGAGGCCTGTGGCACCTTAAAGACTAACAGATTTCTTCAGGCATAAGCTTTCATGGTCTCCAACCCACTACATCAGATGCATGTAAAATAGTAGTATGACCTGGATCTGACAAAGTGGGTTGGAGTCCATGAAAGCTCATGCCTGAAGAAATCTGCTAGTCTTTGTGATGCCACAGGACTCTTGTTTTTGTGTACACAGACTAACACGGCTAGCCCCCTGGCAAAATTCCTGCAATGAAATTTCTTTTTAGCCTTGGTTCTTATCTTGTGTTTAAAATCCCTCTTTTGGCAGTCTCACATATTTTCCTTCTAAACAGGACACTCACTGGTGAGGGACGTAGGCCTTGGCATTATAACAGCAACTCTTCAGAAGTGCTCACAAAATTTATAATAAGGCGTACAGGAGTATGGGGTGGTGCTTTGTTATTGAGCCATTCCACTGTACTACTTTGACCTGATGACAGCCATAGATGTCATGAAAATCCTTGATGTACAGGATCCAAGGGAAGAGAATAGAAATCTGGCTATTTCTTTTGCACTTGGTATTGTTGTTGGCAGAATGCTCAGTGTATGTTCTCATAGCATACATATTTTTAGAAGGGAAGTCCAAATACCAATCAGACCTGTTGGTGTAGTACAGTTCCAGTTTTACGTGTACTACAGGAAAAAAGCTAAACATTTTGTGTTACTTCTATTAAAATCAGAACTCTAGTCATTATTTTTACTGCATATGTTCAGGGCATGTGCTTTAATTACAACACTGTAGGTCACACTACTATTTTACATTTTCATGCAGAGCAGTAGATATTCATGATGCTTTACATAAGAAGTAAGGCCAAATTTTGCTTTCAATTAGACCAGCATAAATCAGGAGTAACTTAACTTAATTAGAGCTATTCCTGATTTAAGCTTGTGCAACAGTTAGCAGAATTTGGTGCGTAAGAGTGTAACAAGACAGAGTACCAAGAGGAATAACAGGTGAGATGAATGAAGGACAGTGGTGATGGAAAACACGGTAAGGCTCTTGGTCTGACTGCATGTTAAAAAGGTGCTCTATATTATTTCTAATTTTTCTTTCATGCTTTCTAATTAATTTTTAATAAATAAATGGAAGTTAGAGGCTGTTCAAAGAATTATGAGAAATTGGATTGAGGAGGTGAGAGGCTGTACAGTTTATAGAACTAGGGAGGATATTTTGCTTGCTGAGGTAGATGAGGATGGAGCTGGTAAAAGCAGAATCCAACCAGAAGAATGGCTAGAGGCTAGTGAAGGGATTTAAGTAAGGACAGACACGTGAAATGAGAGGAAGGAGTATGAAACTAATGCAAAATGGGAAACGGACAGTTTAAGGGGAGACTTTAGTGAGGAGGGAAGACGTATAATGGTGGCCTTTTGAGTTTAACAGAGGGGAATGAGAAAAAGATCTCATTACCGAAAAGTAAAACAAACCCTTCTGTATCATTGACTTTACAGCAAGATGGGACCATTATGATCATCCGGTCTGACATTGCAGGCCACAGAACCTTGTTCACCCAGTCCTGTATTAGACCCATAACCTCTGAGTTACTGAGTTCCAAATCATGATTTAAAGACTTCAACTTGTAAAGAATCCACCATGTATGCTATTTTAAACCTGCAGGTAACCCTTGCCTCATGCTTCAGAGGAAGGCAAAAAACCAACAACCAGGGACTTTGCTACCCTAACTTGGGGAAATTCCTTCCCACCCCAAATACGATGATCAGTTGTATCCTGAGCATGTGTGTGACACCCAACAACCACACATATGGATGAAAATTCTGCGAAGTATCTCAGAGCCCTCTCCTTACAGCATGCCGTCACTGGCCATTAGGGATATTTGCTACTGGCAATGACAAATTGGCTACATGTCATTGTAGGCAATTTCATCTCCTCTATAAACTTACCAAGTAGAGTCTTGAAACCAGTTACGTTTTTGCCCCCACTGTTGGCCCTTGGAAGGCGGTTCCAGAGCTTCACTCCTCTGATGCTTAGAAACTTTGGTCTAATGTCAAGCCTAAATTTATTGATGGCCAATTTATATCCATTTCTTCTTGCATCTGCATTGGTGCTTCACTTAATTAGCTCTTCTTTCACCCTGGTATTTGTTTCTGATCTGTTTATAGAGAGAAATTGTATTTCCCCTCATTCTTCTTGAGGTTAGGCTAAACAAATCATGCTTTTCAAGTTTTCTGTCATAAGGTAGGCTCTTCGGTCGTCAGATCATCCTAAGAACATTTCTTCTGCACTTGTTCCTGTTTGAATTTATTTTTCTTAAAAAAATAGAACAGAACTGCCCATAGTAATGTAGCCAAGCCCTATGGAAAATCATTTACCACAGCATGTTCATCTACATGCTTCTTGCTGCTGCCTAAAGTATAACCCAACAACATATTCATTAATTCATCATCTTTGTAATTCGGCCCGCTTATTGTGAATGTAATTCATTCCATTTTGGTATTAGCTGTTCCTTATCCAATAAAGTCGTCTTTTTTTAACTTGACATACTGTATATTCTTAAGAAGGTCCGAGTGGTTCATGATACTGATTCAAATTAATTACTCAATTGAGACTATGAAAATCAGTTTAGAAGTCTCATTAATGAAAGTTCAGTGACATACAATATTCTTTGCACATCCTAAAGGGATTCTGGCAGTTTAAAAGGCATGGTCTAAACTCTACTCTATGTGCACCTACAACTAACTTGAACAGGAATTTCACCCACTTATCTGGCATATCGCTGTGACCCATTATATTTTAAGTCCTTTCCAATATTAAGAGTAACGCATTGGATTGTTTAACTTAAAATATACTTCACTTTTCAGCATTTAGAGCTGTTTGCTTTCGTTTTGCACTACCTTCAGCTTTGGCAATGAAAATAGCAGTTACTTTCTGGTTTTCAAGCACTTGTACGATTATGTCTATGTAAGGCTACATCTATCTAGAAATAGGGCTGTGATTCCCCTGTTTGTGTATACAGAACTCATGCTAGCTGTTGCTGAGGTAGTGCAAGTATAAGTTGCAGAGTAGCCATGGCAGCATAAGCACAAGTGCAAATCCACCTGATACTAGTAGTGTGCATTTGGTGTGGTCCAATTTTGCTTCCAGCTCCACAGCAATGCTTCCACTGCCATCCTTCTATTTATACTCACATTAGCTCTCAGCAAGTAGTGAAAATTGACAAGCAAGGTAATTGCGCCCCTAACACAGGCATGGCCTAAGTTATTTAAATGACCTCCATTATTGTAATAACTGAGCAAATCAGTGTATAATGTATCTATCCTCACAATGCCCATGTGAGGTAAGGGAGTGTTGTTATCCCCATGTTATAACTGGGGAAACTAAAGCACAGAGCCATGAAGCAATTTGCCTAAGTTTACAGAGAAAGTCCGTGACATGGCAAGGACTTGAAGATCCATAAGCTATAACACCCTGACCATTGAAACCTCCTTCCGGCTGTACTGAAATGGGTTGTACACACAGCAAAGGAATGCAGACTAACACAAAAACCTGTTACCTGTGCACAAGATTTTTGTTTTTAATCATGAATATGTTTTTAATATATTTTGTAAAAGAACAGGCTTGAATTAATGGTCTAAACCTCCTGACAACAAGCAAAATTTTCAAAAGCACCTAAATGTCTTAGGCTCCTTAATCAAGTTTTCAGAATTAGATTTGGTACTTGGAACTCTTAAATTTTCCTGATTTTTTTCACAATGAGTCATTTTTTGACAATGGTATTTTGGCTCCTAAATCACTTAGGCTTATTTGAAAATTCTACCTGCTGACTTTTTAAGTTGATCTATGAAAATTCAAGATACAGAGTTCTGTTCTGCTTTAGGCAAAGTCCCAACTGGTCTAGCCATCTAAGAGATCTCTAATCCAATTGTTGAATGACTAAAATTCTTGTTGCATGGCTCAGAATATTTTGATTTGGTTTAAATGTCTAATTGCTTTGGCAGTTGATGTCTTTCTTGAAAAATTAACTCTTTTATAGAAATGACGTATTTGCATTCATATAATCTGTTTCTGTCAGTTCAATATCAAGCCACAAATCAAATACATTTGAGGGACCTGTTTAGCCCCCACATACATATGTGTATTTTGTGTTTCCATGTAACCTAAATCAAACTCATCACTCTCCTTTGTTAAAACAGAGAAATGTGTTCTTTCACCCGTTAGATCATATGTTTCATAGACATTCAAGAAGACGCTCTCTACAAGACAAGATAGAAAATGTATTGGATACACATTGGAACTTGTTAAACAGAGGAACATAAATTCAAATCTTTTCCTGGGTAGTTTTGTTCATTTGTCTTCTGTTTTTTGGACAACTTTTTATATCTTGAGGCCTCTTCTGTAATTGAAAACTACATATCAACAATCCTTACATTTGCTTTGCCTATTGAAAAATTCCAGTTATTGAGGAAGGGGGGAGGATTTCTGGCACTAGGGAAATTGCCACCTGTTTCTGATTGCTTTCAGATATTTATTTTCTGCTTTAATTTCTATTGTGAGTGACCTAGGGAGTAGTGTTTTGGACATCATGGTGAAAAGCACGGTATAAATAACCCTGGCATGTTACCTTCTTAGACTAAATATACAGAATGATTGTTTATAATTTGCATGAGGATCATAATACAGCAAGTTATGGTGGAGGATATTCTGAAAAGATTGGTGGAAGGTCACCAGTGTCAGACTGAAGATGGACCAGGACATGTAAACTTAACTTTTAGCTCAAAGGCATTGGTCCATGGTATACTGAAAGAGTCCTGGTCTTATTATTCTTGTAACACCCTGAGAGGTGGTTTAAGTCATATGAGCTGTGCATTTCTAGCCAGTGGAAGAAGGACCTACTGAAAAATACATGTATTAGTTTGCACCTTGACTGGTGCTGAGAAATCTGCTGTCTAAATATCTTTACTCAATGCCTGACTCAAAACTGAATCAGTGTTTCAATGTTTGGGGAGGCCTATACTGACTAATAATAGGTCCAAAGAAGATACCTGTAACTAAGGCTTGTGGGAGTACACTGTGGTCTGTCCAAAATCTTTCTCTGCCCCAGCATAACTCCACTGTCAAGGACTCTAGGCCCCTGGGAAGGAATCTGTTTTCTGGTAGGTAACTGCACCATTTTGCACAGAGTGGGCCGAGTGGTCTGTCCTGCTGTATCCAAGTGGAAGAATTCCTCATTACATCATGGACGTGCAAACAAACACATGAAATACCCACATGACTCAAATTCTTTTAAACCACTGCATGATCAGCCATCAGCTGCTTTTGCCCTTGTTACCTGATAAGACTTTACATTATGTAACTGTCAGAGGCCAAACAATGTCTGGATATGATGACCTACAGCCCACACGCAAAGAAACTGCACAGCAAGGTGCAGGCAACTGTCTAACTCTACCTTTCCTGTGCCTGCTGGAGAAATGTGACCTGAGTCGGAGTGATGCAGAAACTTAGCAAATAGGAGAGAAAGCTGAAGCTTATGGAAATCCATTGGAAACACTAAGAGCAATGTCTGATTCATTGCTACAACACATCGGAGGAGCCTCTATTCAAAAACTGGAACATCATTTCATGCTGGGGGTTTGGAAAAGTAGCTGGACTCTAATATATTAGAGAGGAAGTCCAGAAATGAAATCCAGATACTTTTCTCAAAGTACCCTTGTCAGAACAAATGGAATTTTATGTCATGAAGACAAGATAATGTCAAACTAACCCATGATGATCATTTGAGCTTTGGTAAATGTCATGAATTGACAAATATATCTGCCTGGTAGACAGGGAATGGGAAAAGCCATGCAGAATGTGGTATCTGTCTAAAACATGCCCTGATGTAGGCCCCATCACAGCAGTGACAATCATTGTTTTTGCAACACCCACGTGAAGGGAGGAAACCAAATCTATCCACTGTGACACCTAACCAGTTCCTCAGCTGCCAGATAGACCCTGGAAGGTCGAAGTGGGTATGGACAGTGGTGTATGTGTAGAAGAATTAACTGAATTTTTGTGCAAGTTTATTTTACTCTACAGTAGGGCCAACCTGCATTAATCTCAAGCAAATGGAGAGTCTGAGACAGCTGATCAAAAGCTATAAGCATATTCTTAAATGAGATGATTGATTTCTAGGTTGACTACGTTAGTGACTAATTCCAAGAAATGCTGCTACATTTAGCCCAGCACAGCTGCTGATGAGCAGATAGCAGACCACACCAGTCTCTACTCAAAAAGATTAAACACATCGTAAGCGGCTAACTCTCAGCCCATTCAAACATACCACAAAAAGAAACAGAAGTTTCAAACAGATTGCATTTTGAAAAAGGGAAGTATAGTGGGCTAATGAGAATAAAATTATGAGAAAGTCATGACCAAAGGAGCTTTATTCAGGGAGAATATGGAAACAATTTCAACTCAGTTCATACATAGAAATATCCCAGATTCAGAGTTACCCACAGACATAATCAGTTCCACTTTTACATTGGAACTAGACACAGATCTACCCCTGTAGACAGTTTATTGCCTCATAGCAATATTCCACAAGGGGAAATGATCACTGATTCTTCAAGTGGCCTGATCCAGACCTCACATGAGATGGGACAACCAAAGCATTTTAATGTGCTGGTCATGCATTAGCCAAAACTGTTGAATAGTGATCTCGTTTTCTTTTCGGGTACCTGCTGTCATGTCCAGTGGCTTTAGAAAAGTATATGATGGTTTCTGGCTTTCTTTAATATTGCTCTGTGTAGGGATGTGGGACAATGCAGTATTTTACTCAAAGAAGTGGGAATATAAAGTGTGGCATTTGTTACAGGAAATTTATGAGCAATCTAAAGATGTTCTCTGAGTTGTACCGGGGATTGTTTTCAATGAGAAAGAAAGCACAATGTACCAGAAGCTAGTGGTTTTTTTTGTTTTTTTGTTTTTTTTTTGGTAAGCTATTTGCTATTGATGGCTGTATGAACACTCAAATATCCTTGTTTAATAGTATAGAATGTCTGCTTTTATTATGTTACCTGTTTATTATTTTAATAGATATTTAAAAAATAAAAATCCATCATTAAAGGGCTGATTCATCTTAACCAACAGAAATCAAGTCAGCAATGTTATCAAACCAACACAAGTTGAAAAATCTCCTACTCTCTCAGGTTTTCCGAGTCATACAAGTATATCTCTAATGTTCTGTTAATTCTCAAAAAACTCAACCTAGAGATGGGCCTTTTTAATGTGTCCTAAAGATCAGCCCATTTAGACTATTTCAGACCTGTGTGAGTGCCTTAGGTTACTGGCGTAATCACAGATGTGTAGTTGGGCTGAAGAGTTAAGGCAAAGATGAGATGTAAGGGCTCAGATAATTATATCTGTAGTTATCTCATGGTGTTATATGTTAGTACATGTGCGTTTGTCTAGTTAATTGCCTAGAGATTGTACATGACACATGTATCATATCTATGGTCTGATCCTTTAGAAAGTTTTTTGCAGTGGAAGATTTGCACAGGTAAGCATTGGCAATGGTTGCTTTCTATGCAATTCTACAAAAACCCAAACCCTGTATTTTTCAGTGTGAATAATTCATGAAGCAAACTAGCAACTTTTGTTGAGCTCAGTCTGCTCTTCTCATTACTGCGTACAGGTAGTGCAAGTGCAATCTGCATAGTGGAGATTTTGCAGGGGAATTGATGATAGCATTGAGAGTGTCATGTGTTCATTTTTGAAATAAACATGATAAGATAGGAAGAGAGATGCAGAGAAATAGAGTGCCTGGGGACATGAAAGGGAGTGAGTTGAGTAGATGCTTGTTACTGGGCTGCCTTAACCAATTTGTTTGGTGTAGGAAATCTTTAGAAATGAGCTGCTGAGTAAAGATGCACGTGAGTGATAAGAATATTCTGTTTTTTTAAATCAAAATTATACACATGGTGCTAACAGTCAGGTAGACAACTTAGCTGATTAAATGTGCTGTTTGGAGGGCTTCCTCAGGTAAATGTTACTCTTGTGTTCAAAATAATAAACATAATCATTCCATAAAATTTTGGGTGTGGCTACCATTCTCTAACCAGCTACCCCACCACCCTTCGCCTCAGTATTTTGAAAATATTCCACTGCATGTTGCCTCAGCTTGATCAAAGGATGAGAGTAAGGATGATCTGTGCTTAAAATTCAATAACATGAATAATGAGCTTGCATTCTATTTCCAGGTCTGCCACAGTTTAAACGTTTGGTCTTGCCCAACTTCCTTATGGTCTGCTCTAAAGCCTACTGAGATCAACAGAGAACTTTTAACTTCAGTAGTCTTTGGATGAGGCTTTTACCCAGTCTGCCTCAGCTTTCCCGATGACTAATTAGGGGTACCACTTACCTATTTCATATAGGGAGAGTCTCACAGAAGGCACTACAGAAATGTGTTAATATTTTTACTTAGCTTAGCACATTAGGTACTGGTCCAGCAAATGCTACTAAACCTGTGCAAAAATGCTACTTTGCCTGTGCAAGACTCAGTGGTTACTCAGCACAGCGGTTCTTTCTTAAATTATTTCTTCGGTGACTGTCCGTGTGAATTTTTAATCGCAGTGATTTCAGATATTAATTAACCTTAAAATGAAACTATCCCAAATATCTAATTTCTTTTGGTTTGGGAACAAAAATGAAAAGTAACTATGAACTTTACATGAATCATAACTTGACCCAGGTTGCCCTAAAACAGTGTTCAGGATCTCTCTGAATATTCTTAAACTTTCTGTAAACCTAAAGAAAAATCTAAGAATAGAAAATATTATATGCATTGTTCTGTGATTTGTTATAAATATTTAGTTTTTTCTAAGAACTGGACAGTCTGTCAAAGGCATGTCCTCATGACACATGTTGTCATGCTCTGTTTGTATTTGGATTTTGAAAAACCATAAATCTTGCTGAATTGGCTAGGAGTATAATCCAAAAATCCACATTTGTGCCACAGAATATTTTGAATCTTCTCTTTGTATTCTAGTGAATGGTTGCCTTTTTAACCACACTTCGTTGAGGAAAAGGCGCAAAGAGGTGTTCCTTGGTGAGAGCACTTTAAGGACTGTATTGAAAGTCTAAATTGTGCTCTATCTTCTGTAAATTATTGGAAGGGATTCCTTTTTTCCATGGCTGAACAAAAAGTGGAGCTCCCTTTCAATTCCTTGTCTTGTAGCAGTTTCTTTCTCTCCTATGTTCTGTTAGAAGAGGTGTGGAACAAAAGGGAAAGAGAGGTCCATTTCTTTATTTACTCATTTTCCTCATTCACTATTGACAAACAATGATTAGTGGATTGGCAGATTGTGCCAGTGACTTCAAATATTTGTAGATCACTTGTTTATTTTCAAATGTTTGAAGCTTCTGGACACTCTTTGAAATCAAACTCAGAATAAAAATATCAGCAGCTGGAGAATTAAGGACTTGATCTGCAAAAATGCTGAATGCCTTCACCTGATTCAACAAAACAGTGAAGGACCTGGATATTCTCATTGACTTCTCTTAACAATTATTTTGTTTCTATAATCTTAATGCCACATATATTTATTTCCAGTCAATCATAAGGGAAGAGTTGCTTCTTGCATGTTACAATCCTCTTTCTTTAAATGTTGCCTATTTGCTATCATTTTTATAATTTCATGTGCAAGGCTATAATTTTGCATCTGTCTCTCTGGGGCTTATGTGTGCTGAGGTATGGAACAACTTCAACCAATCAAATTGCATATACAAATTACTGTGTTCTAATTGGTCACAGTTCAGTTCACTGAAAAACATTAACCTTTTGTAGGTGAATAAATGCTTTGATAATTTTGGGTCAGTTGATGTTTGGTAATTTTCCCTAGACACTTTTAGATTTTTATTTCAATTAATTAGTTGAAATAGACTATACTCATCATACAACTCTCCTACTTACAAATGAGTCTTCCTTACCTGTGAAGTTTCTGTTTTTTAGATTTGTTTTTGATTTCTATTATTGTGACTTACCCTGTATGTTTTGAGTGATATTGATTGAATCCATTACACTGAGAGAATTCTGAAATGTTATCAGATAGAGAATTCTCTTAGTTTTTCAGTCAACACTTGGATTTTTCTAGTTGTGGGAAATCATGGCTCATATTTCTTAGGATTTTCTTTAGCTTCTTATATTTTTGTTAAAGATACACAATTTTTGATGACGGTTTTGCCTCGTGACTATAAAGAAGATAAAAAATACAATAAATTAGGAAATATAGAAGACCTGAAACAGAGCATAGATTCTCAGTTACAGTAGGTATACAAATTGTTCTTGTAAACTAATCCATTAAAAAAAAATTGGTCAGCCCATTTGACTTGTCTTTTCTTAAATAATGAGCTGTTCAGCTATTATTTGAAGTATTTTGTTTCCATTTCTCTTACTTCTTGATTCTGCTCAACCACATACATAGTCGTTTTGCAACCATAGTTCTAAATTCAATTCAAAGAATTCTGAACAGAGGGTATTTTTATAATTTTTAGCAAGTCAACAAGCTTTCCCAGTGCCAACTTTAAACCTCTGCAGTAATATTCTTGTTTCTTTTCATTCATCTATTTTAGTGATTTGTTTTACAGAAGTGTTACAGAGGATCTATCCCTACATTTAAAATGTAGGCCAGGGATCTCAAACTCAAATCAACATGAGGGCTGCATAAGGACTAGTACGGGGCTGCATGGGGACTAGTATGTTAGCTCAGGGGCTGCACCACTGAAACCTTTTCATACAACAATATTGCAAATATCGGTAACAATAGTGTTGTTGCGGGCACAGGACATAGCTTTCGGGGCCGCATGCAGCCTGTGGGCCACGTGTTTGAGACCCCTGCTTTAGGCAGAGAAGAAAAGTTTGAGTGAAGCAGAAAAACAGGGCCAGGGATGCCTGTCACTTTATAAAGGTTGGTTGTTATAGACAGTACATGGTAGAAGAATGCTTGAAATTATCCAAGCGATCAGCTACAATGAATAACTAGTATGGGCTTTATCCACATAGCAAGCCTACACTGGGCTGTGTTCTCTCAGGGCTCACAAGATCAACATGCTTTGTTTTACTTTTTGGCTGGGAAACCACAGAAGGTTATTCCAAGTGCTGCAGGAAATATTCAAGGTGATGACAATTCAACAGGTTACGTGTTTCCCTTGGAGTCACACTGATCCTGTGAATTCAATAAGTCTTCACATTGACTTCATGGAGTTTTAAATTGGGCTCATAATATCCCAGCATGGTATTAGAAACTCAGCAGTACTGTTGTAGCTAGGCTATGCCCTAAATGTGATGTAACCCCAGGATCCTGACCATCTGTGGTCATTAAAAAAAATCACATGGTACGTTGTGCTAATGTAGAGTGCTGCCTCCATATTCTAATTTGGGTAACTTAATTCTTTCTCTTATAATTTTCCCTGCAGTGTGTCTGATACATTATGGTGATTTACTTTCTGTGCTAACCTAATTAATGCTGCAGTGGTCTAGAGCTGCTGTGTCAATGCCTCTACACAGACCAGAGCTGGCTGTTGCAAAGAGACTCTCTTATATATGTCTAAATTACTTTGAGATCTTAAGAGTATAAGGTATTACTTAAAAAAAAAAAGAGAGAGAAATTGGGAAACTATTTTGAAATCTTAAGAGTATATTTCTTTTTTAAAACAAACAGAAATTGGGAAATATTAAGTCCCAATGTATTGAAGCAGCATGTGTGTGTGTGTGTGTGTGTGTGTGTGTGTGTGTGAGATGATTAAAAAATAAACCACAGATTTTATGAACTCAGACTTCTCAAATTGGACTAGTTTGCTGCATTTGTTCAGCTTCTTGATTAAAATGGCATATTTATAGGTTGTCAAAGGCATCTGCAATGATAACTACAAACTGCGTACATTTACATTACAATTCCATATTATAATAATAATAAAATAAAGTGTGTGCTCATTTTCCTGAGTGTTTGGGGCCTGAAGAGAGGTCTGTGAAAAAGGTTACAATAGATTCATGTTTGCAGTATTGCACCTTTGTTTATCCCAAGATATTAGAGAGACATGGTGGGTAGGGTCAGGAGCACTCCTCGCTCGGGAAAAGGTCTAGGACTCAGGGCTCACATGCTTTAAACATGCTGCCACTACAGCTGCCATAGCGGCGGATGTGGGGTTCTGGTGCTGGGACTCGGGGCTCAAGCCCCATAAGTCCAGCACCAGCGGCGCCCCTGGGTAGGGTAATATCCTTTGGGGAAAACTTCTGTTGGTGAAAGAGACAAGCTTTTGATCTATGCAGACCTAAAGAGGAGCTCTGTGCAGCTCAAAAACTTGTTGTTTACCAACAAAAATTGGTCCAATAATAGATTCATAGAGTCCGAGACCTAGAGGGACCACCACATCATCTAGTCTGATCTCCTGTATATCACAGGTCACCCCCATGACTCAGCACCCACCTGCTAAACCCAACAGCTGGAATTATACCACAGCATTACAGCCCACAGAAAGAAGACTCTCTTATGTGCCATGGGCAGAGAATAATACAGACTAAGATGCACCGGTGCCTGATAACATGCAATAGGAGATAAATGATTAAATGAGGGAGACTGAGAGGCTCAAACTGGGGAAAATTTCTTTCCAGACTCCACGGATAGTGATAAGTTAGTTTCTGAGAATGTGAACTAGAACTAGTCAACTAAATACCAGAGACACAGAATGCTTGGTTTCATTTCAAATCCCTGGCTATCTCTGTCCAGTGTCCCCTTTCCAGTCATAGCCATCCCAGTGGAAGGAGCTCAGTAGCCCAACACCAGGATATATTAAGGGGGCAGAAGAAAATCACCTTCCTGACTTCTGGCTAGAACTGTGAAGCATAAGCTTTTAGGAGCATTAAGATGTAAACCAGAATTAAACCCAAGGGCTGTTGAGCCTGCACCTATCAGCATAGGAAATCCAGTCACATGTTCACATTCATCAATTTGTCCACTTTGATCCTAAAACTAATCAATTTGTTTGCCCCTAGCCCCCAGTTTTGGAGGCTGTTCCAGAACCTCTTCCCTCTGACTGTTAGGGGCTTCTTCTGAAGTTGATTTAGGAATTGAAGATCTGGATGGGTTTCAGAGGGATGCCCTGCCCGGTCCCATGTGGATCAAGCTCATCTGGAGCTGAACTTATGGGGGGAGGGGTGCTTCTCAGGGTAGTGGCAGGAATATATAGGACTCCAAGGAAGAGATAGCAACATTGAAGTTCTCACAAGTCGGTTAGTCATTAAAGATACTCTAAAACCTAATAAAATGACACATTTAAAAGAAAATAATAATTAATAGGTCTTAGGATATTATTGGCATTTAAAAGAACATTGCCGAGATAAGTAGAGCTATTGACTATATTTTTGTTTTGATGCAATTGAGTATTTGTAGGCCTTACCACCACTCTGTTCTGCCTGCCTCAGCCAATCCTTTGGGCAGGCAGGGCACTGACAGATGGTAATTTATGTTTTCTTAAAAAACAACAAGCAGTTGTGTGGCACTTTAAGACTAACTTGCCTTTTTTAGTGTGTGTTTCCTGTGTTACTAGTGGCTCTTAACTTACATCATGCTGTATTGGTGTAACCTTTGGGTGGACTACAATTCATTCAATTGCCTCTCTCCAGTCCCTTAACAGAAATAAGTCCCAACTCCCATAGAGAAGCAGCTGGAGACCCAGGATTCAGTCTTTAAGGTTATGTCTACATTGCCAAATTAGTTCGAATTAAGGAGGCTTAATTCGAACTAACTTAAACCCTGTCTAAACTAGACTTTCCTTAGTTCAAATTAAGAAGTTCTTTAATTCAAACTGATGCATGCTTAGTTTGAACTACTGAGACTTGATCATTAGTTCGAACTAAGGACGGCGTAAACTAGGACTAACCCTTAGTTCAAACTTAATGAGTTTGAACTAAGGGCAGTTAATTTGAATTAATGAAATGGACTAATTCAAACTAATGTTAGTTCAAATTAGTCTACTTTGTTAATTTGAACCAATAAGTTTGAGTTTAGTTCGAACTTATTAGTTCTAATTAACAAATTTGAACTAACTTTCTGTAGTGTGGACACAGCCTAAGGGACATGCGGCAAAGATTTCTCAGTTACGCTCTGCACATTCAAATGCTACTAAGAACAAAAATAATAACTTAACTACTAACTTAATAAATCTTATAATAAGAAAACATAATTACTGTATCTTTATAACATGTGGCTATTTGGTAAATCCACAGTTACCACTTCACAATTTTCTCTTTGCCTATGTTTCCACTGACAAAATTAATTAGAAATAGTTATTTTGAAATAACAATTTCAATTTTAATTCAAAATAACTATTTTGAATTAGCACTATTTTGAATTTATTATTTCAAATTAGTTCAGTGAAGACTCTAATTTGAAATAAGGCAGGAGTTATGATTTCAAAATAGAGAGTCTTCACTAGAAGACTATTATTTAGAAATAATATTTTCAAAATAAGAGCTATTCAAAATAAAAAACACCTTTTTATTATTTCAAAATAGCACTTCGTTATTTCAAAATAAGGAAATGTTTATTTTGAAAAAAAAAAACAAAATGCCTGCTTGGACAGAAAAAAAGTTATTTCAAAATAACCCTTCTTATTTTGAAATAACTTCTCAGTGTAGACACACCCTTCCACATATAAACAAGAAAAAGAAAAGAAGTTAAATAGAACAGTCTCCAAAGAAACACTGACAAAGAAACCTAAGAGTTCCCAGTGTCTAGGTGGAGTTCACTTGAGTCTCAGCTACAGTCTTGGTTAACCAACTCCCAAAAGCTCGAGTTGAACGAATCAGTCTCCTCTTTGGTTGAAAGAATCTTCAGTAGAAATCCCTGTAGATGACTCTTCCTCAGCTGGAACCAACACTATCCAGTCAGTTTGCTGGTTAACCAGCACTCAGGCACATACACATATGAAGAAACTGTGATGCAATTGCTCGACAGTAAGCAGAAAATATCTTGCTGCCTACTTGTGGCTCAGCTTCTCCCAGTCATGCATTGACCACATGGGCCCTTCTCACTGCAACTCTTGTGGCTGCTGCTGTCATGGCATGTGACTGCCACAGCAGCAAGAAAGCTGAAGATGTGGAGCGTGCTCATAGCTACCATACCCAATTTTCAAAAGCTTCTAGAACTGGGCAGCCAAGTCCAGCAACATAACTCAGCCTCAAGAGATCCCTTAAAGAGAGAGCCCTCACTTAGGCACAAGGGTTATACAGGCATATACGGATTTAGAGAGAAGAGCAATAAACACATCTCTCAAGATCTTGATATTCATGTTTTAAATGTAGTTGCATTTTAAAATACCAAAAAAATAATTTTTTATGTTAGAAAGCAAACAATCTAATTAAACTGGCACCTTGCCTTTTAACAAATGACACTTTCTTTATGAACTAGTCTAGACTTCATTGCATTCTATAGAAATGATCACGTTAAATTAGCCATTGAATGGAAACTGCTTTATAGTTCTATTAATACATTAGAGACAAATTGGTAATGATAAAAATAATCATTAAAAGTTATGTGCACAGCCTGAATTCCTTCTCTTCTCTAAGATGAATATATCTGCAAAGTCATGTAACTAGACATAATTTATTCTTTATAATTTCTTCTTTAAATCAAATCATGTGAAGGAAAATGAGAAAAGGGTCCAGTCAAATTGTGTCCTCGAGTTTAAGGCCAGAAAGGAGCACCATGCCATCTAATCTCACCTCCAGCACATCACAGGCCATAAGATCTTTCCAGCTATGACCCAGAGTTTTGTCTAATAATGAAGATAGCACTGAAGTATTGCAGCCCTTCAGAGACTAAACTACTAAACTGTTGTCTTCTACAGGCAGAGCATAGGAGCGACCAAGGTACATCAATGCCTGGCTCCTCTGCAATGGCAGTGATTTGATTTGAGGATGTAGAGCCAGATGGATCTAGAATTAGAAAGAGAGAGAGAACTTCTTGTTTGGAGCTCAGCTATGTCTGTGGTTTCCTCACAGTTTTAGTGTTTTGTGGAAAGCAAAGACAGAAGAGTTTTTGAGCCATGTACTTGTTTTGTATGGAACGTCCGTGTTTTCACAAAAGACATTTTCTTGAAGATACCTTGTACAGTTACCTTGAAGTGAGAATTTCAGGACAGTGAACTCTGATAAACTAAATCTTTCTCTCTCCAATGATATTGAAATCATTATTGATGTTAAATGTCATCCAGAGTGGTCATTTCTTTTTCATATAGACTACTCCGTTGAAAAGTTACAAAGTGGGCAGAATCCTGGTTCCTTCATAGTCAGTGGCAAATTCTTTATGAGTGTTATTGGACTGGCATATAGTTCTCTTTGAATGTGTCAGACACTGAAAGTAAAATCAGTGGAAGATTTAGGAAGCTACTTACACAGGCTTTTCTGTCCTTCATGAAGCAACAGAAGATTTTATAAACAAACAAATAAACTTGTTTGTTTTGTGTATTCTTTGTTGTTCAAAAAGGAGTATTTATGTTACTGGAGCAAATTCTCAATAACCATCAGTTGTATCTATCAGCAAATCCAACATGGATTTTGGTTGTAATCATATTCTAAAGGTGACTATTAATTTGTCCACACTTCCATCTTGACTATTACCTCTTAGAGAAGGCTCTTAAAGTAGAAAGAATGCTTTTCTCCTTCTAACTCTTTTTCTAAAAGGATTGTGATTTTATATTAATTGGGCAAAACTGCATAATTCCTAGCTTGAGAAATATAATCTTGCACTTTAAGGACTAAAACAAATCCTAAAAAGGGTCTTACAATAAAGTATTTTGGTATGCTACAGTTGTGTCACGAATCAGTGACGTTTCAGGGGAGCCTTCAAAAGTGCATTTAGTCAGTGTGGTTAGTGGAAAACTGGTAGATCCTGACTTTCCTCTAATGAGAACATCATTGCCAAAACTGTGAAGTTTTATCTTCTCTGGCTTCTAGTGACAATGTTTAAGTGTCATATCTTTGAAGAATATGGTGACCCATGTGGAGATACACTAGTTTCAGTGTAAAGGAAAGGAACTCTTGCTCCCAAGTTAACTGCAACTGAAGATTATAAATATTCATAACACATTTAATGAACAATTAAAAATTTTAAGTATCATACTTAAAATGTCATTTCATGAGCCCTAATGGGATTGCACATACTAAAGAGACCTCCTTGTCTACAATAACCTCAGTCTCAGTGCTTCATAAATAACCAATAATGTATCTGGTTTAAAAAACAAAACAAAACCAAACCCTCCCCTGCTGCAGTCTAGCAGCAAGCTAACAACTTCAGTGATAAAATGCTTCTACAGCTCAATCAGAACAGGGCAGCCATGGAAGACAGAGCCTCTGTGAGGGGATTTCAGTGGGTCAGATCAGAGAAAGCTGCCTAAAGAAACTAGTGCTGTTCCAGAAAGGATCAGAGAGGATTATAAGGTAGGCAGTACCTTCAAGGCATGGAGATTTGAAGTAGCCCAGAGAAGTAGTAAAAGCCTTAAATAAATAAGTCCCTGACTACCTCACCCAAGAGCATTGAGCTGGGACATCCTACAACTTCTGCTTGGACACTGGTGGAGATGATGGAAGCCAGCAAGGGGTACAAACAATAACAGGAATATTTCACTTTGCCTTTGTGTTCGTCTTTAAACTGACTTTATTTTGGCCCAGCTGAAGAAAGAAAGCAAGAAACCGGTAAAGGTGACAGAACCAGAGAAGGATTAGGAAAGGCCCTGAGGCAAAAGCCCAAATTCCTGAGACTAGTGAGTGAAGGTTTGTTAAAGGAGCCTGTTAAAAAAAAAAAAAAAAAAAAAAAAGGGTGGTTCCCAGACTACTTTCAATCTTAAACACAGGGACACACAAGTAACCCAGTCAGATGACTCAAGTTATACATAAAGATTGGGATATTGGTTCCATGACTGAATCAATTAAGGGAAACTAAGACAGGGACAACTACCAATCCACAGTAGAGAACCAAGGAGTGCATAGGGCTGAAGTCCCTCACTTACATGAAGTCTTTGGGATTTTTCTTTCAATCAAAATAGCCTTATATTCCAGAAAAAAAAAAGTATAAAAAATTGCAACTAGTATCTGAAAATTCAAGCTGCACAGATCAATTATTGCAAAATATATGCAAAATTTCACGTCAAATGGCTTTAATGTGAGAAAAGACTAGCTTATGGGTATCTCATCCCTTTCACAGAGCTTGACGCATACTCTTCTTTTGCTATGACATCCGACATGCTCTCCTTCTGAACACCTTGGTATGTGAAATAGCTTCATGAAGTAGAAAAATGAAGGGAGCTTAATATTGTTGGAAGTTAACAGAGTGATAACACTAGAAAATAAAACCTTTTAATCCAGAGAACAAATATAGCTGGTGGAGGACCAGCTCAACCTCCTTACTAATGTCCACCAAAATAGTCTCTTCATTGTTCTGGAGGTGGTATGTCCATCAGTCTTCATTCTCTCTGCTTGAGACTACTAATTAGAGGCTTCCAGTTTGTTTTCAGTATTTGAACATATTTCAGTGTTACAGTAGAGTTATTCATAAGTTTTTTGAGACGTCAAAAAATTACAGAGAAGATACAATCCTGCTAAGAGTTGGCAGTGTTGGCAGTTCAGAATAGGGATCAAAAATGTCACCTGTGAAGGTGTTCTAAATAATGAAGGAATCTTATAAAGTCATTCTTCAGTGTAACTAGGAGGGCAGTAATTTAACATATATCATCTTCTAAATGTCAGGCATAAAACAGAAGAAATCAGTTGGAATCTTCCTGCATGTAATCAGTATGTCAAATCTGTTTAAACTACACCACTTCTATCAGTGTGGAAGAACTAGATGACTAACCCATTCACATAAGAACTAAAACATCATCAAATAGTAAAAATTCAGGTATTTGTCAAATAGATCACTGGTTGAAATCCACCTGTTATAAGCCGATCTTTGCATTTTTATTTTAATGAATTAGTCTCTTGTATGAATATTTAAATATTGGTGTGAGGTGAGTACAATATTTTAATAGCTATAGCAATGAATCCCAGAGCAATGATACAAATATCTATCAATTGTATGTAGTGATGGTGTAGTTGTCTAAATTGGTTCCCAGATATCAGAGACAAGCTGGGGGGTGTTCTTTGTTTTGCTTTGGGTTTTTTAATTGGAGTAACTGTTGTGGGAAAAAGAGGAGAAGCTTTTGAGCCAAACAGAGCTTCTCTTTAGATCTGGAAAAGAGTTGTAGTTAAATGCAAAACAAACAACAATTCTGGTGACACTTTTAAAGACTAACAAATTTATTTATCACATGAGCTTTCAGGGGAGAAAATCCCACTTCATCAGATGTTTGAAAATGGAAAAAAAAAAAACGAGGAGGGAAAAGTGCAATGAAGTAAGTGCAATCACATGATCGGGTTAGATTACAGCAAATCAAGCCAGTTGTATTGATTGAGATTGAGGGAACAACAGATAGGGAGGCTAAGGGAGGTGACAATCACTGTTTATAATGAGAAAGCCAATAAATATTTCTCTTCATCTGAGCTGATGGTATCAGATTTGCATATGAACTCTAATTCTGAACTCTCTGAAGCCTTGACCTAGAATAAACCTGTTTAAGGACAGCTTGTTGAATTTTTGGAGATATATGATGTGAGATGTATGGAATATATAATCTGTGTCAGATTTATTGATTCATTCATGAATTGTTCAATGTCTGTATTTTATTTAAATTAAGAAGAATCAAAATAAAATTTGGCTGGGGGAAAATAAAAGAATTCAACCAATTTATTATTCTGATGCCAATAATATATCATGTGCTACGTTAAACTGACTATGGTGATTGCTCTGAAGCTATGATTAGTAGACACCACCCACCTTCAATCCCCAAAAAGAGCCTGAGATCTGCTTTCTTAGTAGAGCTGAAGGATGGCATACATTATATCCAGGACTATTGATGTTGGTAGGTTATGAATTGCATGCACAGCAATTGTGTGGTAGAATACCCATTTGTTTTCTGATCTTCCCTTCCATTTTCTTCATGCCCTATTGTTTGTGTCACATTCTGTTATGTCTTATCTTTTTGAACCATATCCCATGCCCTTTGAAGTCCATAACAAAACCGCTATTGATTTATATGTGACAGGATCAATACAATAGACTAATGACTTGTCTATCTGACTGTTTAATTTTAGCATACCAGAGGGTATGAAGCTATCCTGCTAAAGTCCGCCATTCAGTAATGGCCTGTATAAATGCTTCTAATTTGTGGGATTTAAGTAGTAGATAGACCTACCATAGGTCCTCTGAAATGGGGGCAAATATTGCCCAGAGTACAGCCCTTAGTTGGGTGGGTATGTCTGTGTTTTGAGTGCACAGCTCTAGTTGTAAAATACTGCTGCTTCATGCACAGCCATGTAGGGAACTAGAAATCACTGAGATCATGTAGGGGACTTCACAGCTCTTAGGCCACTATGGGGTTCACTTCAGCAGCAACACTTTCCTGAGGGGATGGTGTGTATCAAAGGGGGAAATTGGTCTGGGGGTGGTGGTCAGAGGTCAATAAATTCTATTGTTCTGCCCTCTATGTGTAATTCAGTAACATATCACAGCCATCACTCATGCAGAGTAACAAGCTGTTGATCAGTTGTGTATGTCTTGAACCCTGCCTTTAGACTGTGGGTAAGGTTATGCCCCTCCCTCAGTCCCCTTGCCTAACTCCCCTGTGCCAAACCTGTTTACCCTCCAAACAAATGGGTATTCTCTAGTTATAGATCATTAGTTTTTTCCACTTTTCAGTGTGCTACTGATTGATTTCATCTAACGTCAGGTGCGATGCATCTCATTGGCAGGGGAGGAGCTTTAGTGACAGTACTTGTGAAAGGATCAGGAGCTGAGCATGGGAAAAGATGAAGATTTGTATGAGCAAATATGTGTCTAATATGTCATGGCAAAATCTCAGCAGTAAGAGTAGTGCACGATGATTACCAAGTCAGTTGTTTGAAAGGAAGTAAGCTTAAATTCTGTGGGGGGCTTTTACGCCAACACAAAAAAAGAGATTCTTGATCTTTGAATCAGTGTAGCTATCTCGAGCGTTACCTGACTTCCAAATGTGTACTGCATTGGATTTCATACTCTTCTGATACGGCCGACTGCTTACAAAAAGATTAGACTGCCTTCTTACATGCCTTGTGTGCTGCTTTAGCGTTCTGACAACCATCATCTGTCAAGCTGTACTCTCATACCTTTCACCACCCACTGAATCTTCTGTGTGCTGCAGATATATGATCTCTTGACACCAGAAATGGAGATGTCTCATCAGTATCTCATTTTCACCTTTAAGGGTGTGCAGTGACCATTGTAAAAAAGGAAACATGTTTGTGTCAGGCGAGGATTTGGGAGGAGGGATAGTAAATCATTTTGGTTTGTGAAGCAAGCAAGTAGCTTAAACCTTTAGAGTATAGCAACTGCCATGTCAGAACAAACTAAGGCCCTTATTCTGAGAGTTACTCTACATAGGTGGGTGAAACCCTACACGGCATAGCACCCTGTCCCCCCTCCCCTGCTGCCCCCCAAAAGGCAATTCAGTACAGTCAGTGGGATTTTACAGAGCTGCAGGGATCATCCACACAAACTAACTGGCAGAGTCGAGACTTGTTTCCTGAAAGCAGTGGGTTAGTCTATTCTCACTTAAACTAGTGTAAACCTCTTATAGTTCCATTGATTCATGCCAGAGTAACTGAGATCAGTATTTGGCTCAGCGCTGGATATTGTATGCTTTAGAAGCTGGTGATATAACCCCTTTGCCCTAATAGTCTTGACTGTTCAAAATCATTCCATGGGGGAAACGGGAGCTGATGTTATGCCCTGCGGTCTGAGATTTATAGCTCTTGTAGATTTAGCAAGCACAAAAATGTGGCTCTCTGTAAAACAAACTTCATATATGAAGTGGTATTAGTAAAGGTAAAATAAAAGTAAAATACACTGTTCTTACAAAGACTTTCCTCTGAAAGGAAAATTCCTCATAGGATTCTTTTTCTGACAGAACTGATGTCTGCTCTCAGATTACACATGGGCATTTTATCAACCAGCCAGGCGTCTAGTTATTGGGATGGATTATTAATTGTTCGGCTTGCTGCTTTTAGCCATTTTCAGGACTTTTCAGGAACTTTAGCATGAGGAGGAGATGGGTAATGGGCACTGAACACCTGAAGTGAGCCTGGTTCTGTGTGTTCTTTCTCTCTGAATATGCTTGGGCAGATGTCTGTGAAAAACAGAAAGTCTGGATATAGTTTAGAATTGTTGACATGGAGAAATTTAACCATCAGACAAATAGCTTAAGATTGCTTACTTAACAAAGTTTCTAGTTTAATGGTGATATGTCTCTGTAACTCCTGCTTCTGCCCAGTGATTGCTTGGCTTGGTTAGCTATTTAAATCTTTTAAATGGCATATCTCTAACTTTTGATGCGTAAGAAGTAAGTATCAAGTCTGAGTCAGGTGGTTGCTTTGTAGAAATATTTGGAAGGATCTCCAGGCCATTTGTGACTGAGACCGTATCAGACTGCTGGGTGGGTAACTATTAAGTTTTGGTGTACTCTAATCACCTATTGTATTTATATGTGCTTAATACTAATAAGTGGAAAATTTGATTAAAGCCTCCAGTGGGGATTGTTGGAGTCTGTTAAGTAAACCTTTAAAGTTAAAGCACTTAGTTGAATTTGCTTGTGCTAGCCATATAGCAAGCAGAAGTACAATGTTTCCTTTGGTTTATTTCCTGATACCAACTCACAGAGACTAAAAGTTACTGGATCAAACAACCTGTGTAACAAGCCAACACTGGTCTATCTCACCAACTAATTGGCCCCACTCATTTTGTTTTACATGAAAATTCACCTCTGAAAAGTACTGTTAGCAATGTATAGCAATACTGATTTTACAGTTAAGATTATTTGTTTTAAGTGGATTGTAGAAGGTTTAATTCCATCTTCAGAAAAAGTAACCAGACATGAATTAATGTTTGTTACCTTGAGAATATGCTGTTTCTAAGGAGGAATTGTTCTGAAGCCAGGTACCAGGTCAGATATCAAGTTGCTATATAAGCAGAGTCCGATGTCTTTTTAACACTTCAGTACCGTCAGCATTGTGTTCTGGCTGAGGGTGGTTAATTGAATTGCACCCTTTTTGACATTACATTAAATGCATATTTTTAAAATATTACATTAATAGTTCATTCTCACCCTTTTTAATTTTTCTGATTATTCTCTTTTATTTACATTTTTATTAATCTTTCCAGATACTGCAAATATACCAAAATACCAGATTCACTGAAATACACAAATTAAATATGATTAATATAAAGTGAGTAGAAGGAAAAGGGCATCTTCAGGTTGCAGGTTAATCATAGACCTCAAAAAATTCAGCTCAAAGTTCTTTGAATTTTTAGGGCATTCCTTTTCTGTGGGTCTGCCATATCACTGAGTCAGACATCCATATTTGTGGGGATTGACTTTTTCATTTTTTGTGAGATTAATTTTTAGCAACCATTGGTGTATACTGGAACCATGCTGTCTTGTTATGGGTACCCTCCTGGGATTAGGAAAATACGCAACAAGAAAGTTTAAGAGGGAAAGAAAATTCCTCATACAGCATTCACAAAACATGTGAGCTAAATTAGCATCAAAGGAATTGCATTTCCACCAGAGGTCAGCATTTATGAGGCCTATTAACATTAATCTTTTGCATATTTTGAGGTATTTTTCTTACCATTGGATATTTTTGAGATTTTTCTGCCTGTTGAGGGAAAACTCAGTGGTGCTCTCTTTTCCCCAGTCTTACCATGGAACATCTTCCTGGCCAACTGTTTCACTTGATTAAAAGTAGCCCTCACTGCAACCAAGTCACAGGCATAATCTTGAAAGAGCAGTATGTTAAATGCGGGCTCTCCCCTAAAAGCTCCTTCTTGTCTCTGTGTTTCTTCAATATTCAAAAAAAACCCAAACAACCCTGTATTTTGGTGAGTACACCATGGTCTCAGGTCTATTGCTGCATTTTTTACAATTGATATAAATGTATTCCATTGGGTCAGAGATACTTGTGTATCCAAATCTCTCTCCCAAACAACTCTCCAATCATCAATCTTTGGCAGAGTTTACTGGGCCAGAAATGTGTACTGCTTGCCAAGAAAATCTAGGAAGCTTCCTTCAAAATAATAAAAGTACTAGAAATTGTGTAGTAAATATTTTGACTGGAGATATTTCTGTGCTCCAGACCAGGGCAAGCTACGTTGTTGCTGAAGATTTATAAATGGTTTAAATGTCTTTGTGAATTAGCAGTGACGCAATCATCATTCCTCTGTCCATACAATCCCTCCACATCAATGCTTTGCTACAGATGCTAAGGATCATATTGGTCCCTAAGAGATCCTCTGTATGAAATAAGTGATGGAAACAGGACTTTTTAATTGTTTCACCAAGTTTGCCTCACAGACATTATTGTGGGGGCTCAAGAGCCATCAAATTGATATTTGATCTGAAAGAGGGGAGAGGATATACTAATTCCTGTTCAGTCACAGTCCAAAGAAGTGTCTGTGGGGTCACAGCTAACCATTTCAACAGCGCCTTTCTTAACAAAAATATGTGCAATGATTTTTGAAATTGGAAAAATAAAATCCTCCCAGTGTTAGGAGAAGTTGTAAGTTCTTCAGAATAACTTTTTGTTTCTTAGCTTTACTCCAAAGAAAGTTTCTGAAAATATTAATGAATTTCTTAAAAATAAGTTTGAGAAATAGAACTTGTGAGATCCCTCAAGGTATTATTTCATCAATATATCATTTTTTTCCCCTCACAAACTGAGGATTAACAAATTTCATCTCCCCAAATTGTCCATCACTTGGACAATAATTAGTTCTATGCTTATCTTAAGGATGTTCTGAATATTTTTGTGAATCAGTATGCCTAAATATTTCAGATGAAAAGTTTGCTGTTGAAAGTCTCAATTTCAGAAAAGGCTTCTGTGAGCATATTTGTTAAAGACTAAGATTTCTGATTTACCCCAATTATTTTTATATAGTGAGAGGAATCCAAATTTATTTTTAAGTTTAGGAGGTTGGATATGGTTAACTTTGAACTTAGATATAATACAAAGACATCTGCATAGAACTTAACTGTTTGGCTCACTTTAACACACCAGATATGCTGATTTCATAGAATCATAGGGTTGGAAGGGACCCCATGAGGTCATCTAGTCCAACCCCCTTCCAAAAAAGCAGGACAACTCCCACTAGATTATCCCAGCCAGAGTTTTGTCCAGCTGGGCCTTGAACACCTCCAAAGATGGAGATTCCACCACCTCCCTAGGCAGCTTATTCCAATGCTTCACTACTTGCCTAGTAAGAAAGTTTTTCCTAATATCCAGTCTGGACCTCCCCAGCTGTAACTTGAAACCATTGCTTCTCGTTCTGCCCTCTGTTACTACCGAGATTAGTCAAGCTCCCTCTTCCTTAGAGCATCCCTTCAAGTAGTTGAAGGTTGCTATCAAATCCCCCCTCAGTCTTCTCTTCTGCAGGCTAAATAAGCCTAGTTCCTTCAGTCTTTCTTCATAGGGCTTGTGCTCCAGCCCTTTGATCATTTTTGTTGCCCTCCACTGGACTCTCTCTAATCTGTCCATGTCCTTTTTGTAGTGGGGAGCCCAAAACTGGACACAGTATTCCAGATGTGGCCTCACCGGTGCAGAATAGAGGGCAGTGGCGTCGCTAGCGCTGGGCACACGGGGCACGTGCCCCGGGTCCCAACGCCGGTGCCCCGGGTGTCCGGCCCAATTGGGCCGGGGATCCGGGGCCCGATCCCTGGCGGTCCGCAGCCACGGCGGCCGCGTCTCCGGCCAGGGATCAGGGGCCTCTCTGGCTGCCCGGCAGGCCCCGCCCCCTGGCCTGGGATAGGGCCAGGGGGTGGCCACGCCGCTGCCGCCAGCTAGCCTGCTCTGCCGTGCGGTGCGGCTCAGCCTAGCCTGGCCTAGTGTGGCCGGAAGCGGCCGCTGGAGGCCGGGCCCGCGGCCGTAGCCCTGGATCCCCGGCCAGGGACGGGGCTGCCGCGGCCGCAGCCAGGCCCCGGATCCCCAGCGGCGGACGGGGCCGCTGCAGCCGCGGGCTGCTGGCCGGGTCCCGGATCTCTGGCCGGGGATGGGGTCGCCGCAGCCACCGGAGGCCAGGCGAGGGATCCGGGGTCCGGCTGGCCGCCCGCGGCGGCCCCATCCCCTGCTGGGGATCCGGGACCCGGCCAGCAGCCCGCGGCTGCAGCGGCCCCATCCCCCGCTGGGGATCTGGGGCCTGGCTGTGGCCGCGGCAGCCCCGTCCCCGGCCGGGGATCCAGGGCTGCGGCCATGGGTGTGGCCGCACCGGGCTGGGCCGGGCCAGGCTAGGCTGAGCCGCCCCGCACAGCAGCGCGGCCCAGCTGGCGGCGGCGGCGCCGCAGTTCCCCCTGGCCCTATCCCGGGCCGGGGTGTGTGGCCTTTTGGCTGGGGGCGGGGCCTGGCCTCCGGAGGGGGCGGGGCTGGGCCCGTGCCCCGGGTCTTTCCCCGCCCCAGCGACGCCCCGATAGAGGGGAATGATCACATCCCTCGATCTGCTGGCAACATTTCTTCTGATGCAGCCTAGTATGCCATTGGCCTTCTTGGCAGCAAGCGCACACTGCTGACTCATATCTAGCTTCCCATCCACCATGACCCCCAGGTCCTTTTCTACACTGCTGCTATTTAGCTGATCACTCCCCAGCCTGTAGCTGTACATGGGGTATTTTCGTCCCAAGTGCAGGATTTTGCACCTGTCTTTGTTGAATCTCATAAGATTTCTATTGGCCCACTGCTCCAATTTGTCTAGGTCTCCCTGAATCCTGTCCATGTCCTCTAGCATGTCTACCATTCCCCCCAGTTTGGTATCATCTGGAAACTTACTAAGTGTGCAGTCTATCCCATTATCCAGATCATTAATCAAAATGTTGAACAGAACTGGCCCCAGGACCTGGGGCACACCACTTGTTACTGGTTGCCAACTTGACATGGAGCCATTGATTCCTACATGCTGAAACCATTGATCTAGCCAGTTTTCTATCCATTTTACAGTCCACACATCCAACCCATACGTCCTTAATTTGCCAATGAGAATGCTGTGGGAAACTGTATCAAAAGTCTTCCTAAAGTTGAGGTAAATCACATCAACGGCTCTTCCCGCATCCACAAATCCAGTCATCTCATCATAGAAGGCGATGAGGTTGGTCAGGCATGATTTACCCTTGGTGAATCCATGCTGACTGTTCCTGATCACTCTGTTTTCCTCCAAGTGTTTCAGGATGGATTCTTTGAGAAGCTGCTCCATGATTTTTCCAGGGATTGAGGTGAGGCTGACAGGTCTGTAATTCCCTGGATCCTCCTTTTTCCCTTTCTTGAAGATCGGTCCTATATTTGCTTTCTTCCAGTCCTCTGGCACCTCCCCCGTTTGCCATGAGTTTTGAAAGATAATGGCCAACGGTACTGCTATCTGATTAGCCAGCTCCCTCAGCACCCTCGGATGCAGTTCATCCAGCCCCATGGACTTGTGCCCATCTAGCTTCTTTAAGTAGTCCCTAACCTGACCTTCCATCACCAACGGCCTCTCTTCTTCTGTCCAATCTACCGTACCTAGTGTAGTGGGCTGGGAGCTGACCCTGCTTGTGAAAACTGAAGTAAAAAAAAGCATTGAGCACTTCGGCTTTTTCCTCATCCTCTGTCACGAGGATACCTGCCCCATTCAGTAAGGGACTTACACCATCCCTGATCCTCTTCTTCTTATTGATGTATTTGTAGAACCCCTTCCTGTTATCCTTCACCTCCCTTGGTAGCCACAACTCCATTTGTCCTTTGGCCTTTCTGATTTTATCCCTGCAGTCCCAAGCAGTGTCTTTATATGTCTCCTTAGTCATCTGTCCTAGCTTCCACTTCCTGTAAGCTTCCTTTTTATGCTTCAGCTCAGTGCAGAGCTCTGTGTTAAGCCACTTTGGGCACCTTCCACATTTGCTGTACTTTCTCTTAATCGGAATGGTATATTCCTGTGCCCTTAGTAGGGTTTCTTTAAAATGCAGTCAACTCTCTTGGACACATTTCCCATTCAGATCAGCCTCCCAAGGGATCCTGCCCATCAGTTCCCTGAGGGAGACAAAATCTGCTTTTCTGAAGTCCAGGGTCTGCATTTTGCTTCTTTCCTTCTTTCCTTTAATCAGCATCTTGAACTCAATCATCTCATGGTCACTGCTACCCAGGTTGCCATTTACCTCTACGTCCCTGATCAATTCTTCCCTGTTTGTGAGCAGCAGGTCGAGAGGTGCAAGGCCCCTAGTTGGTTCCTCCAGCATTTGTACCAGGAAGTTGTCCTCAACCCTCTCCAAAAACTCCCTGTATTGCCTGTGCACTGCTGTATTGGCCTCCCAGCAGATGTCAGGGTAATTGAAGTCCCCCATGAGAACCAGGGCCTGTGATCTGGAAACTTCTGTCAGTTGTCCATAGAATGCCTCATCCACGTCCTCCTTCTGATCTGGTGGTCTATAGCAGACACCCACTATGACATCCCCCTTGTTGCTCTCCCCTCTAAACTTAACCCAGAGACTTTCAGCTGGCTTGTTTCCACTTTCATAATGAAGCTCTGAGCAGTCACAGAGCTCTTTTACATATAGTGCTGCTCCTCCCCCTCTCCTTCCCTGCCTGTCCTTCCTGAACAGTTTATACCCATCCATTGCAGAGCTCCAGTCATGCAAACTATCCCACCGCGTCTCTGTTATCCCAATTATATCATAGTTCTTTGTTTGCGCCAGTACTACCAATTCTTCCTGCTTGTTTCCCAGGCTCCTCGCATTCAAGTATAGGCACCTAAGATACTAGGCCCATTGCCCTACTTTCCCATTTTGATTTTCAATTCTGTTGTATCTGCCTTCCTGCATTTTCTCTTGGTGTTGACCTCTCCCACTTGCCTCAGGTATTAGGGCTTCATTAGAGCACCTAAGATGATTATTTGATTCCCCCTGCATGTTCCAACTACCCTCTCTTCTATCCCTGGAGTTGCAGCCCCAGCACCCCCCAAGTTCCATCCCTTTCCCCTGGTCTCCCACATTGTCGCTTACCTGTGGGCTTTGGTCTCCTTCCCCCGTCAGACCTAGTTTAAAGTCCTCCTCACTAGGTCAGCCAGTCGACGTCCGAATATGCTCTTCCCCTTCCTTAAAAGATGGAGTTCATCTCTGCCTAGCAGTCCTTCTTCCTGAAACAGCAACCCATGGTCAAGGAAGCCAAAGCCCTCCTGACAACACCATCTTCGCAGCCAGGCGTTCATCTCCAGGATGCATCTGTCTTGGCTCAGGCCCCTACCCTTGACCAGAAGAATCGAGGAGAACACCACCTGTGCTCCAAACTCCTTCACCCGTGCTCCCAGAGCCCTGAAGTCACCTTTGATCTGCTGAGGATCACCTCTCGCAGTATCATTGGCTCCCACATGGATGAGAAGCATGGGGTAGTAGTCAGAGGGACGGATGATTCTCAACAATCCCTCCGTAACGTCTTGGATGCGGGCACCTGGCAGGCAGCATACCTCTTGAGAGATCTTGTCAGGGCGACAGATGGGTGCCTCCGTCCCCCTCAGAAGTGAGTCCCCAACCACCACAACTCTACTTTTCCTCCTAGCTGTGGTGGCTGTGATCCTCCCAGCCTCAGGGGTGCATGGCCTCCCCTCTTCCACCTCCTTCAATGTCTCTAGCACCACATAACGATTCTTCACCACAACGGAGGGTGGGTTGTGAGCAGGGGTGGAGCACTGCCTACCGCCAGAGGTAACCAGCTGCCAGTGTCCTCCCCCTGCCACAGGCTCCCCATCCAGCCCCAGTGTTGTGGCAGTAGTCTCTGGCACCTGGATAGTGCCCTCCTTCTTGCACTTCTCGTGGATGCTGTCAAGAATCTTCTCCAGGGTGTGGATACTCCTGAGCTGAGACACCTCCTCCTGTAACTCTCCCACCTGCCTCCTGAGAGATTCCACCAGCAGGCACCTGTCACATCGATTCATCTTCCCAGCCTGATCGTCAGTGACAGGGAACAGTAGGCCGCAGTCCCTGCAAGTCCACATCATGATCTGGGTAGAGATATCTATGGTCAGGATGTATGTCTGGCTACAGGCACAGGTAGAAGAGACAGAAGGAACACTGGCAGCAGTGCGGCTCCTCTTCACCATCGTGGCTTCACAAACTACTTCCCAAACTCCCTCTCAAACTCCCCTGTTTGCTGTCCCCTGGTCGCAAGCTCCCTCTGGTCACTCAGCCACTGGCTTTTAAAGCCTTCTCTGCCTAGGTCAGCCCTTGCCCCTCCTTAAACACAAAGGGGAAGGGGGATCACAAGGCTGATTGAGGCTGGTGCTCAAAGGTGATCAGGGAACAATGGTGCAAACAGCTCCCACCCACAGTAAGAAACAACTAACAGAATTCAGCTGTAGGGAAAAAGTCGCAAACACACAGTTAGCAAACCCTCACCCAAGCTTCGCTCTGTCCCTTGCTGCTTCAGCTAGGGGATCACCTTCACCTCCTTCTTGGGGCTTCACAAACTCCTTCCCTCTCAAACTCCCCTGTTTACAAGTGTTTGCTAAGACACACCTCTCCTTGCTCACAGACAGCCCCCAAACTTAAACAGATACTTACCAGCAACTACAGGCCTAACAACAGAACCATTAAAGCAGGCATATATCCTTGCAACAAATCACGCTGCCAACTTTGCCCACATATCTGCACAAAAGATGCTATTACAGGACCTAATAAAACTAGCTACTCCATCAAAGGGCTCATTCACCTGCTCATCCACCAATGTGATTTCATCATGTGCCAGACATGCTTCTCTGCCTTATACATTGGTCAGAAAGGACAGTCTCTGCACAAAAGAATAAATGGGCACAAATCTGACATCAGAAATCACAACACTCTAAAACCAGTGGGTCAGCATTTCAATCTTTATGATCACTCCATTACTGATTTGCTAGTTACTGTGCTTGATGAGTACTTAATCAAGGCTTCAAAGAGAAGCAGCTGAAATTGAATTGATTTGCAAATTCAATTGCATGGCTTCAGGACTTGATAGGGACATTGGATTTTTATCTCATTACAACAGGTGATTTGACCTTATCTCCTTTTGTGTGCTACAACCTCAACATACTTAAAAAAAAAAAAAAAAAAAACAAAACCAACTTTAACCATAACTAAAAATGTTAACTATATGTTTTTTATTTTAAGAGGGTTATTAAAACCCTTTATATTCCAGGAGACACATTTAATTATCAGAGACATCAAGTTTAAAATATAATGGATAAAATTCAAAGTTACATTATGAATAAATGAGAAAATGCATATTTCACCAAGTCACACACAATTCTTAAATAGCTAAGCAACAAGATTTATATAATCCATGGGTTCAGTATCACTTCCCACTGCATAGTCTATGTGAGTAGGAAGGAAATTCCCAGTATGGGAGGGTGACAGTGGGGGAGGGGGAGAGTAATTAAATAAGTAGAAGGAAATAGAAGAACAGTAGAGAGAGAACTGTACATTAGTAACACCCAATCAGAATGAAAATCTGCTTATAAAGTTCAAAAATACACTTACAGTGGGCAGCGAATATCCTCAGTCTCTGGGTCCCAAACACTATAAATATAGTAATCACTGATTACCGACAGAACCTTAATATAGTAGGCCATGAGGAAATATCATCTAATAGAGCACATATATTTATATATATAATTATTAATAAAATGATAGATTTTTACATTGATGTGCCTGTCTCAGTCAGGCTATAGACAGCAAATTGCCAAAAATCCTTTAACTCTTCAATTCCCATGGAAGCATGGGTGGGGGTGGGGGGAAATAAATGTATCAGTATCAATTATTGTGGATCAACTTGGTTAGAGTAACCAGGTCAGATCTCTGAGAGTAGTATGTAAATTTCATATGGTCTTGTCATCTCATCCTGTAGATGTCTCCTCTTGTGAGGGGGGAGTTTGTATATTTTTCTCTATTTTTTTAATTTTTTTTTATTGTTATTTATTTATTTATTTTGCCTGTAGAGGACCATCCTCCTGGAGCCAACTTAGGGTCAAGGAACCAGTGTCTCTGTATCAAAACAAAAATCTATAGGCAGATCCAACAACTCATTTAGGCTTGGTCTACCCTGCTGCCAGCAGTTGACAGGTGATTTGCAAGCTGTAATGTAGCTTGACTACCTCCCTTCCATGTATTTATATTCATGCAGCCCAGCACTTCACAGCACTGTGTCAGTAGGAGACATCCTCCCATTGACACAACCTTACTCCTTTTGGCGAGATGGATTGCAGACATTGGCCAGACCACCGATCTGGGATTGATTGATCGAGTCTGCTACTTGCTCAGTCGGTCCCACTGAAATGATCACCATGTAGCTGGCAGTATAAATATACGCTTAGTAGTTTAGCGACAAATTCAGGTTTATCTTTTTCTTCTTCCATTTGGGGCATTTGCAATCCTGATGCTACCTTATTCTTGAGCGGCTTACTAGCGGTATTAACTTGGTTTTAATAGTTTTGATATCATTAAAGTTCTTCATACACTGTCATTTGTTCTCTTTGAAGTCATCTTCCACTTCAGAAATCATTTTCTACTTCATCCATCCATCTGGACTGAGGTGCTGTGCACACTGAATCTCAGTCCTACTGGTATGTAAGGTGGAAACTATAGATCAGGTGTGGCCAAACTATGGCTTGGGAGCCACATGTGGCTCTTGAATGAAAAATTGCAGCTCCCGAAAGAATGTCAGCAAATCAATTTAGGAAAGCAGTCCCAGCCTAGGAGTTTTAAATCTCCTGCCCTGAGCATGCTCAGGGAAGGGAGCTTAGCCAGTGCCTAACCACTGGAGCAGCCAGATAAGAGGGTTCTGGGGGGGAGTTATTGACCCAGGGGAGCCAGCGTCAGATCCTGGGGATTCAGGAGGGGGTTGGGGACATCAGAGAGAAGCGGCGTCATGGTTGGGTATGGCAGAGAGAAGCAGCAGCATGGTCGGGATTTAAAAAAAAAAGAAAAAAATCTCGCCACTAGCCTGCAGTCTTTTCTATCCAGTGACAGCTAAATTTTTTACTGCATAGACCTAGTTTTCATGGTAACCTTAAGTAATTATTAGAATCTGACATTAGTAGGATCAAAATTTGCCTTCTTTTTATGATAAAATTGAAATGTGCAATGAATTTTAAACTTAGTAATTTTGGAATAGGTAAAAATATATGGCTATATGCCTCAGTGCAGCTCTTGAAGGTTTACCAATCAACTTGTATGGCTCTTGAGTTCCATATCTTTGGCCACCCCTGCATAGATTTAATTTCAAATGTGTCTGAGGCTACCTGCTGTTGTACAGCCATCAGTGGCATTCCGTCCGGCTTAGGCGCCATTTTATTGTAGCGGTCGGGGTGGCATATCTCCTCTGCTTTTTCCAGGACTTTGGTTTCAGCAAAGTTGTGAAGCTACAGGGCATCTTGAGGGTTTTAGCAGTCAAGCACAATATTTATTAGGGTTGGAGGGTGAGGTTAGGGGGTGATCCCAGTGGGCCACCTCAGAGTCTGCATTCAGCTCAGTTGCAGCATCCTCTGAAATCCTCCCAATTTCTCTTTTAAATGATCTTTTACAAGCCATTTAAACAGGCTTTTTTAGAGAACAGAGGAGAGGAGAGGAGGCATGCTTCAGGGGTGGAAAGAATGAAATAATCAGTTCAACAGGGTAGCTTTTTAATTTAATTTAAAATATTCTACAGCTGTTTCTCTTCTCCTCCTCTAATAAAAATCCATTTATTTCAACCCTATCTCATTTTTTGGATTGCACTCTGCAGGTAAACTCATGACAGACATACACTGGTGGTGTGCTATGCTGACAAAAATATAATCCTGTGGCTTTATGCTCGCAGCAACTAGTCACACTTTATCCTGTTGTGGAAGTTCTCTTAAAGGGACACTTGAAGAGGGAGAAGGCTGGAGAATAGTGTGTTGAAGACAGGATTGAGTGTAGTGTGAACATTATAGGAAATTCAGGGAATTTTAGGATGTTTCATTGGAACATTTACCTGCAGGGTCGTTGATTGATGAAAATATTCAGCCATCTGTGATAATGTATTTGATAAAGATAAGTCCACTGGGTAGTCTTGCAGTATGTTGTGGGGATTAACTGTTTAAATTGCTTATTTAAATATTATTGTTCCAAAGGCATTGCCAGTCTTAGGTTTTTTAGTGCAGTAACACTTAGACTACGCCCTGGAGGGGACTGTCAATTGGGATAGCTAATCATTCTGTAAAAATATGCCCTTTTCACTTGTTCTCAAAGGTGTCATTGGCTATGTCTACGCTAGCAATTTAGTTTGAATTAAGGAGGCCTAATTTGAACTAAATGAGCCTATGAGGACGCTAGCTTTTCCTTAGTTTGAACTAAGAAATTCTTTCATTCAAACTAAGGAATGGTTAGTTCGAACTAGTAAGTACTAATGGTTAGTTCGAACTAAGTGCTTAGTTTGAATGTTAGTTCAATCAAAGTACAGCAAAGACTCAAACTAGTCCTTAGTTCAAACTTTCTAAGTTATCCTTAGTTCAAACTTACTAACAGTTAGTTCGAACTGGTCCACGTTGTTAGTTTGAACTAAGAAGTTCACGGTTAGTTTGAACTACCCTGAGGTTAGTTCAAACTAAGCTCAAACATATTAGTTTGAACTAAGAAGTTCAGACTAACTGGTTAGTGGAGACACAGCCATTTAAATAGGAGAATTATAGCTAGGCCTTGAAGTGACCTGAAATGCCTAACTATGGGTTAAGTTCTAATCCAAAAGTTTTAGATAGTTGAGTTACAAGCACATTTTTAATCCTTTTCAATTGCCTTACTTATTTTCATTATTATTACAAAAGCTGTTTGTGGTCATTATAGTTGTTTGCTGTTATGTCTGTCTTCAGGGTGTTGTGGCTAAAATTTGCTATGGACGATTTCATTATGGAAATGTTTTTTACTTCAATAAATCCTGTCCAGCCATTTTGATAAAGATCTATTACAGTACCATACATTGCTCTTAATTACTGCTTACAACTATTAATGCTATCAGCAGGGGTTTTATGGCAGTTTATAACTGTACATATTTGAATTTTTGTTAGCCTATAATGAAAAACAAAAGACTCACTAAAAAGGAGTTTGAAATCCTTACAATTCTTGTCTGAAGGACATATTTTCAGAAATGTATGCTCACAATGTGTGTGAAAATCATTACAGTTACAGATGTAACTGAAACACGTGCACATAAAAATGATCAAGCTCCAAAGTGGTAGCCGTGTTAGTGTAGTTCAACAAAACAAGAAAGAAGTCTTGTAGCACTGAAAGACTAACAAATTTATTTTTAGCATAAGCTTTTGTGGGAGAAAAATCCCACTTCATCCGATGCTTTGTAGATGGGGGAACTCACAGAATGAGAAGAAAATAAATGCAAGGGAGTGTAAGTCATGGAATCAGGTCACACTGTAAGGGCAAATCAATCAAATACTGGGAAACAGCATAAAGAGAAGGGTGATGTCAAATCAGCTGTTGTAATGGGAAAAGAATCCATAGCCATGATTTAATCCTGCTTTCACACAGTCAGATTTGCATATCAGACTTCTTTTTGCTCATTTTATGTGTAATGGTTGCAGCTGTGCACACAATTGTGTTTATTGTACATGCAATGAATTTGTGTGACTGTGTGTGCAGTTGTTCTAAAAATAAATAAATAAAATATTGGTCCAAAACTATTGGAAAAGCTTTCATTTGTCCTTTGCCCTTCAAATTCAGCAAACAATAAAATATTCCTATGCAATCTTATAACACAGTTCAGCCCAACTTGAATTTAATAGCTGAGTTTTTTAAATGACTTAAAAAGGGCTTTATATGTGAAATGCTGACAGAAATGGCAACAGTATTATAGATTGTGTATGAACAAGGATATTGTTTATCTTCTTGAAGTGTGTTTCCAGTGCTGTCACTGTACATGTAAGAGAGGGTTTAAGCAGCTTGTGTTTGAATTTGAATTGCTGTCATGAATTGCAACTTTAATGAACTTGAATTGAGATATTAAGGACATATCTGAAAGCCAAGACTTGATGAGCTTTTAAAGCATATTTTGATAGAGAATATTAAGAAATATAAGACTAAACATTGCAACATAGTTTCCTGTTTCTAATATACTGTTTTACTTGCCTGGAGTGATTAATTTAAAACATCATTTTAAATCCCATTTGTTTGTCTAAAGAAAAATAAACATTTTAAGCATGTTCCTGCTGCATATTGATTCGGGGGGGGGGGAGGAATGATTCTTCAATTGATGGTCTCTGATGATAAAGAGGAAGAGGATCTATAAATCAGCATGGAGAATGTATTATCTCTTTTTCCCTTTCTATGTTTGTTGGTACTATATCAAATTCATGAGATGTGATGTGAGAGAGAACGATATTCAGGCATAGAAATGAATTCTACCAGCATTTTGTTTGTATGTTTTCAGTGGCAACTCAGTGTGTGTTTCAGAAGCTAACACGTGATTTTAGATACAGAACACAGCTCCCTCATCTTCTTGGCAAGAGGAGGTGCATAGTAAAAATAATTTTATTTTTCTTCTTTGAAAGCCTGTGGTAGCATTCACTGTGCGATAGAAATGTCCCAAGTTTCCTTTTTACTGCAATCTCCACCCCTAGTAATGCCCTGACATGTAGAATGCAAAAATATTCAATAAATCCAATCAGATACTGTGAAAAGCTTTGCACTATGAGCATTTAAATACTACATAAAATGTCTAGGGCCCCATGTTTCTAAACTACTGAGCAAACTACTACTGCAGTTTAAAAATAACAAAGCAGCTTCTCATTTTTCCAGGGAAGTGTTGGGGAAAGAAAATAGGAAAAAGTTAGAATATCAATGATGACCATTTTGGGGGAGCCCAAAGCACTTCTCAATCATTACTTATGTAGGAACCACTTCTCTTACCTATTAAATGAAACTGCCACCACACATCAATTTAGGACTGTTAGTCCATACCTGCTTGAAGTTGAAGGGGTCATATTTGATTAGCTTCACATCTGGAAGACAAAAATCTCTACTTGCATGCATGAATTTCCTACACATAGCTTCGTCACTGGTTGGGGTTGTGTGCCCTCCTTTACACAGTGCATTGTGAATAAATTGTTCTAAATGTGCTGATCCTTCTGCCTCTCTGCAGTTCTCCAAAGATTGACAGTGACCAAGGATAATCTGTGTGGAGGTCCTGATGTTACACACTGGCCCTCATTTTGCACCTCTGCAGTCCGAGGGGAGCCTGGCTCAGGATGGGAATAGGGTCGGTGTGAGTACTGCATGGGAGAAGATGGGTTAATGGCAACTAAGTTAGTATTTAACCACTAAAGGTGAGCAGATCTGTGGGGATGGCAATGCCTCTGTGAGCAGCCTTCAGTTTGTCCACCACCTCACAACTCAGCTTTCCCTTATTCTTAGACCCCGTGAAGAGGGAGTGTCTTGGAATGATATCACAGACATCACTTTTCCATTCTAAGAGCTAGGCTATACTGTCAGCGGCTCTGCGGACAGCATAGCATTGATTGTGTGGGTTTGATTGAGCGCCTGTAAAGACACACTCAATTGAACCCAGCATTAGCTGGAGGATGATTTGCTAAGACCTATCCAGCAAATAGTATGGTGCTAATTTAACGGGAAGTGCCACAGTGATGTGGGAACCCTACAGTGAGTATGCATTAGGGAGTCAAAAGGAGATTCACAAGGTATTTTAAATACTTTGCAGATATCCCTTCAGTTGCTACCAAAATACCCCCATGGTGCAGAGCAGCCTTCGGTGCTTTTCTTCGGCTTCACTCACAGAGGAGGCAGAAATAATATGTCTCTGAGTGCTTCCAGAAAATGATTTTTTGCCAGGGCACTAAGAGGATGCATGATCTTGTGGTTAAGGCACTGGCCTCGAATGCAAGATATCAGAGCTGAATTCCTGGCTCAGGAACTGATTTCCCATGTGATTCTGGAAAAGTCACTTAATCTCTGACAGTCTCATTTCTTGTATGCAAATTTCAGTAATACTTTCATGCTTCCCAGTGCTATTGTGAGGATAGATTTCTGAGATACTCAGATATTACAGTATTGGGTGTCTCATAAATACCTGTACAGGCACTGGAATTAACTCCTACATTCTTGGGAAAAGTACTGTGTAATATTTAAAGAAGCAGCTTGGAATCCTGGATTTTTTCCCCTTCAGTTAATGTTTTGAAAATTATTACATGTATTTAGTGATGATTAACTTTAATTTTAAGAGGAAAAATAGACGAAATGCCCAAACTACCTTGCTGTTAACATACTGCAGTACTAAATAAAGACAGGGGGAAGGGGGTTGGAGGGCTGTTGCAGCCTTCCTAAGCAACAATATTGTATAAGTTATAATGATGATAAACAATAATAAAATGTCCCAAAGTATTTTAGTTAAATCTAGGAAATTAGAGGCTGAATATGACTTCCAAGGTTACTTCCAGTGTTCGTAAAAGTATTTTAGGATTTGTATCTGCCATTTCTTAAACTAAAACAATGAGAGTCCTGTGGCATCTTACAGACTAACAGATTTCTTTGGACATAAGCTTTCATGAGCTCCAACACACTTCATCAGTTGCATCTGATGAAGTGGGTTGGAGCTCATGAAAGCTTATGCCCAAAGAAATCTGTTAGCCTAAACAGGGGTGGTCAAACTTATGGTACTCAAGAGCCGCACAAGTCAATTATTAAACATTCAAGAGCCACACTGAGGCATATAGCCACATACTTCTATCTATTCCAAAACTACTAAGCTTAAAAATTATTATGCATTTTAATTTTATCTTAAAATCAGGGCAAATATTGATCCTACTAATGTCAGATTCTAATAATTACTTAAGGTTACCATGAAAACTAGGCCTATACGGTGAAAACTTAGCTGTTGCTGGATGTAGAATACTGCAGGCTAGTGGTAAGTTTTTTGTTTTGTTTTTTTAAATCTGTCTGGTTGCATGTCAATGCAGTACATAAAAGCTCTCACAGGTGCTGATCTCTAAGTATTGTACAATGTTTTAACAGGTTTCATTGTGGAATAGAATGTTTTACAACAGTAAGTTGTGCCAAAAATTGAAAGTAATCTACATTCAGTTTTGAACTTTTCTCCTTTGTATTTTTGTTTCTTAGTATTCCATGTCATGCTTAGGACTTGTTAAACACAATTTTAACAAAGGAGAAAGCCGCAGGGGGCTTATGAGAAAATGTAAACAAGCCATAGCTTCCCTGACCATGCTGCGCTCCCCACCCATTGCCGCATCCTTGCCATCTCTTACTGTGCTGCTGCTTCTCTGTTGTCCCTGGCCATTGCCCACTTCTCCCCCTGTCTCCCACCATGTCGCCCTTCCCTGCAGTGTTCCCTCTAAGCTGATGATGCAGCTTAACCACTTTTGGATGCAGCTGAGCAAGTTCCCTCTCGGTTCCCTGACCCAGTGTTGGGCCTTGCTTATCGGCTCCCCAGGTGCATCCATAAGTTGCTCAGCTGCATCTTCAGCTTAGAAGGAACATTGTTTCTGTCTCCCATGACAACTCAACTGTCCAGCGAAATACTTTCCTACTCCGTACATGGCCCAACACTTGTCTTTTCAAAAGGGCTTGGTTTTGTGGAATAAGATTCTGCATAAAATAATTCTGAAGGGGGAGGATGCTATGTCAAACAGCTCATTCCCTAGTCCTAATTCCTCAGGTTCTCTGAAAAGCCTCAACTGTCCAGAGCTCCACAGAGGTAGCCATGTTAGTCTAGTTCAGCAGAACAAGCAAGGCATCCTGTGGCACTTTTAAAGACTAATCCATTTATTTATCGCATGAGCTTTCATGGGAGAAATGTGATAAATAAATAGGTTAGTCTTTAAAAGTTCCACAAAACTCCTTGGTTAACTGTCCAGAGCTTGATCTAAGGGTTTCTGTAGAGTTGGCAAGAAGAAGTAGGATTCTTCATTGGCTTATTTCATCTCCCTCTGACACAATGGAAGACTTTTTACCCTGTTTTCCTGACTACCATACTTGTAAAGGGAGCTCATGAGGTGCCCCTAAGTTTTAAAGTGCTGTGGACAGGACTGAGACTCCTGTGGTATAAGGTAAATACAAAACAAACAAATGAACAAACCCGCCCAAAGCAACCAGACCAAAAGAAAATTTTAAAAAGTGCACAAAAATAAATGAAGCAAAGCAAAATAAAATCCACATTGAAATCTATGAAACAGAAAAGAAGTAACAAAATTTGTTAGTCTTTAAGTCCTTAACAGCTTGCCTCCTCCCTGATCCCCTCAGTCACTTCCCTCACTGCCTCCATTCCCTGAAATTCCCTTCTGTCCTGAGACTCCTCCCTGACCCCCATCGCTTCCCTGAGCTGCCAGCTCCCCCACCTCTCCCTTCTATGAACTGGGGCTGCTGCTTTCCCCTCCCCACCACTTCTCTGAGCTGCCCACTGCTGCTCCCTGCTCCCTCTTCCCTGGCCCGCCTCTGAGCTGCTGGCTGCAGAGCTACTTGACACGCCAGAGATTGTAACTCCTTCAGCCGGAAGCAGCTCCCTGCTGGCTAGCTACATTTTTTCTTTGAAGAGCCGCAGTTTGGCCATGCCTGGCCTATAGGATGCCACAGGTCTCTAGTCTTTGCTGTACACAGATTAACACAGCTATCCCTCTGGATATTTCTTAAACTAACTACCTTCTCCAGCCAATTATTTCAAGTCATTGGGACAGCACTAGGCAGCTACAATTTCTCAGCAAAGTGGTTTAAATTTTTACACTTATTTACTGGTGTAACAAAATCAAAATGGTCTTCACAGAAATCTTCAGTGAGTTTTTAGCTTTGAGAGTAGTTGTTCTACAGTTCAGGGATGGCCATGCAATACCCCCAAAAAGAATAGCTTGCACCATTCAGCCATGAGAGTCCTTTAAATAATTTATGCAGCTAGACACCTCCATACTTCACAGAAAATATTTTTAAGTGAACACAATTATTCTTAAAAGGTGCCTGGCTAACAAATCCAGAGAGAGGATTAGTTAATCACAGAATAAATATAGCACAGACAGACGTGAGAAAAGGTTCCCAACACCACCCTACCAAATCGTGACCAGCAGAGATGTAGTGATGTCTCCATGGTCAGGTTGTTCTTTGGCCTCCATTAGGAAAACAAAGATGGTGATCCTAACTCACACTAAAGTTCCTTTAAGATCTTTCTGGCAGTGGATGGGGGATTTAAGATGGTATAAATTCATTACACCAGTTGATCTTTTCAGGTCAATGCCTGTCTGTTAGGAACAGGGTTGAGACCCCCAGCTCATGTTAGGCTACTGAACTGCCATCATCACATAGCGATAGCTTGAAGTTGTTACTTGGGAGAGAGTCTAGAAATTAACATTCAGATGAAATTTCACCAAAACACATGAAAAATTTTGCAACAAATATTTTTCCAACAGTTTTAATCAGTATCAACCTACACTTGATTTGAATGAGTGATCAAGATGTGAAAGGGATTGCATTCTGTCAGAATCCTCTGAATTGTCCCATCTTCCTGTCCTGTGTCTAACATCAGTAACTTGCATGAATTTTGAATTTTCTGCATCCTTCAGTTAGTCTATAAAACTACACATTGAAAATCCTGGGGTATCAGTGGTGCTTTTCACTCTGAAGTGTTACAGATTCAGGAAACGAGGTATTCCCCCACTTTAGAGATCGTGCGGCAACAGACTTCTTGGATTGTCAAGTGACTGGCTTTTCTTATGCAATGACAAATTATGCTTGAAAGCTATGAGCCTCCCTTTAATACTCTTAGTTTTCAGTCATGTGGAAACAGTGCTAAGTTGGAAATATTCATGGACAAATATGCTTAGTTTGAATCACATCTGTACACACAGACATATTGACTTGATTCTCCCAATTTGCAATAACAGCCTCGTTATTAATATTTGAAGCATATAATTTTCACTTATCAGTGATCTCCTGGGAGACAGAAAGAAAGACTGTGTAGGAGGGCATTTTAAAAGCTTATCTTTAAAACCACAGTGTTTTGTGATTTTAAAATTAAATATGGATTAACAAATTGAGGACTGACAGTATCTAGGGAATTGATATTGGATGTAGAAGGAAAAAGAGCATGACTCAACGGATGGCTTTACTACAGTAAACAAAAGCTATTGGTGTAGATATGTCACCTGAATGAAGTGCAGCTGCTCAAAATATTTGAGTCAAATACCCATCCAGCTAAACAGACATTCACTCAGCTTAGTTTAAAAGTACTTGTCCTGAAAAACGAACAAGTTCAAGAAAAAAACCTAGGTGATAGAAAGCGTGAGTCTTCTGAATTTACTCACATATGCTTCTCTTTATAACATTTTTCATCAGCAGTGGAGTTGCTACCTCTGTGATACATTTAGAACTGCCTCACTAAGTAAGAGTCAAATATTTTATTCTGATAGGCTAGAATAGGCTAGCTTTTCTGGATGGAAAAATGCAGGTAGTGGCAGCTGCAGCAGTGTTTCGCATTTTATAGCTTACATTCAGAGGAGGGCTCCAAAACAGCAACAGCTGTGTTGAACAACCTGTCAGCCTACAACAGAGCACTCAGGGGCACATCTATGAGTGAAATCCTGACTCAGCTGAAGCCAGTGGGAATTTTACTGTGGATTTAAATGGAGCTAGGATTACATCAGCGGCAAGTTACAGTGTCCCACTTAAAATTCTGACCTAGAATCACCATTCTCCTTATACAGATTCTCCTACCATTTAAAGATGCAGTTACTTTAAAAAAAACCTAATATTTCAGTCATATTAATACATATTTGTAAAACATTCTGTAGTTTTGCTTTCAGTTGGCCAGATTCTGGTATTCTTACTTATGCTGAATGGAAGCAGACTGTGAAGTTGTTTCATTTATTTCAGTTGACGTCTTTGTGGAATTAGAGCTCTTACTCAATATGAGTAGGAATAGGATGTTCTGGTCATATGGAATGAATTCATGTAACAGAAATTGAAAAAAGTGTAGTAAAGAAGGGAAAGGATATTTATTTAGACTGAAAAGTTCATGAACGTTTTTATTTCCAGTAACAATATGTTTAGCAAAGTATAGACCTTTCTGTTTGTGTTTTTGATTACAACTGAATGCTTAAATGGCTAATATATGACCACAGCTAGATGACCAGGGGGACAAAAGGCAAAAAAAAAAAAAAAAAAAGACTTGAGGTTCAAAGCATGACTTTCATTGGGTATGTCTGCACTGGGGGCTTATGTCGACTTAACCGGGCTTAAGTCTACTTAAGCAACTCCACGGCCATAATTGGATGTTGTGGGAGAGTGGGACGCCAGGGTGCATACCCCACACTGCAAGAGTGTGTCCCAATCGAGAAGTAAGAGACCAGACCACTATTTTCTAGTTAATTATTATTTATGTAACTTTTATTGGGGTAGATAGGGTTACAGAAAAGAAAAAAAATGTAGGTTAAATGAGAGGTTAATATATTTTTAATAAGGTTTAACAATATTGTATAAAAAGTATTAAATTTAGTGATAGCAGTTTGTGGTTGCATACTTTTGGTAAGTTTTATGCTACTGAGTCAAGCTAAAAATTATTAATATTTTTATTACTAAAATTAAAAAGCTTGCAACTTTTATTAAATTTCACTTATCCCAACCACCCATACAAACTGTGTTTTTAGAACTCCGTTTCTTTAAGGCGTTTAAAGATCCTCCAAGTACAAATTAATAGCCCAATAAACAGAAAATAGAGCACTAATACCACTGCAATGCCTATCCAAGTCCTTGTGGCTAACCCTGAAGTAAAATCCCAGTGCCAATCCTGGCTGGTGCAGTTTAGCAGAGTGGGGTTCATGGGAGATAGAGAGAGAGCACAATCCATGGGCAAAACAGCTTTTCTGTTTTACACACACTTTGAAACATCATGTGCAGCCCAGGACAGCATGAACACCTTGCTATCCAGACACCATGGGTCATGGCCCAGTGGGGCTAGCCATGGGCTGTTTGCAGCTAGGAGTTACAAGGGTCAGCTGGGGTGCCTGGCAGGAAATACAAGTGGATTTATTCTTTCATCACACTCTTTCACTCTGCTGTTGCCCAGATTGGATTGTGGGGTAGGAGTCAGAGGTAACGAATACCAGCTGGATTTTGGTCTGTGGGGTTAGTACATTTAGAGCAGTGATAATACATATACACACAACTCCAAAAAGCATTTTCCAATGTAACTCCTGAATTTGACTAGGTTATATTTACCACATCTGGATGTTATCTCCAGATGGACAGACAGCAGACCTGTTTCTTTGAGATAGACTGTAAAGCGTGAGGGAGCAGCCTGGTGTTGAGCAATCGGCTGCGACTGAAAGTGCAGCTTACAGAGCTTGCCTGCGGTCTCAAAAATCAGCAGCCCATCGGTCTGATGTCAACTGACTGCATGCTTCTCAAAAAACCTGCACTTGACCAGCCCAGTGTTGAAATCAGCTTGACCGAACTTAACAGCTCACGTGGCTCCCTGCGGCCATAAAGATCCAGAGCCCACTGTAACTGGTTGCAACCGGTTGAACACCCTTTGCCACCTACTTTTAAGAGGCAGAGGCCTGTGGCCCTGCAATCCAGGATGACCAGGTGAAAAAGAAAGTAGTAAAAGAGTTGAAAAGGACAAAGAAAAGAAAAAAAAATCTGCAAAAAGAGGGAAGAAAAAAAGAGAGCTGCAGGCTCCCTTGGTGATCCATCAAGGGGTTCAACGCCTCCCTAATGGATGGCAGGGAGTGCCATGGGGTGGCCAGATCCCTTGGTGACACGACAGGCTGCTGACCTGTCATTTCTCCAGCATGTCCTGAAACAGAGCCCCCTTTTTATGGCTAAAACCCCAGAGCTAGCATATTGCCCGCTTGTCTGGAAGGTTACTGACCTTGGTGGGTAGGTTTTGTTTTTCTTTTGAGCTCTGCAGATGTTCGCTGTAGTTTATCTTATCACTTCCCCAGGGTCCGGTCTGAACCAGTCTGGGGGTATTTGCAGTGGGTTTCTTAGAAAACTGTCATTGTCTGCGGCTTTCCGACCCTGAAAGATAACACAACATAATTGTTCTCTGATCAGGGGGCCTAGCAGGTTACATTCCATCACCCAGGCACGAGTTTAGCCACAGCAAGATCCGAGTGGGAGAATTCACCTTTCACATTGGACTTCATGAATTTGACTGAAGCACTTTCTTAACTCGACTTAACTTTTACCCTTAAAGTCAACTTTAAGGGTTAAGTTGACTTAACAAAACGTGGCCATTAAAGTTGACTTAATAAAGTCAACTTAAGCCAGGGGACCCATTTAAAGTCAACTTTATTAAATTAACTTTAAATAGGTCCCCTGGCTTAAGTCAACTTTATAAAGTCAACTTAAACAAACAGGGACTTTCTAAGCTGACTTAATAAAGACATAGCCACTGTGAGTCAAATGGGAGGAGAGAGGAGGAAAGAACATTTATATCACAATTTCTTTATTGGCCACTCTCTTTTGGCATTTTATTGGCTTTATATCAAATGTGTTTGAGCAAGGCCATTCTCCTTCTGCTTCCCTGTGTGCTGGGAAAAAGAAATTAAGGTGATGTTTGGGATATCAATCTGTTGCTTTGTAAATGCCATTTTAATGTCAAAGATTCAGTATTGTTGTGATTTCACAGGTGGGCCAGGCAAAAAAGGATGCTAGACTATGAAAGAGGATGTTAGATTAAGCATAAATATTTTAAAATTAGCAAAAGGGCGTTGTGTGTGCATATGCATATAAAGATGTAGGAAAGGAGGCGGTGGCTGATTTTCAATCCCCCCCATGCACATCCCCAAAATCTATATTTAACTAGTTCTACTATAGTTATACTAGAACCAGTACAGTCATTCCCAATTAACATAAAAGATCTACAAGGGAAACAGACAGGTAAATCAATATTGTTTCCTTGGGGCCTGATCTCCTCTCTTTCTCTCTTTTTTTTAAAAAATAGAATTTGTTTAAAATAAATCCAAATGTTTAACTTTTATCCAAGATGGCACTTAAGTTCCTTCACCCATGCAATGGCCCTGTGGCTCTCAAGAGAAATGATGAATCACCGTGAGTAAATAAAGTCTTTAATGAGTGCTTCAAGACAAAGGAGCTGAAGCCTTAACAGGTCTCAACTCATTACAGGTAGTCCTCACTTAGTGACCGGGTTCCGTTCCTGAAACCCGGTTGATAAACGAATTGGTCACTAAACGAGGAGCAGTCCTTACTGGTATTTCAGGCATAATGTACTTTACTGGTAGTGGGTTTTTCAACCATCGGTAGATAGTTTTAATGTCACCTTTGCATCATTTATAACATTTTTCATATATATTTTAAATGTTTTAAGCTCTAATGTACTGAACTTAGTTTGCATAGTGTACTGTAAATATAGGTAATCTGAGAGAGTTGATGCGAGTTCTCGTACATCGCCATAATACCAACTCATCAGAGAGCCGGTCATAACTCTGAGGGGTCACTAAATGAGTAGGTCACTAAGTGAGGACTAGCTGTACATAGCTTCTGATGGAAGAGCATAAAGGAAAGAGGAAGCTGAGTCAAAGAGGGAGGCTGTGTCCTTTTTCTTCATGGCTGGCTCAAGTGGAGAAAGCCTCTGGAGACATGTGCTCTATTTTTGTTGACTTGCTTTTGTTCTGTGGTTTTAAATAATAAAACTGGCCTTTAGAAAAGGGCCTTACAAGGAGTAATGCTTGGAGCTTTATTTCTCTAGTATGACTGCTGAAACTGCACAGCAGATTCTGACTCCATTAACTTCAACAGGCCTTGAAAGTCTAGCATTGCAAAAATGAGTGCTGAACCCGACTTCTGCAGTCACATTAGTACCAAAATCCAAGACTGAAATGATTGAAAATGAATAGAATTCTTACACTACACTAATAGAAGACACAATATAAAAGAACAAGCTTTTCTGTTGGCCAGTACTTTTTAAGTTATCATGACTAAATGAAGAAATTGGGGGGACAGTTCCTGTAGACTGTTCCTGCTCTGTACTTACTTTAGGAGGGGGGAAAAATTTTACAGTGATTTAGAGGAGAGTTCTGGCAGGTAAAGAGTATTCCAAGTTCTGATTGATTCAGTGCATAGGCAACACTGAGAATGGGTCAGAAGTCAGTCAGACACTTTGTTCTCATAGCAGAGATTGCTTCTGGTAGTGTGATCTATCGTTTTATATTTATAGTATGCATTGTTCAGACAGCTGAGGGTAAAGGTAAGTTAGTTTCAGTGAATAGGTACAACTACAATATTTCTTAAGAAAATAAATCCAAAACTTCTGTGATTACAGTAGAAGCCAGAACTCAGGGAGCTGTTGTTCTTTAGAGCAGACACAGATGTGCAGTAACCATATCAACATAGGAAAATTCGATGGTGTGGTCTCATCTTCATGGATGGGGATTTGCAGTACAAACAAAATTGTTCTTAGGACTAATGAAGTACTTGTGTAGATCTTCAGATATCTAAGAGGAGCTCAGGTCTCTTAAATTCCCGTGCGATGTGATAAATGCACAGCTAAAATGATGGACTTCTTAGGAATACAAACAAACAAGGAGTCCTGTGGCACTTAAAGAGTAACAAGTTTATTTTTTGCATGAGTTTTTGTTGGAGAAAATCCCACTTTGTCAGACATTTTGAAGGCACTTACAGAATGGTAGGAAATAAGTGCAGGGAAGTGTACCATAGGTGCAACCATCTGGGATAGATGTGCATTAACTCTGATCTACAAATAACAAAAGAACTTAATTAGACTAGGGTAAAAAGTGTATTCAGAATATTATTAATTTTAAGCTTCTCTTCCTTTTTGTCTTTTTGGACTTCTAAATTCCAGACTCACTGGTTTTTACTCCATAGAATATCCCCTTATGCACTATAGTAGTGAAGTCACTCTAGAAGTTCACTGGATAATTTCTGCTAAACTAGTCTATATTACAGAGGCTTCAGAGTTTTTGTGACAGTTTGTGTCATACCGCAAAAGGTAGCAAAACATAGAAACTAAAATTTTGCAAATCCCTGAAAGAAAATCACCTTTCTTTAGGCTATAAGAACATGGTATTGAACTTCTACAGTAGATGTGATTCATGTAGTGCACATCACACTGTAACAACATAAGAAGCAGAAATCATGGAATCACTTTTTAAGGGGATGTGGAAGACAAGTGCAGAATGTGCTTTTTGTGTTTCCTTTTCCTTTTGCTTACATTGGGACTAAATTTGTTGAAGTCAATAGGACCAGTCTAACATAACATCAGGTAAGAAAGAGGAGAGTGAAGCCTTTAATGTGTTGACCGCCCTTCTTCCCTTTGGTCTTTGGGGCAATCAGCATATTAGTTTGATGCCATGATGTTTTCATACTCTATCTGAATATCACCTTTAAAACTCACTGACAAGGAGTGTTTTGTATAAACTGTTTCCTCATATTTTGCCCAAAGAGTTCATTTTAAGGAAATATGAGCATTTTTTTGTTGCTTGAGAAAAATTCAAGTACCCCTGACAAAATAGAAATCATCTTACAAATGCTGAAAACTTGTTCTTACATTTTCTATCTATTCTTTTATAATAAGAACACACACAGATTTTGACTCACTGACTTAGAAAAATCATATTCAAATTTGAAGTCCTTTTCCATCTCTTGCCTCAGAAGTGCGCATGTTAGTTGTGTGATTCAGCCATTTCTCTGGATTCCTTAACCTCAACTCTACAGGTGCCTGACTAATTTCTGTAAGTGCCAACACTTGATTTTTGGATTCTTTATCTCACACACACACCAAATGAGAACAATCTAATCTTCCTCTGTTCTTCCTTTTCTGATAGATTGGGATGATTTCTTAAATTCTTGGTTTCTATAACTCCACTGGCAGGATGAAAAAACTTTTAAAGTTCTTTAATATTTTTCACATGGTTCCTTAAGTAGTTTTTGTGTCACTGAAGGAATTGCAGAGGACACCTTTTCAGTAAAGTCACACATTCTGGCATAGGCAGCCTAAATATTGATTAATCTTTCATCTACTTCTTTAGTTTGGCATCTGCATAAAGAAAACCTTTGGATTCCAAATGAAGGATTCCAGTGAATGGTCTTCTCCAGCGTCTGCATTGAAAAGCATCTCTGGAAAACATTACATAAAAACTGTGTCATGTACTATATCTTTGTTGATGTCTCATATTGGGTTTGATTTCTCATATTCGCATACTATACTAGAATGATCATCATCACTATTTAAAATAAGACAGTCTCAGTTCTAAAGGCCCTTCTAAAGAGCAACATTTGGTGTTTAAACAAGACTTCTTTTTTTTCCTGCTAAGCTTATGTAGGTTAAGACCTGGTGACAGATGAGCACTGTCGTGTTTGCCATTAACTAACCCTGTTCTGTGTAGACCACTGGGGGAAAAGACATTGCAGCTAGCCAAAAAGTCCATGTAGGGATCTATCAGGAAAAACGACATTTTCAATTATTTATTCCCTTTTAGCACACATCTCACATGTCCATTCTCCAGCAGGATAAAGGACAAGTGTGATTGTAAATTTCAAGATGTGTTTATATTGAAATTGACCAATTTTTGCTAGAAATTTATATACTTTTTAATAGAACCTTTTATCCCTGAGTTCTTTTGACTCTTCTTTGTGAAAGTCCTTATTAAACTGTGTCTCAGTCAATACAACAGCAGATGTATTGCTGAATCAACCCATTAGCTCATCTTGGCAACTGGTTAGTGCAGCTGTACATGAGATGGTTACATGATAATTGAAGATGTTGCCATTTTTTTTTAAATTACTACAATGGTAGCTAATTCGGAGAGCAAATCCTTTATTGTGTTTGAGCTCAATCTTTACTCCAGCAAAACTCCCACAAAATTCAATGAACTAGATCTTCTGCTAGTATAAATCATAAACATCAGTGTGCTCCACTGGCTAAATCAGTTCTAATGCAGGGAAATGGTGAGACCTTATTATTTCTCTATCCCTCCCTTGTGTCTGGTTCAAAGGTCTATGTATGAGAAGATTGTTGTAGAACATGGGGAAGAATTTCTTATTCTGCTTTAGTGTACAGGACTAATGAGAAAATCTTAAATGGTCTGGGAGTTGGCTTTACTTAAGATAAGAGACAATTTGGATGTTTACCAAAATATGATTTATTATTCCACTTAGTCCTTGTTCCAAAGCAGATATGATTTTTCTATTTTTCTGCCTGTCCACTATCCCTCTACTTCCACTGGCTGCTTTCCTGCCACAAGCACACTTGTCGATCTCCCTAATATAGATCTGGCGAGTACTATGTTCTGTTCATCCCTGGGTGCTTATCTTTCCATTAATTTATGCTCTCTAGTTCTGTGTTTTGGTCTTCCCATTCCATATGACACAAGATCTGTTTCACTTCCTGCCCCCTCTAACTTTTCAATTCACATAATCCAGTGTGGGATCTTGAGCAAGCCAAGTATTTCCCAACATTTTTGATGGAAAAACACATGAAGTTTTCTGTTCTGGGCATATATGTGGTGTAGGGGAAGGGATGCCAACAGGGCACTTGCTTGCAGATTTCTTACAGAATGCAGGGATGAAAGAACCACAGTCTGGCTTTGTCATTAAGTCTGGGCTGATCTCTCTCATTTTTGCAAAGAATGAAGAAAGCAATGTCTTTGCTTAGCCTAACAGATGAACAGCACCCAAGACAATAGGCAGCTGAGAAAAGCTAAAATAGTGTGCACATCCAAGACAAAATAAAATTAAAAAAAAACTCCAAAGCACAATTAGAAAAGCCTCGTTGTTCGAGATCATTTGTGCTTGCAGTTTATAATGAATCACCACCTAGAGGTGGTATCATTATTGCTAGTGGGCAAAAATCCTTGTAAGAATAGCACAGCAGTGAACAATCTGCTCAGTTACAGGGTGGTGTTCCAAGGCATGGATCAAACAAATAAAATCGTGTCATAGAGCATAGGATTCTTGAGTATCTGTGGAAGTTGCAGGAAATTGCTTTTTGCCTGGGAACCAAATCAGTGATGGAATGTATCGTTTGTGAGCAGTGTTGCACCCAGGCATTTTAGTCAGCAGACAGATGACTGAAGATTAGAAATGGGTGAGCATGGATGCCCACTGAACATATTTACATCATGCTGAGAGATGACAAGCACCCAGTCGGAAACTTTTATATGTATGTTTTGACAGGTAACAGTTCTATTATTTTCAAACTCCATCACAGCTCAACTCTGGCGGTTACATAAACTGGTATAAAACAAACAAGGAGTTCTGTGGCATTTAAAGACTAACTTATTTAGTACATGAGCTTTCATGGGAGAAAATCCCACTTCGTTAGACGCTTTGAAGAACATATAAACTGGTATGTTGATAAAATGGAACTTTTGTGTGTTCACTATTAGTAATTAGAAAGCAACATATGAACTGATGTACTGCACTGTATTAATTACTGTTTAATTTGATTGAAATTGGAATCTCTTGTTTTAGGGCATCGTTTAGGCCCCCATCCTTCAGTCAGATCAATGCTGGAAAACCTTGCACGTGTTTGCCCCGCCCCGGAGTCAATAGGCTTCTAGTGAGTGAAAGGGCTGAGTACAAGTTTGTGTCTTTATGGTTTATTTTATATATTAAGATTGGCACAGGCTGCAAAGTGTGTGTTAGCTCTTCAAACACCCCCACATTCAGACGGGTTGGGATTGAACCTAAAATAGTTATAGGGTCCTTCTACAAAATATGGATCCTGAAATGGAGTTTTAGGTGGGGAGTAGCTCTAATTTTTTATTGCTGTCTGGATATACAGGATGCTTTTTGCATTATATTTTGGATTGGTTTGTTTCTGCCTCTAATGTTAGGCAGCTGTGGTTGTTCATAAAGAGTTAGGGAATTTAGTTTGTAAAACAGTCGGTGACCATTTCTGAGAGCCTCACCTGGGCTATTTTTGTGCATTCATATCCATAGCACACAGGTGCCAATCTTAGTCTGACAGCCTGAATCACATTGCCGCAGGAAGAGAGAGAAATGCATTATTTTTGGATTTTGAATGTACTGGATTTGCACAATGTGGCCTGTATTATCAAGATCCCCCCCCCCCCCCAGGGAATCAGAGCATATACCTAAGAATCCTTTATAATTCTTTTTCACAGCATCTCTGCAATATTTGAACTCCAGTGTCCTGGTTTTCTAATATGGACACTGAAATAGGATGCTGGAAATGGGCCTGAACCAGAACCATAGATCCAAGCAATCACAAACCTTGGGGTGTTCAAAATCCAAACCTGGATCTAGATCTGTAAGCTCTTCAGGGCATGGACTATCCCTGTATATAGCACTTAGCACACTTGAGCACTGACCTTGCCTGAAGCATTAAGTGCTACTGTAATACAAATAGAAACAATAGTGATCATATATTTAATGTTAAACACAGAATTAGGGAGTTTGTTCTAAGTTGTTGTTGTATCTCTATAACTATAAGGCTTACATCTATTATATACATTCTCTATTAAATTGTAGCTTGGCATTGGCCATACGCTTTCTTTCACCATAAAACAAATATTTAGACTGTGATCTCAGATGCACCCATTGAGTGTCTTGAGAAATGAGCAAATGTGAATTCATGAGGACAGGTAGTTGCTGATTTAACAAGATACAAGTCAACGTAATCCCACAGCTTTCTTAGAGCAGAATCAGCTCATCAGAATAAGCTGTACTATCTTTCCCATCTCTTCCATAATTATCATTTCATACCACTCTTAGTCTTTAATTTAGTCTTCCAGTGACTGTCTTGATTTTTTTCCCCTATGTTACAGGAGCTTGATTTAACTGTCATAATAAAGGAATCTTTGAGGTGATAAAATTCACTAGGGAGTTGCATTAAAATGCACCAAAATTATAATGACAACTTTAATTGAATAAAGTTTTAATTAACTAATCTGTGCTAGAAATTCTAGTTTCTCTTCCAGTTGGTTTATTGAGCCTTCTGTTTAAGTTTCATTTTGAGTGTCTGTGATGGGGGGAAGGAGAAAACTAATAAGTATAAAAAAATACATTTCAAAAATGTTTTATGTGAAGAATCTCTCTGGAGACTTTCCAAAACAGGCTTCTTTTCATGCAAGATTTTATTGAATTATGAAATGTTTCTTTAAATGTTCATGGAATTGATATTTCCAAAGATAGCTTTGATTTTAGCTTTTTTTTTTTAAGTCATTACCGCATATTTTAACCTTTACAGGCAGCTTTCTGATAAAATGGAGATTTACTTGGATTTCTAGACAGAGTGCACCCAAACACATTTGAAGATTTTCCTAGGTTATATAACTTTTAATAGTCAAAGTACTGGGACTGGGTGGACTCAGTTGAAATAGCTTTCAATCAGACCCCTCATTAACTTAATTCAATGGGACTCATGGCTGACTTTGATGGGACTTCAGTAAGGCTTTTGAGAAAGTCCCACATGATATTCTCTTTAAAATATATTGCTGAAATATGGTCTAAATGAAGATACGAGGGGGAGGAGGGTGCACAAGTGGTTGAAAAACTGGCTCAGGGAGTAGTTATCAGTGGTTATGATTTGCTGTCAAAGTATGAGGATGTATCTAGAGAAGTCATGCAGGGGTCTGTCCTGGGTGCAGCATCATTCAATATTTGCATTAATGACTTTTGGACAATGGAGTGCCGAGTATGCTTATACAATTTACAGATTACACCAATTTGGGAATGGGGTCACAAAGACTTTGGAGAACAGGTTTAGAACTCTAAATAACCAAGATAAATTGAAGAATTGTCTGAGATCAGTAAGGTGAACTACTATAAAGACATGCATCTAGTTACACTCTTAGGAAGGCAAAAAATACAAACTGAGGAATGACTGGTTATGTGGCAGAACTAATGAACAGGGGTGGCCCAACCAGATGAACTAGGTGGTCTCCTAGGGCACTAAGCTTTAAGGGCACCCAATTAAATGGAAATGAATTTTTTTCACTATTTAAATATATATTATGTTATACATATATTAATAGATTATATTAATATAGGATATTATATAGTTTCACTATTTAAGTATATATTAATATGTTATCTCTGATAAATGAAAGTATCACTCTCTTATGGGAATAGAAAGGCATAATTCACCTAGGTCACCAAAAACCCTTAGGCCGGCCCTGCTGATGAAAAACACCTGGGGGTTATAGTGGACCACCAATTCAATATGAATCAATAAAGTGATGCAGTTGCCAAAAAGACTAATACTATTCTCTCATCTGTAAGGCGCAGGATGTAATTGTTCTCCTCTAGTCAGCACTGAGGAGGCCACAGATGGCTTGACATTTCCAGTTTTGGGTGCCACACTTTAAGAAAATTGTTGTCAGATTGGAGTGAGTCCAGAGAGAAGAAGTAACTATGATAAATGATTTTGAAAGCCTGGTCTATAAAGACACTGGACATATTTACTCTTTATAAAAGACAACTGAGTTGGGATCTGATAATAGTTTCCAAACATGTTAAGGTCTGTGAGAAAGATATTGGTCCAATGGACTTAATCTGCTGCAAGGTTAGATATTGGGGGGGGAGGCTTTTCTAACTATAAGGATAGTAATCACTAGGATGGGCTTTGAACGGAGTTTGTGGAATCCCACTATTGAATATTTATTTTAAGAACAGTTTAGACAAACAGCTGTCAAGGATGCTCTAGGTATATTTGACCTTCCGTTAGTGCAGGGAGCTAGACAAGATGATCGCTCAAGTTACCTTTCAGCTGTCCGTTATTATGGTTCTGTGATTTAGAAAAGACCCTGAGTGTTGTTTCTGAAGACTTTCTATTCAATATTTGTTTGACTTGAAGACTTTTTTCCCCCACCAGAACTCCACATTCTTTACATGCTATACCATATTTTATTGTTTTTTGTGTCCAGAAAAACTCACAAGGCCTGATTCTCTTCTTTTAAAACGTAGTCATTTCAGTAGCAGTTATTCTTAACTCACAGCAGGAATCAGGTGCATAGGTGTCCTTGTCAATGGGCAGTGCAAAGAAAACTGTATTAATATTTCTTTTCGATCTTGTCCACACTGCATCAAAGAGAAAGCACTTGCCTATTTTCACTTAAGAATTCCACAATTTGTGAGTTGACAGAATGTCACACAATGTTAATAGTAATGAGCTAATTCCTATACAATTAGATTCAATTTTTGGAACATACTGGTTGCCAAAATGATTCTCTGTGAAACTGTAGACTGGACTGCCCAGAAGTTTGGGATTATGAGACATAAAACCAGTAATGTAAAGTTGAAAAGTTAATGCCAGTGTAACCCATGGGCTTAAAGGAGGAGTGTTTCTTTAAGAGTTTTGCTGGGGTTTGAGTTGCTCTTGCTGGGTCCCCGTTGCTGGGTGGATTGAGCTGTCTAGACCCAGAAGCTCCAGCATGGTCTGTGTAGTTTTGAGCCTGCTCAGCAAGGGTCCCTGCCAGTGCAGGGGCCAGATGGCTGAGATCAAACAGCCAGGCCAGTTGCAATGAGGAGGGTGCTTGTGCTCTGTGCAAGGGGAGAAGCTGAGCCAGGAGCAGACAGCAGCTGTTTTCCCCAACTCTGAGGCATTTTGCTTCAGGTCAGTAGCCTTGTTAACCCTCCAGCAGGGAGGTCTGGAGGCAGTGGTCACAGAGAAGAAACCATTGGGAAAGAAGGGTGGTTTCCTTTTAACTTTGTACTCTGGGTTATGGGCTTAACTACAGTGCTTGAGTGTAATAAGGGGAAAGAGGCAATTATATTTTGTTAGTATCAGCAATGTATTTTTTTCTTTTGTAACTGGTTTTCTATACATCTTTGTATGTAAATGAGTGTTGACTGAGTAAGCTGAGTGGACAGCAGTGCTGCCAGCAGAGGAAGAAAGCTTTTCAAGGACTCATACAGAAGATTTCTGCTGTCAAAGAGGAGGGAGATGCTTCTTCTAGCACAAGCCTTTGGACTTGGTGATTTGAGACCATAACAGACTCATGTGGATACTGCTAAATAGCCACTATGTATTATAGATCTGTATATTAATAATTTCTTCTGCTTTCATCAGAAGGTTTATAAAGTTAATGTTTAATATAGTACATTGCTTTTGTTTTATTTTTTTTTTTTTATGAATTCTGAACAGTCTTCACTGTGAGCCCCTTTACAGACTGGATCCTGGCTCTCCAGCTGCTTTTTGCAGGTCTCTGCTTTCTGTGAGGCACTGGAGAGGGGCAGATAAATGACTTTGAGCCGCCCTAGCAGGTGACACAAGCTTAATTAGTAGTAAGTATAATGCTTTGCCATCAGATGACTGGTAGCTTAAATGAAGTGCATGTATGGACTTAGTCCAGTTCCCACAAAACCTGTCACCTTACAAAAACAATAACTGCAATTAGGGATTAGAGAACCAGAAGAATCAGAAGTTGCAAGGAATTTTTAAGTTTTAATGCTTATCTAAAGCCATCTGAAACTCATTAGTTTGGGAATGGGTTTGGAAGCCTTGCAAATACAGTTTACTTTAAAAACAACCAAGCATCCAAACAAACAAAAAAAGAAGCAGCCACCAGTCCCAGTGTCTCCTGACTTGTGAAGGCAATAAATACTGAGAGAGATCTTCCTAAGAACATTATTGTAATTCCGTATTTGTCCTAACTAGAACCAAGAAGTGCAAAGACATAGAATCATAGAATCATAGGGTTGGAAGGGACCCCACAAGGTCATCTAGTCCAACCCCCTGCCAAAA
>ML681973.1:16091752-16318636 GCA_007922195.1 Podocnemis expansa
CCATTGCTTCTCGTTCTGCCCTCTGTTACTACCGAGAACAGTCGAGCTCCCTCCTCCTTGGAGCAACCCTTCAAGTAGTTGAAGGTTGCTATCAAATCCCCCCTCAGTCTTCTCTTCTGCAGGCTAAATAAGCCTAGTTCCTTCAGTCTTTCTTCATAGGGCTTGTGCTCCAGCCCTTTGATCATTTTGGTTGCCCTCCTCTGGACTCTCTCTAATTTGTCCATGTCCTTTTTGTAGTGGGGAGCCCAAAACTGGACACAGTATTCCAGATGTGGCCTCACTAGTGCAGAATAGAGGGGAATGATCACATCCCTTGATCTGCTGGCAACACTTCTTCTGATGCAGCCCAGTATGCCATTGGCCTTTTTGGCAGCAAGAGCACACTACTGACTCATATCCAGCTTCCCATCCACCATGACTCCCAGGTCCTTTTCTCCAGTGCTGCTATTTAGCTGATCACTCCCCAGCCTGTAGCAGTACATGGGGTTTTTTCGTCCCAAGTGCAGGATTTTACACTTATCCTTGTTGAACCTCATGAGATTCCTCTTGGCCCACTGCTCCAGTTTGTCTAGGTCTCCCTGAATCCTGTCTCTGCCCTCTAGGGTGTCTACCGTTCCCCCCAGTTTGGTATCATCTGCAAACTTACTAAGTGTGCAATCTATCCCATCATCCAGATCATTAATGAAAACATTGAACAGAACTGGTCCCAGGACCGACCCCTGGGGCACACCACTTGTTACTGCCTGCCAACTTGACATGGAGCCATTGATTCCTACACGCTGAAACCGTTGTTCTAGCCAGTTTTCTATCCACCTTACAGTCCATGCATCTAACCCATACTTCCTTAATTTGCCAATGAGAATGCTGTGGGAAACCGTATCAAAAGCCTTGCTAAAGTCAAGGTATATCACATCAACGGCTCTTCCCGCATCCACAAATCCAGTCATCTCATCATAGAAGGCGATGAGGTTGGTCAGGCATGATTTACCCTTGGTAAATCCATGCTGACTATTCCTGATTACTCTATTTTCCTCCAAGTGTTTCAGGATGGATTCTTTGAGAAGCTGCTCCATGATTTTTCCAGGGATTGAGGTGAGGCTGACAGGTCTGTAATTCCCTGGATCCTCCTTTTTGCCTTTCTTGAAGATAGGTACTATATTTGCTTTTTTCCAGTCCTCTGGCACCTCCCCCGTTCGCCACGAGTTTTCAAAGATAATGGCCAACGGTACTGCTATCTCATCAGCCAGCTCCCTCAGCACCCTCGGATGCAGTTCATCCGGCCCCATGGACTTGTGCACATCTAGTTTCTTTAAGCAGTCCCTAACCTGACCTTTTGTCACCAAGGGCCTCTCTTCTTCTCCCCAGTCCCCCGTACCTAGTGTAGTGGGCTGGGAGCTGACCTTGCTTGTGAAAACTGAAGTAAAAAAAGCATTGAGCACTTCAGCTTTTTCCTCATCCTCTGTCACGAGGATGCCTGCCCCATTCAGTAAGGGACCTACACCATCCCTGATCCTCTTCTTGTTATTGATATACTTGTAGAACCCCTTCCTGTTATCCTTCACATCCCTTGCTAGTCGCAACTCCATTTGTCCTTTGGCCTTTCTGATTTTATCCCTGCAGTCCCGAGCAATGTCTTTATATGCCTCCTTAGTCATCTGTCCTAGCTTCCACATACCATAGATTATTTCTTGATTTAGTACTTAAAAGAGGTAATTGAAATGTTTGAAAGTGTCAATTAGTTTTTCATTCAGATTATTTCTAATTTATTCCTAAATCCGCCCAGAACAACTAATGCTGTCATAGTCTAGTGGTGAGCAAACAAGAGTAGGAGTCAGAAGACCTAGGTGCTGATCCCAGTCCTGCCACCTGTACTAAGTGAAGTACAGCCATTTTTTAAAACTGTACTTGTGGTTCAATATTAAAAATATTAGAGACCAAAGAGCAGGATTAGTCAGAGACTTCAGGGCAATATAGAAAGGGAAGAATTAATACTTTACCAATATGATGTGGAGAACAGAGCCTCCAACATTCAATTTTTCACTTGAAATTTGAATTCAAAACTAGCTGAATATATAGCATAGTTGTTTGCAAGTTATGTAACACTCAATATTTCATGCAAAGCTTAACCCATCAACCAGCTTTTTGTCTTGCTAATCTGTCCTTTTGTTTTTAACACTGGGTGGTGGAAGTACCTCCCAACTGGTACCGGGACAAACTACCGATGTATTTTGTTTTTGACATTTGAAGCACTATGTCCAGTTTCTGCCCCCCCCCCCAACATAGAGCGGATGTGAGCACATGGGAATGAGTCCAGTAGAGGGCCACAGAAATGATTAGGGGACTGGCACACAAGACTTATGAAAAGAGGCTGAGGGGAAGCTAGGCATATTGAACCTGCGGAAGAGAAGAACATGGTGGATTGGATAGTAGCCTTTAACTATGTGAACAGGGATTCCAGGGAGGATGGAAGTAGACTGTGTTTGGTGATAGTAGATGGCAGAACTAGGAGCAATGATCTCAAGTTGCAGAGGGGGGTGTCTATGTTGGTTATTGGGAAATAATTTGTCACTAGGAGGCTGAAGCACTGGAATGGGTTATCTACAGAAGTGGTGGAATCTCCATCTTTACAGCTTTTTAAGATGCACCTTAACAAAGTTCTGACTGGGATGATTGAGTTGGGATTGGTCCTGCTTTGAGCAGGGGGCTGGACAATATGACCTCCTGTGGTCCCTTACAATCCTAATCTTCTGAGTCTTCTATGAGTCTATAAGGTCAGGGACCTGTCATTGTGCTTCCAGTGACTCCAATATCTTGACCAGCAACATGGGGAGGGTGCAAGCACTTTTGCAGGCAATGGTCTTGAGGCTTGCGCTTCAGTCCTGTCCCTGGAACAAGAGAGAGAGATTTCACCTTTAAGGACAGGTTTTGAAGCACTGGTCTCCTCCTGGGGATTATCAGGATGTTGTCTGAAAACAGATGTTTTAGTAAAGGAGAGATTTCCACCTAACCTGAAACATCCCAAACAAATCATCCTAAAATTGCTTCTCCTTACATGACTAAGTACCTCTTGCTTTTATTCCAGGGGTGTAGTCAGCCCCTGCTTTCCGGCTGGGCCCTGACTCTTCAGGGTGGCCCTGACCAGTCCTCCTTTTGGTCATGCGACTGGAAGCTTATTGCTAACACTCTAGTTGCCTGGCATCTGGGCCACTGGTAGGAGGAGGAGGAATGGGGAAAGGCAGCCCAGCCCCTGCCAGACAAAGACTGCAGCATTTGCCTGGTGTCACGGCTGCACAGGTGGAGAACGACCCACCCTCCACAGCCGCCTGCTCCTGGCTAGTCTGTGGTTATGGCAGCTGAGCTTGCACTGCTGCCTGGCACTGTGGTGGGCATGGGTAGGTGTGCCTGTTGGCCAACTGGGTGGGCACATGCCCACCCAGGCCCACTCGTAGATACGCGCCTGCCTTATTCCTTCTCCAGAACAGGATGTTGAGTTCTCCACTAGCTTTTCAATGATTGGTCTGTGGATATTCTAGGGGTTTTGCACTGATTGTTTGAATATCTCTTTGACTGTGAACTGCAGTGTTAGGTTATTTGTCGAGAATGACACTCTCTCATTCTAGTTGCTTTAACTTAACTTTCTTAACTTAACTTTCTGGTAATGACATCCTGAACTGTGATTTAGGTATCCCTGTGCAATTTCTCAAATATTGGCCTTTGGGGCTACTAAATGCAGTACAGCAGTTTCTAAGATGTGTATTTATGATAATGATTTGTGTAGTGTATTCCATAAAACAGTATTTCTTCTATATAATATATAGGGGAAAAGGCTGATACTAGTTCAGAAAATCTACAGAAGTCTCTCCTCCTTCTTCTCCCAAATATGGCATATTTCTTTGTTTTATTTTATTCTATAATGCTGCCCATCTTCACACCTTCTATGTAAAATTTGTACTGGTATTAAGTGGGCAGTAGACTTCATGGAATCTGATCTCCTTTGGGGGTATGATTTTTATTTTAAAAATTTCCTAGTTGTATGCCAATCCCATCAAATTAATGCAGCCCATGGCAGAGAGTGGTGAAGTTGTCGTGGGTCAGAGTGAGCTTTATAAACACATAATAATGTCATCTTTTTTAAAGTCCAACAGTTTGTGATCAAAATAGGAGCTAGGTACAGCTAGAGGGGATATATCCCTAGCTCCCCAGTGGGATCTGGTGCTCCCCTTCCCCCACCTTACCACACCCCCAGCTGGGGCAAAGACAACACACTTTAAATGTATTGCTTTTGATGTAAAGCTTGTTGAGGCCCTTTTTAGAGGTTTTTGTGATTCCCTTTCAGCCCTGTATAGATGAACACACGGAGACTAACAGACTGGTTTTACAGGCAAAAAGTAAGGAAAATTGTTTCACTTTTTAAAACTTCGGAATATTTCTGAAGTAGCTTCTTTATAGCATGTAGCAAATACAAGGTATATCCTAGGGTGGCAGAAAGGTTTTATTAATCGCTGGTGGTGAGGGAGTGGTGATTAGCTGAAGGAAGTGACAGGTGTGTGTGTGTCTGGGGGTGACAAGTAATTTATGTGGGGAGTCAACTAGGTTGGAAAAGTGAGCAAGAGGGAAAGGTTTAGGAGCATGTATATAGATTTTAGCCTAGTAATAACTAACATGCTCCTTTCTGCTCCCACATTTCCCTGCATAAATATGACACAGCATATTTATTTTGCTTGCATAACAGCATCTCAGTGCAAATCACTCAGAGATTGTCTAGTGGCAAATTCAGTGCCATCAGATCAAACTTCCCCATTCGGTGGAGAGGGCTGAATACCCACTCCATTGATCAGGGAGTTGCTCCATTAACTCCAACCCCTCAACCGGAGTAGCATGAATTGAAGGGTGGGCAGTTCCCTTTGATTCAGCACAGTGGACCAGCTGAACTTTAGGAAGTTGAAGAGAAATATAATAGATATCTAAAGTAACTTGCATAGCTCTCTTCGACTGCTGCTGAAAATGGCAGGAAGTGTAGGCTAGGGTTCAGATAATATTACGTTCTACAAGTCACCTTTAAGCGCTAAAAAGAATTCTGCGAGCTTTCACATTCAGCAAGCAACTGAGATGAATTAGAAATGCTACCTGAGTCCTTTTTACTGTGTGTAGGCCTTCCTTGGGGACTTGAATGTGATAAAAAATGCTTCTGTTGTAGATGGTTGCTCCTTTTGATAGAGAATCCAGCCAGTTTTAATGAAGAAACAGCATAATGATACCACAGCTCCCTGTCTGTCTGCCTTTTGACTGCAGCACAGCCTGACTGCTGGAGCCATTGCTATTCCTCAGAGCTCCACTGCGCTACAGATGTGTATGTTTGCTCCGTGTTGGAAGTTAGCTAAACAAACAATTTGTCCCAGAAGTGGATTGGGTCTAACATTACTCTTTGTTGCCTGCTTGTTCCTCTTGATGTCTCACATGAGTGAAGAGGGGTTTCTTTACCATTCTTTTATCCAAATCAGTATGGAAATACATGCATGACTGACAGCTTTTCATGGACCCTTATATGGTCATATTAAAACTTATACAATGAATATTGATGATTATATGGTGCATATTATTATCCCTGCTTCTGTTTACTGTTTACAGGTTTTGCATACATTGTGCAAATGCTTTACCTTCGAACTCATTATTTGCTACAACAGAAATTATTTCAGTCCTTAACAAGTGGGGAGGAGGGGGAGAAAGGTGATAAGCAAAGTTCCCTTCCAATATCATATGTAGGAAGGGAAACTAGAGAGAAAAAAGATGACATAACTTTTAACTAGAATCTTGTTTACAGGACAGTTATGCTTGCCCTAACTCCATTAACGTAGTAGCTATCTTTCAGACCACATGCTCAGTTTAACTCTCCTACGCTCAGAGAGTTCTGCAACTTGTATTCGGTATATAAAAGGCAGACCTGTAACACTAAGCCCAGAGAGACACCCCTCTATCTTCAACCCCACGGAATACCATTTAAGTCAGTGTCCTCCTGAGATTGGGGGGAAAGGGAGATCTAGTTTGTTCAGCTGGAGAGGACGATTCAAGTCAAGGATTTATAGATGGGGAAGAGATGGGCAAAGGTGAATTCAGGGGGCTTGGGGAATTTCAAAATGGTGCTTTTCTGGGGTATTGAACTGAATACGTTTCAAGCTTTGTAATTACTGTGAAACCAGTTCCTGTTGAATGATGAATCAAAGAAATGCTTAGAGAATTTAAATGAAATCAAGCTGCTTCCTCTTTAAATGGTAGGAATAAAAGTCCCTGACCTTATTCTTTATTCCAAAATTCTGATAAACACATCTATGAAGCAATTTTTCAGGTCCGTTAATTTAAAGTAATATATGAGTCAAATTAATTCAAAACAAGGGTTTCTTTTTAGTAGTTAAAAGCAGACAATATTGAAATATTGTTCAAGCATGTTATCAGAGATCTCTAAAGAACAGTGTCTTTTAAGACAAATAATTTAGGGAACAAATGTCTATTGCTACATGATAATCCAGTTATTTTTTAGAAAAAAAAAGGCCTTTCTGGAGAATTTCAGAGAAGCAGAATTTTATACCTAGGGATAATTAATATTGAAGTGGATTCAAAAAGTTACACAATTACAGGTATCCATGGATACTGAAGCAGTACTCTGATGACCTGAATCATCCATTACCTTTATATAGTAGATTTAGGTATGTAATACCCTGTGAAAAGTATTCGCTCATGACTAGCTAAACCTAGACAAAGTATTCATAGACTCACAGAAGTGTAGGATGGAAGGGAGCTCAGCAGGTCACCTACTTCAGTGTCCCGCACTCAAGGCAGGAGTATGGGGTGTGACTCAGGGCATGTTTACACTCCATAGCAGTGGCTGATGTCCACACTAGTAGCATTGCGTCAATGGAGTGTGTCCTCACCAGGGCCACTTCCAGCGACCCAAGGCACAGTCTGGGGGTTGCTGAGAGAACAATCTCTCAGCTCCCTGCAGGGAACCCAGAGGGTCCAGCCTGTCCTCCCCTCCATCCCATCCAGAGCACAGAGATTTCCCTGCTCCCAGCTGGGAGCTAGCTGCAGCCCTTAGCAGCTTCTTGATCACAGCTCCTAGGCGGGAGCTGGGAGAGAGCTGTACAAGCCTGGCTACCAGTAGGGCTGCAGCCATCTGTTGTTCTGGCTGCCTGTGAGACAGCAAGCCCAGGCGCGGGTAATTGCAACCCCGCTGGCCCTTGGGACCCTGGCAAGCCCTGGGAGCAGCTGCTGCCCAGGGATGCCAGCAAACTCAGGTCTGCTGCCCAATGTTCCCTCTAATTTTTCGTAGGCTGTGTGTGCAAAAAAATTCTTTTGTGCAAAGTTTTGGAACCATTGTCCAAATTTGTGCACATGGCAGTGAGTGTGGTCAAACATCAGATTATAATCCATCTACCATTTATGAGTAGAAATTAAAATATATTAGCACTGTTGAATTTTTTTTGTGTGCATGCTTTATTTGGCTGTGTGCTTGGGTTTCATGACCTATATCCTCACGCACAGCTTAGAGGGAACATAGCTGCTGCCATTCCAGGTCCATGGCAAGCCCCGGAGCAGCTGCAGTCCTGCTGCCACCCATGACACCAACAAAGTCTGGGGGCCTCTGGGGTGCTGGCAAGCCCCAGGGGGGCTATAAGCCCTTTGTGGCTCAGGGATCCAGCAAGCCCAAGGCAGCTGGAGCTCGAGGATGTTGGCAAGCTTGCTGCTTGTCAGTGTCCCAGGGACAGCAGTCAGCTTGTGAGCCAGGCTCTAGCTGCCCTTTGTCAGTTTGACTGCTCTACCAGAAAATGGCAGCCCCTCCACTGGTTTAAGGGAAAACAGTGTCTACGCTGGAGATGTCAAATGTGCAGCCCACACTTGGGGATTAGGCCCAGCTGGTGATGGCAGGGGACCTGGCCAGCCTTGGGTCCACCCAGAGGCTGTGCTCTTCACGGTACTCTTGCCCCCTCCCCGGCTAGCTGATCAGCAGCAGGAGGCAAGGCAGGCTGGCGGCATGTTGAGGCCGCTGCACTGTGCCTCCAACTTCCAGCATGCTCCTGCGAGGCACCATAGGGGTCTGCACTGTGCAGCGGGCCCCCAGCGTAGTCCTGGGAGACACCATGAGGTTGAGTAGAGGAACCTGGTGCGGTTCTTGCCAGAGCAGAAGGTGGAGGACTTGGACGTAGAGTGGGAGGTGGGGTCTTGCAGGAGCGGAGATGAGTAGAGTGGCCCTGTGGGGTGCTTGGGGAAGCAGGGAATCAGTAAAACAAGAGGTGGGAAGCTTTGGAGCTAGAGCAGGAGTTGCAAGGCTTGGGGGGAGTGAGGGTGAGTGGCCCACCACACTGAGTTGCTGGCTGAAATGGGCCCCAAAGCTAAATGGCTTTGACACACCCGGTCTACACTGACACTGCATTACCCTACCACTGCCTTTTTTATTTTGCTGACAAAACAGGGCAGTTTTGTTGACAAAATGATGATTCTTGGATGTGTGCTAGAATTGTTTTGTTCATGTAAGGTGACTTATGTTAACCAAACCTTGTAGTGTAGACCAGGCCTCAGAGGTTCAGTACAAAACCAGTAGCCCAAGGGAGGATGGTTGTGATTGCTGTGGGCCACTTCTGCTTCTTCCAGTTCTGTGTTGTTTGACCTAGGCAGATGTAGCACAGGCAGCCTTGGGCGCCTACATGCCCATAGCTGCCTATTGGACTTCAATCAATCAATCAAATCATAGGGTTGGAAGGGACCTCATGAGATCATCGCAGCCAACCCCCCAGGGCTTGAACCCAGGACCTTCTGCATATTAAGCAGAGGTGCTAGCCACTACACTATTGACTTGGTATTTTCTGGAATTTCCATAGCGCAGCTCTGGCCCTGGAACGGCAGCTTACAGCAGAACTTGTGAAGGAGGGACTTTTAGGAGGACAGCTTTACGGCTGTCTTTCCTATTGCCTACCCCAGGGAGTCCTCGCCTGGCCAGATCAGTGGGGTTTAGAGGCCTCTTGTGGTTCTCTAGACCAACACTGGCTCAATAGGATCTGTATATTAGAACGTCAGCCTTTTTTTCTGATTGGTTCCCAGGAAAAATAAAATATTAAGAGGAAAAGAGGTATGATATGTTTTTTTTTTTTACAAGAAATTGAAGAATGAGTGGAAGAGTCTTATACCATCAAGTTCCCATGTGACCCAACACACTGAAGTCTGTGAAGTGTCTTAACATCTATTTTCCACACCTAATGATTTTTTTCATCTAATAAGTTTTTCCCCCTCCGTTTTCAGCAAGAAAAAACCTTTGACATCAACAAATCACAGAATCATAGAAATGTATGGCTAGAAGGTCATTAAGAAGTTATTTTATCCAGCCCTACACAAAGGGACAGGAAGAAGTATATCTGGACCATCCCTGACAAATATTTGTCTTACCTGTTCCTAAAAACCTGTAATGATGGGGATTCCAGAATCTCTCTAAGTAACCTGTCCCAGTTTTAACAATCCTTATTGTTAGAAATTTTTTCTAATATTTAACCTATGCCTCTCTGGCTGCAAACTATTTTAATGTAAATGTGCATTTCTTTGACTAGCAATCATAATGTTTTCAGAACAAAACCAATATGTTTAAATAGGTGGATTTTATAGAAGGAAGATTTGAGGCAACTATAAAAGAATCTTGTTTACCTGTTTTGGGGCAGGGTGGAGTGAAGAAGGAGAAAAACAAAATAAAAAGCCCATGCTTTATGCCAATGGGAAGACAGTGCTTTTGATGAATTGTTCTTGACATTAATTGAGGAAACTTGTTTCTCCCAACCAGTCATCCTGCTCCAAGTAAAAGTGGGATTAAAGGAACAGATGTCATGATATCCCATTTGCTACAAAAGTAGTCTCCTTCAGTTCCTCTAATGGGCAGAGCCCTGCAAATATGCAGATATCCATGGATATCCACATTATATCCACATCCACAGGTACAACATGCATATTTGTGGACCATTTCTTGCCAATGAAGATCGGATACAGGGCCTTATGTTTTTTATCTTCACAGAGGTAGAGCCTTGTAAATATGATATCCACATCTGTGGATACAGCACAAATATCTGCGGACCATTTCTTGCAGATGCAGATCAGATACAGATCTACATATTTGTATCCGTGTAGGGCTCTACTTATGGGGCTTTGTCAGTTCAATGTGCTCTTCATACCCAGCCCTCTGGTCACCACTTATAACTCCATTTCATTTGGCTTACTTTCCACTTTTATCCCACACTGTTTAGTACTTGCCTGCATTCTAAGCAGCATTTTAAGAATGAAGTGCCTGGATTTCCAGCCTCACTTTATCAGTTAAAACTCTTCCAACAGCATGTGAGAACACAGTGGCCATTGTCTAGGATCAAAGCGAAACTAAAGAATCTCCTCTTTGCAAAGAGATTCTCTGCTGGTAATGTTTCTTGCTCATTAACCACTTATGCTCAGAAATGTCTTCATTTAACAATAACATTTGAGAGAGTGTGTTTCATGCCTGCAAATGTGCAGTCCTTTCTTACTATTACCATTTTCCTGCACCTCCTTAAAAAGACTGGTGCAGTGGATATTAGTAATTTTAAGTGTAATATTTTTATTTCTTTTAAGTACCAGTAGATGCTGAAATAAATTGCTGAAAGGAACTATGCCATAGCTGACTTGGATCCATGCAGCCTTGACCTGGGATCTGGTCAGCTCTCACAAGTAAGCAAGATTGGGCCTGGTCAGCCCCTAGATAGGAGACTTAAATGCTGCAGAGATTCTGGGCTATTCTAGGTGGCAGAACAGACTGTTTGCAAATGGGGAAGGTCAATATGAACTAGAGCAGCCTAAAGGTTGCTGTAATATGTATTGAAGGCTACATGAAGCTAGCCAGAATCTGGGTACGTGCTTAAATCACATTTGCTACCACTGAATTGGCCCTTCTCTGCTGTGCCATGTGGTGCAATAAAGAATCTTTTCTCTCTGTTCCTATAAATGGTATTTCCACACCTTCACGCTCCTGCATTATTCCTCTATGTTTATTTTTTCCTAGAGTAAGATTGTGAATTCTTTGGGGTAGGTGCCAAGTATTAGTATGATTAATTACATGCATATAGTATTGCACAAATAGTAATGCATCAAATCCTGGGATCCTGCCTCAATTTTTACTCAGCTTTGACTGAGGTTAATTGTTGTTGCTCAGTATCAGTCAGTGATTTCATTTGGAGTGCTGGGGATTAGTCCCGAAAGAGGACCACTCTCATCTGTGGGAACTGATGTGGGAAAGCAGGTATTTAGAAGTGGCAAACAGAAATGGGCCACATATGAGCAGGATCATGGCCCCAAAATATTATGTGCTGCAGAGCCAAAATACAGCCATTTGCTGCCATGAAAAGTCTGCAATCTGACCAGATGATCAAACTTTTCTATTGGCTTGATTTAAGTAATCTTAACTCTCTTCAAATGTGTCTCAAGTGTCCCTTCCCATAGATGAAAGGCGTCTCAACTATGCCTTCCTATAGTTGAAAGACAAACTGATACTTTAAAGATGACCTTTATTAAAAGATTATAGAAAGTATTTTCAAGAATTAGGCATCCACATACCACTGAAATTCATTGGCATTTAGCTTCTGGCTGCTTTAAGATGCTTTGAAAATCCCAGTCTAAAATGACAAAACAACAAAGAGAAAAGGAAAGACTCTATGAAACTATGAGGTACATCTCTCCCTTGAAAATCTCTTTTGAATTCTGAGAATAAAATGACAGTATTCTTGATCTCTGTGTGCTTCAGTTGCCAGTGAGCTTCAGGGTCAAACCAAAATTTAATCTCTAATTCAAAATTATCTTGCTTTCTAGTAGTTACATTGCTATCGTATACATGCTCTTTCCTTTTCCAAATCCCTAGGTTCTACTTTTTTTTTTTTTTCTCCCAGTGGAATAGCTTAACTTAATTTCTGACTGCAGTGTCTCCCTGAGGAAAGAGGTCATAGAAATGAGCATCATAACTCTTAGACCAGTGTGGTTAGTAATGTTCTGTGTTGTGATAATTTTAAATATATTCAAAGGACACTCGGAATTGTGGAAGTCTTTGTTTGGTTCAGAATTTTTTTTTTTAAATTTAAATTAATAAATAACTATTGAAGCTCAGGCTTCTTTTTTTTTCCTCCATAAACTGTTTCTCACTATCAGCTGAATTTTATGTGTTCTTTTTCTTTGGATCATTCACCACAACTGGAATGTGGATAGCAGCTTCTGAATGAAATATTTCTCTGGTACTTTGTTAAGTACATTGGCATTAAGAGCTTGGGTTTTTTTTATACATTTTAAAGAGAAAAGGAAAGGGAGCATCTGCAATTATTAAAAAGCTACAAGATTGTTTACAGTGGGCTAAGCCTGTTTTTTGTTCAATCTGGAGCAATTTCTTTCAGCTCCATGTCAGTCAGTGACCGAGGAAAACTACAGGCAATAAAGCCAGAGAGAGATTTTGCAAAACAGAGATAGCATAACAGTGTGATTCTAAGGTGTTCTTTCAGCTTATCTCTGAGACTCTACAGGAATCAAGCTTGAAACACACAGAGGTCAGTTTCTAAATAACAGTGCAGAGCAGACAAGCTCCGATTTCAACATACATAGCTGAATATTAAGAGATCTTTAAAATCCTTTGCACAAGAGTGGTTGTTCCTTTGCATTCTCATGACCAGCATTGGCTCACTATTGTGTTACAATTCCATGCTCATGTTTTAAAGTTTGTGGCTCAGCCGGATTTGATATGGCTTTACGTGTTGCAGTCACCACAAAAGATCTGTCACTGTATAGTTAGGCTGGTGGTAATGCCTTGACACCTGCTGCTGGGTGACGCAGCTATTCTGTACTGTGAAGTAAAGAACATTTGACCATTTGAAAACAGACCATGTTAGGAAGCTTTAAGGAAAGAACTAACTGTGTGATTTATCTTCATTCATTCCACATTTTGTGTACAAAAAGAGGGAATGCAACTTTAAAATTACTCAGTTCAATCCAGTGATGATCTGAAAATTATCCATAACCTGGACAGGTGCCTCGAGCAGTCCCTTCATCTCTTTGTGCTTAGGGTCTCCAAGCAGCAGTGAACTGTTGAAATGTCACAGCCCCGACTTTTCCCATGTGCCTGAAATTATCACCAAGATTCTCAAGAATTTCCCAGACTAGTTATAAGGGCCCTCCACATCCTCTACCCATCAAGACACAAAAGAACTAGCTTTAATATGGGTTCTGTTTGCTCAACCCCCCCCCAAAGGTGGGGGGTTGGAGCTTTTGTTAGCTGGTCTAAATGTTGTATGTGCGCTAGGTACTGCCAGCGTCCTACAGTCTGGGGATTGTAATGACTGGAAAAATTTAAAACAATTGAGACTATCTGCCAGAAAGGCTTAAACCACTGGGAAAGCAAGTAACTGTGAAAACCAAGTGTAACCCATGTGCCTAAATAGGTGCAATCTCTTTTAGGGATCCTTATGGCTGGGTTACGTTGCTGGGCAGATTTTGCAGCCCAGAAACCAGAAACTTCTGGTAAGAGGGTGAGGGAGCACACTGAGCATGCCCCACAAGTTTTATTGTTGTGTTGGAGTTACATGCCCAGGGAGAAGCCTGAGAAGAGAAGCCTGCAGAGGAACAAACAAGAGAGCTGCAGAGGACATTGGCTAAGGGACTCAGTGAAAGGAGCTGAGCAGGAGTGGACTGCAGGATGTTTTCTCCCAGCTTTCGACTGCTTTGCAGGGGAGTTGTCTGCAGTGGAACTGAGAGCTGGATGGCCAGTGACCTGATTGCATGGTGCTGGCTACACAGGAGGAAGAAAGGACTGCATGGCATCTGCCTGAAGATTCCTGCAGCTGGAGAGGATGAGGATTGCTTTCGTTCTGCATTCAAGCCTCAAGGACTTAAAAGACTGGGACTGAGATAAGGGTGACTCCACCTGAACTTTGGGACTCTTGGGTTTCTTACTCTTTTGTTTAAATGTATTATGGTTCTTTAGGATAAGGTGTGTTTAGATAGTTAATAAAGTTCATTGTTACTTTTCTGTTGAGTAGTAGTTTAATGTAGGATGGAAACTCTGAGCAGTCTTTGCTGTGAGTCCTTTTAACAACTGGATCCTGGCTCTCCAGTTGCTTTCATCAGGGGTTTTCTCTGTGAGGCACTGGAGAGGGGCAAGTGAGTGAATTTGAGCCCACCCTAGCAGGTTACACAAGCACTTCTCAAGTTATTGTTTAGGGAATCAGTTTGTCTTGTGCTCTCTTCTTCTCATGGATAACTGTCCTATGTTAACGCCTTATATGCCAAACAGAGTCATGACTGGAAAATGCTGCTGTTTCTGTCAGCTCTATTTCTGGTAGTCCATTCAGAGACTTTCTGTTACTATAAAAGTATTTGCTTGTCTCAGGGGAAGAAGATTGCCAGGCTATGTCTACACTGGCAAATTAGTCCGAACTAAGGAGACTTAATTTGGACTAATTTACGGGATGGCTACACTAGGGTTTGCCTAGTTCAAACTAATTAATTTTTTAGTTCAAACTAGGGAATGCCTAGTTCGAACTAGTAAGTACTGGGGTTAGTCCAGACTTATACGCTTAGTTCAAACTTTAATTCAAACTAAGCATGTACAAGATACAAAGTTAAGAAGTTCAAACTAAGCCATTAGTTTGAACTAATCGAGAGAACTTTTTAGTTCAAACTAACCACACACTCTGTTTTGAACTAAGTGTTAGTTTGAACAAGAATGCGTGGTAAGTTCAAACTAAAAATTTCCTGGTTAGTTCGAACTACCCTGCAGTAAGTCCAAACTAAGTTTTGCTAATGTGGACATAGCCTCTAAATTCTATGATTAACAGGGGTGAGAACAAATAGTTTCAAAAGGGTGGTTGCCATCATTCTGCAAACACATGAAACAGGGCTCCAAGGGATAATGGTTGTGCAAGTGTTATTTAGCTGTTGGAACAGCAGTTCGGGAAACTGTAGGAGTGACACAACTTGTGTCAGATTGCTATCCTCAACCTTTTTACCTTATGCACCTGATCCATGAATACAACTGTTTGTTTTAGTAAGGCATACAGCCATTCTGTTTGCGTGTCACATTGCTGGCCACCAGCTACATAAAAAGCATGTGCAAAATGATCATATATGACTATTTGAGGATACAATCAAAAACCCATTTAAAATCTTGGTCCACTTAACCATGAAGCTGATTATCAGTCAGGAAAATGTCAGAATTTTTAAGGATAATTCGTTACTATCCACGAATAGCCCCAGCATAGGGAAAAAAAGGGACAAAAAATGATTAATCAAAGAGCTATTCTCCAAGCTGATGCACTTGGCGAATGCCTGTTGACACTGATGGGAAAGACTCAGTACACATCAAATGGAGAATGAATTATGCTCCTTCAATGTTTCTATGAAATTTCCATTTCTACTCACTCCCCTTTCATCTTTGGATGATGTCATTAAGATTTTGATGCTTTTAAGCACTAATGATGCAGCTGCTTCTTCACACACATAAAAGGGCCATGTTTATGCTTCCAGAATGCTATGTCTCCTTTTCTCCAAGCATAATGTAAATATGAGTATCTGATAATCTGCCTTCTGGGCTGAACATACCGTACTAGAGACAGCAAAGTGGGGGAACATGGAGTCTGCTTCCATCATTGCTTGGAAACCAGCAAGCTTCTCAAATGTACTTCAATCTAAATCCTTTTAGATACCTTCCCTTGGCCATTTATCAATATGAAGACTTCTGCATTAGGTTTCACTTACTGGACAAAAACAAAACAGAAATAAAAAAATCCCTTTTAGTAAGCATTAGGCCTAGAGAGCATTATTCTTAGTGAAACCAATCTGTGAGATGATTCTGAGGTTCCTTGGTACTGCTAAATTTGCAGATTGTCAGATCTTATGGGGATGCAGTGAAATTACATATCAGTGGAGTGATCCAGGATCAGTTTAACTTGGAGAACTGAGAGTCACTCTGCTTGCTATGGCAGTTTGTAGCTACTTGGAGGATTTGTCAGTTCTTCTGTCAGTGAAGGGTAATATATTACTGCAGTGGTCTTGTGACAAAATCCTTAATTTGCAACTTTCACAATTTTACCGCTTAATTCCCTCTGAGGATTTTACCTCAGAAACACTATGAATTAATTTGACAGTTTAAATAACTGCACATCTCTTTCCTCTTGTCTTAGGCATACAGGTTGAGTACAAGAAAGTGAAACTCATTCTGTATATGCATTTGGACAAGTTTAACAGAAAGGCTTTTTTTTTTTTTTTTTTTTTGGTCCATTCCCCATCAGGTTCTTTGGGAATATATTGTTACAGAATGAAAAAGATGACACGTGACTCCATCTGTAATGAGCTCTTCAGTCTACATTTAACCTCTTGGGAATGAGTTTGTAAGCCTGAATGGAAACATAAGCTAATGCCATTAGACTAATGTTTGGTATATGTGCCATTGCTGTTAATTTAAAAAAGATTGTTCTCTCTCTCAGTGCACTGATCTGTTTCAAATGGGGGGAGAAAGAGAGAGACTGAGAAAGTAAATAATAGGATAGTCCCTTTGTTAAATTGTAGCAGATTTTTTGGGAAAGTGTTTTGTTTGTCAGTGTGTTGCTTTCTCATTCAAAGGGATTTTGGTAACACAAATCTAAGGTAAGTCCTGTTATTCTTGAACAGAAGTAGCAAAAATGACTGCAAAACTTCATATTTGCCATTCCGCTTTCAAAAGCCTAAGCCAGCATACCCCCTGTGTGTAGCCCTGCACCCAGAGAAGCATCAGCATCAGACGTTCTCCTGCTTTAAGAACCCTGGGTCTTCTGACCACCGTACTGCCTCCTACTAATTCCTTTCGTTCAAAATCACAGTCTGTTGTTCTCGACAGTAAGCATGAATCTAGACCTTGGTTCTAGTTCAAATGGACCTAGACGTAACTCTCCTGCCTAGCTGATCTACACAAAGGGTTCCTCAGACACATTGTCATATACAGTGTCCGTTCCAGCTGGATTTTGAGTCCCCTCCATGCACATGGAGAATAGTGCACAACATATAGCCACACTATTTGATGCCCGCTGCATTTAAGCTTATCTGTCAAGTACTAATGTAGTAAATCTAGCCCATTTATTCAATATCAAGTAGTAATTTGGTCACCAGCTTTCTCATGACAGTATACCAGCTGGTCTAGCTGAACGATCCTTTGTCTGTGGATTCAAACAATTTTTAATGTGATTGGATCCATAACTACAGAAATGCTTTTGTAGTTGGTTACAGCCCTCAACCCCCATTCCCTCCTCTGTATCTTTATCTCCACTCTCTCCTCCCATCAACTTGCAGGGCAGAGAAAGATGTTACAGTGTTCGTATGCTCTCGTGCATCCTTTAGGAAAGCTTGTTGTAAAGCAATGTTCCTCTCCACCCTAGGGAGATCTTAGTTACTTGACGGTATAATACTTTAAAACATGCTCAGCTCATTGTCTATAATCACCATTTTCTGCACACATCTGGGCTTTGTTCTGTGATGTTATCTTGACAGATGCTCATTTCTCTCTATACTAAAGTAATGGAGAGTTGTGCTGGATTGAGAGCACCTCAGCGTTGGCTTCAGATGTGTCGAAATAATGATTCCATTCGTGCTAAGGCTCTTTCATCCTGACACTGTGAAATATGCCAACTGCTGTTCACTGCAGTGCCATAGTAGGAGCCTCTTGAAAGACCATTGTAGCAGGAGTGTATATATTTTTAAGTGCCAAGTCTGGCACTTTGCCGCAGTCTGCTCCTTCCCCCATAATGAATTCTCCCAAGTCCCCAAATCTTAGTTACAGAAGAAATGGGAGGCTCTCCACAGTGACACAGAGTGGAAACCATGTCTTGATGGAGTGCCAGTGAGACCATGAAGTGCCTTAAAGTCGCAGTTAATAAATTTAAGTTCTCCTTAGGCAGAGAGATTTTTCATTCTGAGAGACAGAAGGAGAGAGGGAGAGAGAAAGCTTGGTCATCATGCTCAAGTCACTTGGTGACAAACAGATGTTAATTGTTTTTCTGTCCATTTTGGTGCAGGTCCCATCTACAAGTATCTTTGTATTAAATCTGCACATTTATTCACAGATATGCTTAGTTACATTATGGTTTTCTTCTGAGTATTTCATCTCCCTTTTTTGTTGGGGGGGCACTAATATTTCCAACTCAGGAGAATTCTCATCAGTTCTCCATTTATTTTTAAATCTTTTTCTGAAAACATCTCTTTTGCCTCAGCTACTTAATTACTTGTTCCCGCTGCTGTTTCTTATTATGCGTCTCTGAGAATTTATTAATTAACACTGAAGTACTTTGAGGAAGATGGTCTGTATCAAAGATACTGTAAAAGATGAAAGATATAAATTATAATTTGGAAACAAAAGGAAAAAACAGCATTAGTATGAATTATGTATATAGTGAGTCGCTTTTGCATTGAGACTTTGTCTTGCTACCGTTATAGTAACTTCAGTATTTTCTTGAATTCTGGTTACTAACTGTGGGTTCGATCCTACAAATATTGACTCTCCTATTAGTCCTTACTGAGGTGGGGTAGCCCCATTCGTTTCAAAAATGGGTAGTTTCATGGATAAGCATGTGTGAGATTGATCTGTGTATGAACTTCAGTATTATTCCTGTTTGAATTTAACTGATGGCAGCAGTTTCTCTGGGTTTTCTTTCTATATATGCAGTTACAAAAAAATCAAAGATGTTATGCCAAATAAGGTTGCTCTTTATTTTATGTTTGTCTATATATTTATCTACCTCTCTTGCTTTCCAGTTTACTGTTTTATTTGTTTTTTTTTTATCTTGTCCATTTCCATCATCTCCTTACTGTCTGGTGAGTTTTTCTGTTTTGCATGGTAGAATTTTGTCCATCTGTGACGCTACTCAACCATGCATATAGCATGTGTTCTGTCATGTAGCATACATTTCCCAAAAAAGAAAAGAAAAGAAAAGAAGAAAAAATTGCAAGAATGGCTTACTGGGCTTAATAAGAAGCTTAACTGCTTCCTCAAGATAGTGATCAGAGTCAAGGACTGATATTTTTTCCTCTGCCTTCTAACTTCTGTGTATGTTCCGTACTCATCAACTTGCTCAGTTTTTACATATTTCTTCTTTTTCTCAAAACAGGTGGGCTCTGCATTGCTCAGTCACTGAAAATTCCACAGGACCGTAAAGAGAAGACCATCGACTTTGATAAAATTATCAAGCAGCTCCTAGACACACCCAATGCCAGGGCTGTCATAATTTTTGCCAACGATGAGGACATAAAGTAAGGATGACTGAGAGAATTAATTCATTTGTGCTTTCTAGCAGTGTGGAATAGACAAAGTAGTTAAGAATGCACTAGCAATAGAAAGAAGTGATCTGTTGGTAGGAATCTGTGGGTCACTTTCTAGAGACGTAGCAGAAGATGACAATATACTTTGCTACATGGGGTTCATTTCATGGTATGCATTTTTACTCTTATGATAAGAAATTTATTTCATAACCAAAGGCAGCAATATGTAAATAACTGTTAGAATTTCAAATTCAAATCAAAATAAATAGTATTATCCTTCATTTTTAGGGTATTTAAAATCTGTGGGCTTGACTATGCAGTTGCTTAAAATTCCTATTGAATCTAAATGGGAGTTATCCCTGCTTAAGGGCTACAGGTTGACTATCCAACTTTGACATGCGGTCATTTCTACCATCGGAAAGTGGTAGCAAGCCATGCAACAAACAGAATTCTGCACTCAGGGATGGGGGAAGGAATTTTGACCAAATTCTTAGTATTAGCAACAGCATGAAGGGATCATTAATGTTTTCCCATAGCTGACAGGATGTTGGCTTTTAGAGAGTCCTCTGAAAAATGCCACTGTCCTTCAGTAAGTTTCACAACAGTCAGATTGTCTACACAGGAAAGATGAAGGGCTGAATTTAACCAAACTGTGTCTTACAGCTATTACTTAATGCACATATAATTTCTTTTTGTATCCTAAACCTTAATATTCTATTCTTCTAAGCAAGATGATTTGTGGCATCACTACTCTTTCTTCAAGCACATGCAGACTTTTGGTGAAAGGACTCTGTCTAGTAAAAATGATTGGGGAAAGTCATTGATTCTAGCAGTCATATCTGGAATGCCTTGACCTACGGACCAGAGTCATCCGTAATGTGCAGAGCACTGATTCCTTCATCAGGGCTTACAAACAGCCAGTGTGTGCTCAAATGCCATATTGGCACCATTTGATCTGCCACCATTGTGCTCTGCCCTCTTCCCACCTCTCTTGATTCCACTAGCCTGTATGTGCCAGTGATAGAAAACTTTGGCAGTGCAGGTGTGTGATATTGGTATAAGAATCTCAGTTGCTGGCCAATTAGCTGAAGCATAGGGAGCACCACTCAATCAGCTTCTGGTGCTATGGGCGCTGGAGAATCCATCACTGCCAGAGACACTTCCATTCAGGATTGCAGCTGGAGGAACAAGTCCAGTAGGCTGTTGTTGCTGTTGTGGAGGAGTACAAGCCAGTGCAGGGCCCTAGACGCCAGTAAAGAGCCCTAGCCTACACCACAAGAGGCAACTGACTGGGATCTAGACAGTTCCCATGTAGGACCCCAGGACACACTGTGGAACCCTAGAACCAAGAGAGAGGCTGATGGGGCACCCCAGTGTGGGATTCTAGGATGCTGTTTAGGATCACAGCGCAGGGACTCCAGTGAGAGCCACTGACCCTATACAGGTCCCCATTGAAACATCCCACTGAAGAAAATCCAGATTCATGCCAGGGCCACAACAAAAGACTCCTTTTGCATAAAAAAACCAAGGAGCCGTGTGGCACTTTAAGACTAACAGATTTTTTTATCACCTGAGCTTTCGTGGGAGAAAATCCCACTTCGTCAGATGCTTCGAAGATGGGTGAACTTACAGAATGGAATGAAAATAAATGCAAGGGGGTGTAAAACATAGGATCAGGTCATACAGTAACAGCAAATCAGAGCAGTTGTTAGGTTCAAACCATGGGAAGCCTGAAGTCAAATTATCTTTTGTAATGGGAAAAGAACCCATGGTCTCGACTGAATCCTTCTTTTACAGAATTTAGTTTGCATATTAATTCAAGTTCAGCTGTTTCTCTTTGAAGTCTTGATGTCCTAGTCACACCTCTGACGATGGTCATTAACAAATGATTTATTGAGTGATAAATAGCATAGCAGTGCAGTATCTAGTGTGGAGTCCAGAGAGGGAACTGCAGTCCCAATAAATTAACTCAGTACACCAGCATTGTACCTCTTTAAATTTAGTGTTGCTGTTCTATGATATCTAGTTGTTTAGGTTGTGTCCCAGTAGCTTCTACATGCACCAGAGATGAGCATATAGGTGTTGACTGGATGAAGACTGAGTTGGTGGAGAACTCAGAAAATACCACCACTTTATTTTTCCCAAAATTTACTCCCTGTCCTATACTATCTAGGTATTTCTTCATTGTACTAACGTTGTTTTTACCTACGTAAGTAAACAGAACTGATGTAATATGATGACAAAATATTAAAACACATCCAAGCATTGTCTTATACTTCAATTCAAGGGTGGAGAAACTATGGCTTATGGGAGCTTTTTATCAGGCCCTCCAACTGGGCCTGACCAGAGCTCAGCAGCTGCTTCCCAGCCCTGCCCATCTCCCACCGTGTGCAGTGCGGTGCCTTGGCCAGAGTGCAGCGACTGCATCTCCCCCACCACATGAGCCCAGCGATTCCTTGGCAGGAACATGGCCACCGCTCCACAGTCCTGACCTGACCCCTTCCCCTACCCCTTTCTGGACTGGTCCAGCTAGATAAAGATATGATTCTAGGCTAAAAAGTTTGCCTTCTCCTGCTCTAATTCAATATAAATGAACAAATGATGTTCTCTAGTGGCTCTGGCATGGAAAGCGGAGTTGAGATTCCTGGATTCTGTCCCTTACTCTGTTACTGACTCACATAGCAACTCTGAGCTAATTGCTCAAACTTCTTTTGGACAGGCAGAGAGCTACTTAAGTGACTGCAGTGGGACCCTGTGCAAGGACTTCACTCAACCAACATGCAAGAAGTTGCAGTCTCAGAGCTTTAAACTCCTTTGACTCAGGAACAATGGAAACACTAACCTATCTCACAAGGATGTTGTGAGACTTCATGGTTCAATATTTGTAAAACACAGGTGTTCCTTAGTGGGAAGTTGCTATGTACACTGCTCTAATGGGCAGCAATGCTAATATTAATAAACAGTATACTTGATGTTGATAACTGCTGTTGTTAGTAATACAATGTCTTGGATTTTCAAGAACATCAGCACAGGTTACATTTCACTTACTTTTCAGGATATTTTATCAATTTAATTTAGGATCAGTTAAGTTCCCATCTACCCATCACCAGAAATACATTTGCTTATTCCAGAGTCCTTTGTGGTGTGATTTCTGAACTGCCAGAGAGTTGGAAATTTCCTGTCAATTGCCAATGGCGTAACTACACCAAGGGTGTAACTATGGGATTCCACAAAATACGTGAGATGAAACCTTGGCTCCCTAGAAGTCAAAGACAAAACTCAAGCTGATTTTGGTGGGCCAGGATTTCATCCCAAGAATAAAAGAGGAGGAAATGCTGTTTTGAAAATGGCATTAATTATAAGGATTGTTATATTTCTGAGCTAAAAGTAAGTTACAGGTAGAAGTTATTTCTGCTTATTCACCAGTCTTGCTTTTTGTTGTTTTTCTTCTGTCATTAAGGATAGTTCCATTCATTTTTCACTGATGTGTAAATTTTTTATGTTTCTCAACAGGCAGATCCTTGCAGCAGCAAAAAGGGCTGATCAAGTGGGTCATTTTCTGTGGGTAGGCTCAGATACTTGGGGCTCCAAAATAAATCTGCTCTTTCAGCAAGAGGACATAGCTGAGGGAGCAATCACCATTCTGCCTAAGAGAGCAACCATTGAGGGTAAGAGTTCTGTTTGGTTAGTCTTTCTGTTACAGTTTCTTATTTGTTTCACCATTTCATTGAACATTGTTAATATCTAAATGATACACTGGTGGACAAATATGCTGATGTTGAATATAAATTTATACATGGTATGATGCAGAGACTTGACATAAGCTCAACAGAAATTAAGCTAGATCAAAATACCTTGATGTTCTCCTAAAATGGGACATCTCCTGTCTGTCTGACATCCAGCTGTCATACTGTATTGTACTATGTGTTTGTGACAATACATTGTCTGGGAGGATAAAATCCTTCGTAAGTTTTTATACCTCAGTAGTAGTGGGATAAATATATGATAAACACCACTTGTGGGGTGTTTGTGTGAATGCAAACTGTTTGTTATGTGTAACACAGATGCAAGGTTGTGTATAGAAATTATATATGCTATAATAAAAAAATGCAAGTCTTATGGCAGTTATAGACTAAGTTTTATTTATCACATGAGCTTTTGTGGGAGAAAATCCCACTTTGTCAGATGCTTTGAAGATGAAGTGGGATTTTCTCCCATGAAAGCTCATGCAATAAATAAATCTGTTAGTCTTTAAGTGCCACAAGACGTCTTGCCTTTTTTTTTTTCTTTTTTTTTTTTTTCTTTACTAGACTAACACGGCTGCCCCTTTGGAACCTGTCACTATACTTTGATGTAGTTCTGTAATAAACACAAACACATAGGTTTCAAGATATGCTTTTTGCCCCTTACTTCTTGTTTATTATTTTCCTTTTCTAAGTCTTTACTTTCTAATCCATTGTCTCTTAGTTATTCCCCCCCCCCCCCAGTGTCTGTACAGATGCTTAGAAATGTAATTGGAATCCTTCTGGGCTAACAAAACTTACTGATTAGAATTCATGATCTTATTTAATTTGAAAAGAAAAGTTCTTTATAAAGGAGACACTATGTAAAGAAAAAGAACTCCTCTGTTGGTACATCGTTTTGTATTTCTTGCCTGTCAAGCCAGGTCTCCAAAGAATCTGCAGAGCATGTTTCACACATTAAAATGAGCTCTAGCGTCTTCACTCAAAGGCAAATCAAATATTTGCATTCCTTTTTACTCTTGTCTATGCTACTACTTCATTAATTATGCTGCTCAGAACTATAATGAACTACAGTATTTTTTAAACCCAAGGGATTTTTTTCCCATCTCAATTTCCTATAAATATCTAAATAACAAATTGAGATATTGTTTGCGAAAAACAGGCAATTTTTTGTCACTGTCATGCTGTCTATATTGTATCCCTGGGGCATTTCTAAGAAAATAATAAGACTTCACTAAAGATAGAGACAAATAATTGGTGGATGAAAGTATCTTACAATATTTCCTGACAAAATCTTTACTGTGTGCTAAACATGTTAAATCCTCTATATGTAATGGAATACAAGGAATATTCAGTTGGAAGCAGTATGTTTTGTTGGCTCGGTGTCATAGCCAAAGTATATCCATTATTAACTAAACTCTTAGAGCCACATTTGAAATATGCATGCATTTGCAAAAATGTGTCCACTGAGATTGCTAATTCCTACTGCTCTATCTGGAATTCAGTATTTACCCATAAATCTAGTTATGTGTGCAATTGGATATGCAGTTAACCATTTTGTATGTTCACTTCAAAGGCGTAGCGAGCCCCTATATTTTGGCTGGGCCCGTCCTAGCCTGCTTCTGATCCTGTGACCAGAAGCTTCCTGCCAATGCGGCAACTGGAGCATTGGGAAGGGGAGAGGTAGCTCAGCCCCTGCTATGCAAAGGGTGCAGCGGCTGCCTAGGGCAGAAGCAATATGGGTGGAGAGCAGCCCATCCCTGCCCCTCTGCCCGCAGTGCCACCACTTGTGGCCATGGCTGCCAGCTGCTGGCTGGTCCATGGTCATGGCAGCAAGCTCTCATCACTGCCAGGTGCTGTGACTTGGGGATGGGCAGGTTTGCTGGCCAACTGAGTGGACATGTGCCCACTCAGCCCCATCAATAGCCACACCTCTGGTTCACTTGAAATTGTGATCTTTAAAGTCATAGTTCAACTATAATCAGTAAGGTGTATATGTATGTTTCCTCTAAGAGCTTGATGTTAGTGGGAAGGCATGGTAAAATGGCCTAGATTTTCAGACCTACGAGTGTTACTACTATTTAGAGATGAACACTGGTATAACTGGAGGTGCAGCTTGACACAAGGATAAACATTTAGAGCTTGGGAGTTTAATCAAACTTTTGTGAACTTCTCTTGTTTGAAATTATGGTCTAAAAGTCTTAGAAGAAAAAAAAATGTTCTCACAAGACATGGTTTAAGCTGCATGAAAAATATGGTAAGAACAGGTCTTCCCTGCCACATTGTAATGGTATTCTTACTTCAGGTCTAAAAGTGGAAAAAAATAGGGCATTGGATGAGTATATAGAGAAAATAACATTCAACAGCAAGTGATTCCCAAATTTTTTTTAAAAAGTTTTCTTTTAAAACATTGTCTTGAAAAGTTTCTTACCTTATTCAAACAACTTCAGTCATCCATAATTATCATCTATATTTCTCATTTGCTTAATCTTATTGAGAGGGTAATGGGTAAAAAAAAAAAAAAGAGAAGGAGAAATTTTTTCTTTGTATTGCATACCTCATTTCTAAACAATTTTTGAAATATTGAGTTTTATCCATAGATAGGAATGTCACATTTAAGACCAACTGTACCATTTTATTCTATTTATAATCAATATGAATGTATCCTATTAATTATACAGTTGCAATCATTGTTATACACTAATATTTTTTGCTTGGTCAAACTTTTACCTTTTGTAGCTGTATGTATGTGGATGTGCATCTTATCATGATAGCTTTTGAGATTTGTAAATTGAACGGCCATGTTTTCTTCCCTATCATTTGGTTGTGAAGCTAAGTAAAATGAGAATAGGCATTTTAATGTCATCTTTTTTTTTTTATCAGCTAGCAGGGAACATCTGCTCCCACAAGTTTACCAGTACATTTCTTCTAATGAAAATAAATACATAAAACAAAAAGCTGTTTTTTTCCATTTGAATTGATAGACAGGAAACTAAATCGATAAAATTTATGTGAATTTGCCCCTGAAGGATTTTATGTTCAACAGTATCATAGCTTTGTATAGTCTACTTTTAATAAAGTGTTGTATAAAAATCCTGCATTCTGTGCCTTGGGCTATTAGGCCCTGATTCAATGAAGCATTTAACCACTTGCTTACATCCCATTGAAGTCAGTTGAGTCTTAAGCATGTGCTTATAAGTCCTCTGCTTTATAGGGATGTAGTGTTTGATTAATAAATGTCTCAAAGTCTAGATTGCAGGAGATCTAGTGCTTTTTTTACTACATGATGGGCAGGGTATGGGGAACCCTTGAGGTGGCAGAGGGTAGATAGCCCTAAAGAGATGTTGAGATGTCACATGCTCCACAGGTGCTGCTGTCAAATGCAAGGGCCATGGGAGTGGACAGCTTTATCAGTTAAGTTATGGTTCTGCTGGTATGTTTCTGCAGGAGAGAAAGTTATCCATTAGTTGTGCAGCGGCTTTACCCAAAGCTCTTTAATTTTGGCCTTGCGCAGTCATGGCAGATTTCACCCTCTGTTCCTATAACAGAAATTTTGATGTGCCGGCTGTGAGAGATTCCACAACTACAGGTTTAATGCCAGAAAATGATTCCCTTTAAGTATAGTAGTATGTGCTTGCTAGAGGAGTAGTTCTGGCTCAGGCAAATGATAAGCTGCTTCATTTTGTGTAGTCAAAACCTGCATTAACTGAAAATGTACATATTACTGTAAACTTTTCTTATTCAGCTTTTGAAAAGTGCTGGCATAAATTTTCTTTTGTTGTCTTTGCTTCTGGGTGGGTACCTTGAGACTCATCAAAGGGGTTTGATTTTTCAGAGGCAGATAAATATATGCAGATACGTGCACAAATGGTAAATTTCAATTTACCTTGTGGAATAAATGTACTTCAGGATTTCCCATCTAAATCACTTTTGATTGGCTACACAAATATTACTCCTTTATCCACCAGTGCATTTTAAAGCACATAGTGGTCTTAAGGCCATCTTAATGAGCCATTTAAGCACCCCCCCCTTTGATACCTGCATGGTGTTGGGTTCTTGTGGGTGGTTCCAGCACACATACTCTTTTGAGTATCAGTGTAGATCCCATATGCAGGAGAAAGATGGAATGATTGCATTTGCTATTAGAGTCCTTTGTGATTTTTAGGTGTCAATATAAACTAGACCAGCATCCAAGCAGATTTATACTGGAGGTCCAGTTCAGAGCAGATTGGCCCCCAGGATCAGAACAGAACAAATGTGACCTGAAATAAACTTTGCTATCCCCTCTCTTGGACTGTATTCTTGGGACACAGAATAAAGGTACTCAAGAATCTAGCCCCACTATTTGTATTAAGAATATACAATGGGAAAATAATGTGCTGTTGTTTTTTTTTAAAGTTACTCTTTATGGCCAACTTTTTCCACTAATCCCCATTTTACAAACTCATTGTGAAATCTGCCAGCATAGTATTCAGGGATGTTCACATTTTTGTGCCATGCAGTGGTGTGAAGATGACCTTACGTTTCATTTTTTTTTCCCCTTCCTGGGTCACTACTTTAATGCCCAAGAGCATCTCATATCATTCCTCCTTGAATTCTTCTTTTTCTTATCAGAACGGTGAGCTATATTTGTGCCTCATTAGAGAAAGTTTTCCCACAGACTTAAATGGAAATTTCAATCTCAGCAGCTTTTTTGTTCATGAGGGTGTTTGTTGCTGATAATGTGAGAATAACATATCTTCTTTTTAAATGTGTGATGCAGTCAGCCTCGTCTACTCACACTTGGGAAATATTAGGCTACTGAGCAGATGTTAAATCTCACTTTAATTGAATGTGGTTGCATACTAAAATATATAAAATATATGCTTCCTGAATTTACTGCTTTTTAAAAAGTATGGGCTACTGTTAAAATATCTACCTACATGGTCCATTCAATAAAATGAATGCATTATTCTTCTGAATAATAAGATTTTTTAAATCAATTTTCCTCTCCAAAAGTTTCTCAGTTCAAACTATAAAATGAAAGCAATCCTCTGTGATGTGTGCTTAAATTCATCTTGGTTTTGAATGTCCTGAACTTTTAGATACAGAGTGGCTTCATGCTATGGTTTTACGAGGATGGAAGGCCCTCAGCAACTTTCAGGAACAGGGAGGGGACATGTAAGGAATTATTTCTTCAGGTGCTTGACATGACCCATCAGACAAGAATTTCTTTGTCACTATTCCCCTGGTTGACTTAGGAAACCATTTCATAAACTGAATTCAGTCATCTTAAGTCAGTCTTAATATGGCCCAGTCAAGTTTGATGTAATTATTCTGAAAGGATAAAGTCACATCTGATTTATATAATCACAGGAAATGAACAGCCAGTGGAAATACAAACTTCAGTAGTAATCACTTTATTCATAAGTTGAATATGAAAAGTTTTAATCAGAGTTACTACACCATCAACCTTAGAAATGATTATCCTTGGGTATCTTCTCTCCTAGTATACATAGTCCAGGAGAATATTGTACATCTGGCACATTTTTATTTGAATTTCCAGAAAGAGAAAAACTAGTGAAAAACAAACTTAAAAAAAATATTATATGAGGACACCAAACTACATCCATGTAGATCCTGCCATCACTGTACTATTCTGGAGATGAAGTCCAAGTACCACTCCTGCAGGGGCTAACAACTTCACTACTATTCCTCTATAAATTTAAATGAACTTCTTCTATGGTATCCTTTTTAATCATCCGCTGACCTTTAAGAATGCCACTTCACTTTTTCATTTTGCATTAAATTTGTTAAACTTTAAAACATTTTTGTCTTCTTGTTATCACTGATACCAAAATCTAATTATACTTTTTAAACTGCCTGGAGTAGCTCTCTACAGGAGGTCATATACATACATATAGAAGCTAACAAGATGACCCTCTGATTAAAGAAGATAATGCTACTGGTCTTGATATCCATTTACGTTCTTACTGTCTGATAATAAATTTAAAATGACGACTTCCTAAATTCTATTGCTGGAGGAAAAACTTGTGCCAGTGAGTATAGAGCATCAGTTGCACAAGGGGAGGAAGGAAAAGACGACTCGATCATATGTTACAGTGCACTGTTATTACCTTGTTAACTTAAGTATACCATGTCCTAAGTGATAAGAAGACTGGAGCACCAACATAAACTTACCTCATCTCACAGAAAGCACTAGATAGATCAGGGGTCTCAAACTCAAATCACCACAAGGGCTACCTGAGGACTAGTACTGCATAAGGACTAGTGGCAGCACCACTGAAACCTCAATACAACGATATTACAAATATTGATAACGAGAGTGTCCTTGCGGAGGAAAAAGCTTTAGGGGCTGCATGTGGTCTGTGGGCCATGAGTTTGAGATGCCTGATGTAGATGGACTTGGGTATATTTTGTACCAAACAATGACAATCTTTATATTTCTCAGTCATCACCTTTCATAAGGCTCATCTCTTCTGTCATGCCCACAAGCAGAGTCAATAAATGTTTGTTTTTATATCCATATACCAAAAATGAATGGCCACATGGTCTTTTGTCCTTACTTCATCCCCTATGGATTTGTTGGTCTAATTTCTAAAATATAGACTGTGCATTCTCCATGACAAGCCATTGGTGTTTGCCTATTCTGTAAAGGACTCAACAGACTCCCTTGGCCATTGTGAAGTTACTAGTGATCATTGATAATATGAGGAAAGATGGGCTTGAACCTCTTGATTTTGAGAAGGTTTTGGGAATGAAGAAAACAGAAGGCTGTGCCTAAAGAGAGATTAGGGGATTATACAGTTCAGTGTTGTATTATTGTCCTCTCATCCTCTCAGTAACAGCAGTAGGACCAGCAGAGCTGGAACCATCCCAGGAAAACAGGTCCTGCCTCTCCCCTCCAACGAGGCTCCTTCCACCATGGATCCCAGAGTTTCCAAAATGTACGGGTCCTAGATGGGACAATTTGCTTGACTGTTCTCTCCATTCTTCTCGTGCAGGTGTTTTTTTTTTGTTTGTCTGTTTGCTTTTTTTCCCTCTAGTTGGAAGACTATTTTTTTCCCCTGTGATGAGAGTTTATGATTTCGCCCACAGACAGAGATTTGTGATTTACTGTACTTCGTGTGGGAGACTGATCTGGTAGCAGTGACCAGTATATTCAAAAGTACTTAGTAATCTTTTGATGCCTCAAATTTTATATGACCAACCTGACTCAGCTTTAGTGGACCTAACTCTCAAAAATTATTAAGCACCCACCCACTGAGGATCAGCATCCTTCAGGGCAGCTCAGGTGGGCATGCTAAAAATAGACTCCAAAGAATTGTGTTCAGTATTTTTAGAGTATCAAGGGCTTCAAGTAAATTGATTAGAGTTTGAAAATGAAACAAGACTTTCAAACAAATACTGCAAGATTTTTTTAAAATTTTCAGTGTATTTAATTTTATGCCACTAAGAGAATTCCTAGTCAGCTATTTCTCTTGCACTCACTTAAGTGAAGGTAGTTAAGTGATAACTGGCATTCTTTCTGCCTTTGAGTCAGGACAAAGATAAATGTTAATAGAATTATTATTTGTCTACTGACTTTTTATCATTTCTCCCTCCCTATTCTTTTTGGTTTAGATTCTGTTTTCTGTCATTGTCTTATGGATCTGTTACAGTTCACTTCTTTGCTTTTTATTATTATTATTATTATTATTATTATTAGCTGGGCTACTGACTGCACTTTATAAGACACATTGTTTTTTGTTCTTTAAAAAAAATAACTTCTTCCTCATTCTCCTTACTTCTCTATGATCAGTTTTTAATGGACACTCAGTCACAGTGGAATAAAGACAAGGAATGGGAGAGGGAATGGTGAGAGATAGAAGAGGAGAAAACCAGAGACTGATAAATAATGCAATATTGATTATTTTAAGTGTCTGGCAAAACACTTTGGGCAGTAGTGAAAAAATATAATTTATTTTCTGAGCTCAAAGCCCAATGTAAGTAAACAATGGGACTCAAATGCATTGAAGATTAATGATTCAATTCCAGTCAGCTAGCAGTGTGGATGTGACTTATGTCTGTAGTCTTATGAAGTTCTCAGATGTGAAGCGAAAGGTGGCTCAAACCCCCAGCAAAATTAGGCTCATGTTTATGAGACACGTAGAGCCATCTCCTCAGCTGCTATACATTGGTGTAGCTTTTACACCAGCTGAGATGCTGGCCCTGAGTTTTCTAGTTGCACCTTAATCTGCCATTTGTTTGTCTTCCAAACAGGTGGTGGATTGAGGCTTCAGGATTTTATTTACCTTTTTTATAAATTTCCAATTGTTTCTGATTTTTGCTTTTTACTTTCATTTTAAGCAGTTTGAAAGGATAACTTCTTAAACAAAGTTATGAGTGAGGGCATACTCAGTGTCCATTGCTATCGACTATTCCAGACATTAATTTCTCAAGAATGTATTACTGCAGTAATTCGTATTTTTTCTATAAACATGTGCAAACAGATCTCCTTTCTTTGTGTGTTTGCTTCGCTGCTTGTTCCACAGTAAAGAGGAAACACATCCTTGATGTGAAGTAATTACTGTAATTAACATGTTAGCTTCTGTTGATCTGTGGCAAAGAGATTTTTTGTGAATAAACAATTTAATCAGCTCTACAAAATGAAGTTTCACTAATCAATGGGATATCTAGGGCCAAATCCTGAAATTCTGTCCTTATTTCTACCTTATTTCTACCAGATTGGTTGTCAATAACTATTTAACAGGGGAACACTTTCAAATTGGGTTCATGCAATAAATAAATTTATTAGTCTTTAAATGCCACATAAATGCTTGTTTGTTTTACAGAACTAGACTAACGCGGCTGTCCCTTGGAAATTAGGCATGTTTATTTTCTCATCTGAAATACTGTTTTACAATAACACAGATGATACCCTCTCAGGTATAAATCAGCAGTCCTCAAATATTTTGTATATCTGTACCCCACTTCTATTAAAGCAAAAGAGTTCAAGGTCCATCTTCGTATGTGGTAGAAACAATATTCTGCTAAATAGCTGTATCTACTAGTAGTGAAATACTGGAATGCTGTCTAATCTGCATCTATAACTGCTTGTACATAAAAGTATTTTACTGAGATGAATGGCTTTGTTTCTGTGCACAGCTTATCCATCCATAAAAGGAGGTTTGGTGGAGCAAAGGAGAATGAGAGGAGAGAGGAGTACTGACACCACCATGTGATTCAGCCCTGCTCCCCTCCTCCATCAAAAAACGAGGAGGAGGAGGGAGAGACTAGCTTGCAAATCACAAGGATTTTTTGTAAAATAATATATGTTGGGTTCTTTTTCTTTTCATTCTGGTTTTGAACCTTTAAGGTGTACTCACTTCAGGTTCCAATCTTTTCTTAGAAACTTATATTGAAAATAAATCGGAGAATAGTGACTAACAGCTGTGATTATCTTGCAGCCTCTTGATTCCATCAGCTGGGGTAGTGAGCAATACACCAAGTAATTTAAGACACACCATAAAATCAAGAGAATTGTAATTCTGGAAGAGGTGACGGGAGAGCTTGTTCTTGGGTGGGAATTGAGCAGTTGAGGCATGGAAAAGTCTGGAGTCAAAGAGCAGTGAATGAGAGCATAAGGGGTAATGGGTTGTTCGGAACGATCTTGGAGAAGCTTTCCTATTCTAACACTTCTGTTCATTGATCCTTTTGTGAATTCCTATTTCTAGCCTTGCCCCCTTTCTCCCTCTCATCTACTCTGTCTCTTTCTCTGTGCTGCCAATGGCCTGAAATGTCCAGATTTCTATTGTCTGTGGCTGCCGCATGCTAACTCAGAGCAGAGCAGGAGAATCTTTCTGTTGTTGGTGCTTTCTCTCAGTGGCTGGGAGCAGTCATGGCGAAGGAAACCTCATTCTGTCGTATAGCCCTGCTGCATGGCTGAGACGGAATTAGTCGAAGTAGGGAAATTCCATGCAACAATTTTAATTTTCTTATTGTCAGTATGTAGCAACAAAAATTGTTTTTTAAAAGGGTAAGAAAAGTGTTTCAGGCCCAACAGTTTGAGACCCCATGCTTGTCTCATTAGGACATTGTCTTTCATTTACAGGTGAAGTTTTTATGTGTAAATAAAGGCTAATTTTCACTGATGACAGCAAATTCACCATCATCAATTGAAACTTTCTGATCAATTGCTCAAGTCTCTGAAGTTCAGCCCCTGAACACCACCCCAACAATTGGGGTAGTGCTGAGTCAAAGGGGTGCCTGGATGTGCTGAGAGCAGGGAGTTTGAAATGTGGGTACGCAAGTTATTTTAACTTAACTTGCGTATCTCTGTTCAAGTGCTGCTCAAAAAAGGCAGGCAGTATAGATCTGCCCTAAATGTGTACTTATTTGCATACTTTTCCCCCTTGTTGCCCTTGTCCTGTACAGAGTATACCTTCTAGCAATATTTGGTGCTCATGTTTAATTAGTGGTCTCCTCTTTAAAATGAATCTTTGTCTTTTCGTCTAATCCTTTAATTCATAGTAAATTTTGATGAACACCTACTCTCAGCTGAGATTGCTTGTTCCTTACTGACACAGATGGGGTGCCCAAGTGTAGATGCAGTTAGGGCTCTTTGTTCTTACATCTCAACCAGTACAATGTTTAAATTCATTCTGCCTGCCAACTTTATGGGAAAATATCTTTTGCAGAGCCAGGGACCTGTTAACTGATTTTTAATTAATACTGCAGTTACCTACAAATCTGAGAAACACTTGCACCGTCCAAAAGTTTATTGCATATTGATTTAAACATCTTGAAAAGTCATTCTAGAAGTTAAGAACTATTTTGATTTCTTTTTCACTTAGTGCTGAATCTTGTTTCTTCTTGCCTGGCTTAGTACTGACTCAATTATGATTACATCATGTCAAGGAAAGGACCATAAGCCTGCTCTGTTTGTCTATATAGACGTTTAGAACTGGTGAGACGGAAGGCAGACCTGAGCACCACAGAATAATACATTCCTTCAGGATTTGGATGATGTTTTTTGAATCAAAGATCACATGACTTTTTTTTGTTATCCTTTACATTCTTTCATGATATGCCAGTTTGAAGTTTTATCATGAAAAACACTGTGCAATTAAATAGTGGCTTAACTGCCACTTTTCAGTGATGCACGGTCTCAGGAGATTTATAAATATGTTAATGTTGTTGAGATCCAGCCAAACAGAGTGTCTATTCCCAAATTGCATATACAGACTGCATACTCAGTGTGGCATTTCAGAGCAATACAGTGCTTAACTTTAAAAAGTTGAAAAAAAGGCTTTTGGGAGAGTTTGAGTACTTTGAGAGCCAGGAGCTTACAGAAAGTATTACTTTTTGATATGCAGCTACAGGGAGGCAAGGAAATGCAATTTTACTACAGTGAAGTTGGTGTTATCAACTTAATGTCATTTCTCAGCACCTAATAACTTGTTCAAGGCATTGAAGCTTGCTTTCTTCTCTCTAAGACCTCATCTAACTTTTTCTGTAAGTCACTTAGCCCTAGTATATGCGTGCTGCAGTTTTCAGTGATAGTCAACAAGAGATACGCAAGGTATGTAAAATATCTTGCTTATCTAGTGTTGATGTATTAATTCCCACTTACCTCCCTCTACACACTGTGCTAAGACAAACAGAAAAGCATCCCATTGCCTTAGCTCTATGCTACTTCTGGAACTGCAGATATTAATGTGAATGCCAGAGCGATTGAACGCATCTTGACAGACCACTCAGTTGAACCTAGAAGAGCGCACTGATGGTGGCAATTTGCCGTCATCAGCATAGAAATTCCCTGAGAGGCACATTGTCAGAGTTAATCCTTAGCTTGCTGCACACTGAAAGTCTGAATGTGGCAAAGCAAGTACCATCCTGTTTAAGGCTCTACATGTGTGGTTCTGTAGTTCAGTGATTCTCAACCACTGTGTCAGGACACGTTACCATGTCACCGCACACCAGTAAGTGTGTCATGGGGAGCAGGGGAGATGGCTGGATTTGGCCAAGGTGGAGTGGGCTGAAGTGTCCTGTAGGGTTGTGACATGCTGGGAAGCGTGTTGTGACCCACAAATGGTTGAGAACCACTGGTCTGCATAGTAGGTTATCAGAATGTTTTTTTTGTAAGTCTTTACATTTTGAGCTGCAACATATATTATTAAACTTGTGTGCAAACCAAAAATTATATTATGCCATGGTACTTTGCCTGTATTAACTTGGTCTTGGATCATCTGCCATGACTTAGTTTTTAGGATTTCCTTAAAAGGTGACAAAATAAATATTTTTAGAGCTCTCTGGAGAAAGTCACTTAGCTCTAATCAATGCAAGAGAAATTAATGACAGAAACAGCTTTATCAGGATTTTTCCCCTAATTGAAAGGAATCCGTTTTAGCCAGTACTACCACAATACAAAAAGACAATGCTTTTAGTAGAAATTTTGCCGTATTAAGATTCAAATTGGATCACAAAGAACAGGTTAAAGTAAGACAAAGGTTTAAAATATTTCTTTTCAACTCACTGAAGTGAACAAAACTACCTGCCAAAGATAGATAGAAATTTACATGTTCCCATTTCTCTGACTAAGATGTATTCGTTATTTCAGTTAGAAATATTTCCTCTTCAGACTATTGCTTTGGAATTTAGCATGGCATTCTCTTTGACATAATGGCTTGCTGTTGTTGCTAATGTGATTGTGTAGTTGTGACCAAGAGTATAACTGACTTAACAAGAAGATCTTATCCAAATGGTTAGCAACATTAATGATGAGCCACTGTCTGGATGGTGGAGCTGATAGTTTCCATTTATGCTAAATCCTGTCTGTCCCTGCACCAATTTAATATTCCATGGGGTCTGCTGAATGACCTTCTGATGGAATATTTCAATAAACAAATAACATGATGATGTTGGCAAGAAGTATATTATAGAGCTGTCCTGTAAAATTTCCAGATTTATGTGTTCTATGGTAAGAAGGCTGACTATGGTGGTGGGAGCATCCACAAGGAGATCCTTTTTCCTCCCCACAGGGAACAGTCAGATTGTTTTCCAGCATCCTAGGGTGTAAGTAGTACAAGGAACAGCAAACAATTTTTTGTAATCCTGTGAGGTGGTGTCCAGGAAGAATGCTGGTGGCCGGTGGCCTTTCCACACTAGCTAACAAATGGAAGGCTGTGTTTAAAGGGCAAGTAACAGCAAACCCATAATTATACCTTGCACGCAAGCACCAATGCCCTTCAGAAAAGCATAACAGTTGCAGGCCAAGCTAATCAGGCAGCTAACCTGCAATTAGTATGACTCAGATCTAGTGACTTGATAGGAGTTCATTTTCACTCTGGTGATTAAAATGGCAGTGTTTTGTGAGCCTACAGTTCCCACTGGGATTAAGTTGCTCCTCTAGAAGGATTTAGGAACCAAGTGTTTTATTTAGGACCTCTGGGAGTGTCTGCTATATAATAATATCCAAGAGTAAAGAGAGCTCTGATGGAATGCACTGAAAAGGCTCCTAGTCATATGGTGATCTGAAATGCAGTGTTTTTGCAGAAAGACAGTAATTTGATAAAGTGCTGCTGTGTGTCAACAAATGTAGGAAACTGGGTTAGCTTCTGTGTGCAGTGAAGCCCGCCAGGTTTGGCAATAGGCAATGTTCAATCAGACCTTCTTTACTGGAACTTGACTTACAGAAAAGCAGAATTCCATTGTGGATGAGCTGAGCCATTTTCAAACACTTCAGAAATGTCAGAGCATCACTGGCTGATTTGAATTTGCATCAATCTCCTTTTGAGATTCAGTGCTTTGAGGGAATGATGGAACAAAATGGATCAATCACTTGACCCTGAAACAGTGGAATTTCTGGGCTGCTGAACCAAGGCTAAGACCATAGGGAACTGTGAAAATAGCTGTTTTTGAATCAGTATTTGTTACAAGACCAAATAGAAAACTTCTGGGTTTTTTTTTTTTTTTTTAATTTATTTTATTTTAGGAAAGGAAGAAAGGCACATTCGTACTGTTGCACATTCATTCTAACACACATGAGAAGGATGCAAAGAATTCTTTCTCTTTTGTCAAAAGTGTATATATCCAATTAAATAAATTGGGTTTAACGTTTTAGATGGAAATCTTCATTAATGAACCAAGTTAGCTTTAATAATGGACTTCTCCAAGCCGATGGGATTTCATAGGCTATTGTTAGTAGGATAGAGAACTTTGACTCAGTAGGATATTGCTTCAAATCTGTTCCAGATCAGTAATGGACAGCTGTTTGGTGTTTAACATAATATAAGTTGATAGTTTTAGTCCAAAAAGTGCCGAGAAAGGTCTTTGGGGTTGGTCTAGGGAAAACGCGTAAGAGGTTTTGTCTCCTCTATATTTAATGGTTATATCCACAGTAGGCTGCAGTGAAAATACAGTGTGCGTATAAAGTTTATTTGTAAATGTAACATAAGCTGATGGAATTATTTCCAAACTTAACATAAACTGATGAGACGTCTAAGCAGGAAAGATAAAACTTGCAATCAGCAAATCTTTTCTTGTAGGGTTTAGTTATTATAAAAAGAAACTGAAATAATTTAATAAAATGAGAAATTAAAATCAAAGAAGAAAATATCTCAGACCTTGTGGTTAAAAACAATCTTTCAGGTCTACCATCAGACCTTCTCAAAAATAGTTTCTCTTCACCATCTACCAAGCAGCCATCCTTGTAGCCCATCTGCTAAGCATCCCTGCAAATGGAGGAAGAAGTATGTGGTTCTTGGGCAATAAAATGTACCTCATTACCTTGTCTCACTGTCATACAATAATAAATCATGCTGCATATAGTACTACTTCTAAATTCAGTGTATAGTTTATTAAAATGTTGAATTAGGAATATTAGTTGGCAGCGACGTGAAATTTAAGATTCCAAAGAATAAATACGCACGTACAAACCTATGGCAGGCTTTTGGGTTAACAATTGAATTGAATGTCAGAGTAAATGGAATAAATTAGTTAAAATCATCCATAGAACCATAAAATATTAGGACTGGAAGGGACTTCATGAGATCATCTAGTCCAACCCCCTGCTAACAGCAGGGCTGTTCCCATTAAATCATCCCAACCAGTGTTTTGTCCACCCAGTTCTTAAAAAGTTTCCAATGATGGAAATTCAGTGAGAGAGTTTTTCTAATAATAGTAACATTGCAACACACACACATTATTTTCCTTTTAAAATTAGTTACAAACAATGATTGCTTTTCAGTACTTTTGTATTATTTAATATTTCTCAGGATTTGGCAGATAAGGAAGCAAAAAGTACAGAAATATCCCATCACTGAAATACCACAAGAAAATTAATCCATATGGTATTTATGACCCTGTTGTCAGAAACTAAAAGTGCAGGTATCATGCATGAAAGTCTAATCTCATGAGGTGTTTAGACAAATATCCAAATCAGAGATTATGGTAACTTTAAGTAAGCATCTGAACTCTTTGATACATCTTATTATTTGCATTAGCAAGTCAGAAGCGCTTCTTTATAATTACCCACAGAAAGTGGAAACTTCCAGCCTTTCATTACAAGTAAATGCATACTTCATGCACTTACAAATGTGACAGCACATGGATTCACATTAACATTAAAAATGCATTCCTTACAAGTATCACACATTTCATAGCTCCTGCATTTCCCTGTATGACTAAACAGAGCTAAAGCCCTTGAGTCTGGTAAGGAGTGCATGAGTCACACTGGTGTGGGCCATTTGAATTAAAAATTCCAGCACAAATTACTTTGTGCAGAGATATCAGGCAAACCCCTCCCATGAGATGTAAGAAATAGTATGTGGTTTTTTGTCCAGATGTTTAGGTGTAGTTCTGAATCTTTGGAGTCAAGGTCAGGCATTTTGAAACATGGAAACAAATTGCTCAGTTTTGAAAAGTACCAGCATGCAATTAGTTCGTCTGAGATCCTCAAGCAGCAAGTTTTCAATATGCTTTGCTGGATTGATTGATTTATCTTATTTTTAAGGGAAAAGGCTCAAATATGTAGTGTTCTATTCCTCTTCCATAAATGTCATCATCAATGAAGAGTCAGCCCAAAATCCCAAGGCCAAATTTACAGCTGATTTCAAGCTGCCTTCTGCTTTGGTGTACACCAGATGTGGTCACAAAACTGTGCCTACACTGACTGTGCACACACAAAGCCATATTTGTTCAAGTAACTCAGGTATTTTTATGTTCATGTTTATTTATGACCATTTCTGCTCTATAGGCTAACTGTAGCATTAATCTGTCTAGCTGCCTGTACTGAATAGATTTTTTTTAAGTATATTGTTTACACAGAAATGGAGGTCAAGACTCAAAATTTGGTATATAATGTTCACTTTTAAGAAAAAAAACCTGGGATTTTTAACATTTTAATTTAAATTCTGCATTGTTTGTTCTTTCTCATTAAATGATATCACACCTGCTCCAGCCTCCTGTGCTGATGTCCTGTATGATACATATCTTTGCAGTTTAGGTAACTACCATTCTTCACATCTGAATGATTCTGAAGAACAGCTAGACTGCAGAACATATTGGTAAACTTTCTTTCAAGGAACTTTCCTGCAGCTATTTTTTTCACACTTTGCCCTTCAGTAGCTCTTTTTACCCAATGTATAATAGGTTTTTTCCATTATTAGACATTGATTTCTTTTCCCCCATGGTTCCCTGGCATTTCCTTTGGCATTCTGAAGATCTGACAATATCTCCTCTATTACCCTTGAGATCTGAATCACAGCTGGAAAGTATCAGTACAAAAGCACTGACCACAAATCTACTTACAATCAGTCAGCATTGCTCCTTCCATAGTCACAGAGTTCAGTTTTGAATAATGAATCATTCCTTCTCCAGCCAGAGGTGGAGTATGCCTATAACCTCATAACTTCAGCATCTACTGGAGCAGGAAATGTGACAAACAGGCCAGAGGAACCAAACCAGCAGGCTACTGGGCTGCTTTTACATTTACCTAGATATCCTGCCAGAGTGGTCTGTTTCTGAAAAGTGAGCTCTAGTAGATAAAATAAACAAGGCAGCCTGTGGCACTTTCAGTGACTAATAAATTCATTTAACGCATAAGCTTTTGTGGGCATAATCCAGCTTCCTCAGATGCATGAAATGGAAACTGGTATGTTAGGTATATATGCACATGTCTGGGTGGTGGTTAATTATCAGTTCTGTATGTCCAGGAAGTGAATCCCTTGTGTTGGCTGGGCCTCACTGAGGTTGATGATGGGGTGAAATTTGTTGAAATCTCAGTGGAATTCCAAGGGCCCTTTTTTCTGTGGGTCCAGATAATGAAAAATGTCATCAATGTAGTCTAAGTAGAGGAGTGGCTCTTGAGGACGAGGTAAGATGCAATGAGGAAGGGGAAATCAAGTAGTGATTGAAAAATTGGAGAAAATGAACAGAGACGTATGTTGGCATGATTATAGACTTTTGAAATGAGGGTTTAGGGAAGACTTGCCTATGGTGGGTTAACAAAACTACTCGAGAACAGTGTTTTAACTTTGTTGACAGCCCTTGCTGAAAGCACATTGAGTTCTTATATTTAAGGGGAAAAAAATTGCCTGAATGTATCCATGTTTGGAAAATTAAATACGAATAGCTATAAAAGACAAGTGTCAAACTTGATATGCTGATAAGTGTGATAAAGTCAGGCTGGAGGGCTACAAAATGGCAGATATATCAGAAAGCAGAAGGGAGGTTATTGCAGGGTAACTGGAAACATCTGAGGCTGGTCACAAGGTACTCCAGGCCTATTAACCCCCCACTTGCCCCCAAAGGAAAAAGGGGAGAGGGACAAGCTGCCAGAAGACTCAGAGGAGGAGGAAGACAAGAGACTTTCCCAAGACAGGAGGACAAAGTGAGCACACCTACAACTCTGTCGGAGAGGCCAAGGACAGATACTGTTTCAAATCTGGGCATCATGGCCTTACTAACTCAGTGTCCCCGTAGAACAGAGGGGCATTTCATCAGCCGTGACCAAGGGCCCAACCCTGAACTCTCTGGCCAAGAGACTCTGAGGGGGAGATAGAGGACTTGTCCAGCATGGGACAGATTTACCCCAGTCCCATCCCACCTGTGCCGTTATCAAAGCTGAAGGGAAGTTTTGCCACATAAGATAAATACAGCCTGTTTGTCTCATTAAAGTTAGAATTTAATTTCAGAATAGATGGAAAAACTATATTTGTGAGTGAGACTAGTACCATGAACAATTTCATCCTCTCCCTACTGACTGATAGTAAAAGAAATGGTCATTTTTGTGCAGCTACAGAATTATTTCTTTATGACTCCTATGTTTCTATGGCTAGATATCAGTTAAGATACAAAACTTTCTATGTTCCAAAGAGGTAGCCGGGTTAGTTTAGTTCAGCAAAACAAGCAAGGGGTCCTGTGAGACTTAAAGACTAACAAATTTATTTATGTATTGCTTGAGCTTTCATGGGAGAAAATCCCACTTTGTCAGACTCTTTGAAAGTGGCAGAACTTGGAGTAGGAGGGAAATAAATGCAGGGAAGTGTAAGTCATGGGAACAGGTCACACTGTAACAGCAAATCAAAGGAGTTGTTGAGATTAAAATACTGGGGAACAGCATATAGAGGATGTTGAGGACAAATCACCTGTTGTAATGAGAAGAAAATCCAAAGTCCCTCTTTAATCCTGAAGACACAGAGTCAAATTTGCAAAGGAACACCAGTTCTGCCATTTCTCTTGGAAGCTTTGATGTGTTGACTTGCTTGAGCACAGCTATTAACAAATCATCAAAATAGTGATCAGGAAGATTGAAGTGCACAAAAGTGACATAAAAATTCACAGTATTCAAAAATCAGTCGCTGAGCACTTCAGTCTTCCTGATTGCTCTGTTGATAGCATAATATTTTAATTCAGGCACCAATGGGGAGGCTCCATGAGGTGCTATGAAACTCTTGATTAAGCCCTATACATAGACTGGTATGTCAGATGTATTAACAGGTAGTCTGCTAAGAAATATGTACCCAAACTGTTATTGTTCTTAGAAAGTTCTATCAGTCTCAAACTCTCTCTCAAGGGTAAGTGTGATTATAGACCAATGGCTTGCTCCAGATTAGACTTAGTTCTTGTAACCACCAATCTGTACAAGCAACAAGAGTCCTGTGGCACCTTAAAGACTAACAAATATCTTTGGACATAAGTTTTCGTGGGTTCCAACTCACTTCATCAGATGCTGGAAGTCTGCATAGATAGTGGAAATCAGCTCTGTTTCTAATTACAGGGTGGGTGGAAGTGGGAGGGTAGACTGGCTCGTTTCTATCATGCAACCCCATCTATTGGATATCTGACTGCTCTACTAGCTGAGCCAGAACAGTTCTGTTGCATCATTGGGCTTAGTTTTCAGGAGCCAAATACCATGAGCGCTGCTTCCACGGCTGTAGATATTCACTGATGGTGTCCATTCTCAATGTGGTCCATTGTTAATTGGATAGAGACTACAAAGTCAGAGAATCAAATGCAAAGTCAAGCAAAGGCTTTTACATCTTAAGTCTTTTAACTTAAGCCGGAAAGAAAGTGCAGGCTTCATAATTTGGACCATTTGAATAAGCTGTTTAGTGAGGGAGGGACTGGAAAACCCAAAGGTTTGCACTAAACCAATATAAAAATGTAACAATCTCTTATTACTTTTTCCACTATTGTTTGTAGCCAACTGAGATTTGTTAGGTATATTTGTAATCTATTTTACCTTTCTAAAAATTAATTATAATAGAACTTACAAAAGAGTGTGGGACAGAGTGGGCTGATGCCAAATTGGTTATTGTTACTGAACAAACCCACAATAACTGTCTGTGAATCAGATCAAGCCAAACTGGAGACTATATTTTTTTTCCATTACAGAGATAATGTCAATCTCTAATGGCATTTATGGCCCAGAAGAGCTCTTAATGTTTACTGCACTTACAGTTAGGGCTTCAGTTTTATCCCACAGCTGGCACCTAGTACTGGGTTAATGGGAATGTGTGTGTTCCTTTTTGCATTGTGTTAGGACTCTTTTTACTAGATTGTTCTTATCATGCTTTAATGAAGGCACCTGGAAACCTTTGCTTACATGAGGTTCGACTCTGACTTGCAGTTTAGATTTCATAGGTAATGGAATAAGAGAAGGTTCACAGTCTCTGTCCCCTATATAATTTTTTTTTTATCACACTGAAGATTAGAGTGCTTAGATTTCATTTTATGCCTTTTGACAGGAAGTAGTTTTGATAAAAATAGTTATTGTTAATAACAGGAAATCAAAGATCAATTTTTCTAGTATAAAGTTCCATTTTTAAATTAAAAATACAGTTTTTGAAACTTAAAGTTCTATTGAAAATGTTTTTCTTCAAAATACAAGTGTTTTCACAAACACAGGATTTTTTTTTTTAAGAAATCATTTTTGTGTTTCTTGAAAAAATGAAAATCAGGAAAACCACATTTTTCAGTGGTTTTTTGGGGAAAATAATTGGTGGTTGTCAACCAGTTCTATTCTTCACCATGCTGTCTGATCGTCTTTAAAGCACTGATATGATCCTATGCATCAGGAAAGTTACCAGAAGTAGTTTTTACCTAATGGCTAAATGAAGTATGGGAATGAGTATATGATGTTCATCTTGGTCAGTTCCTTGATGGTAAGTGTCATCTGCATACCATAAAACCCACCATTACAATTTACACTAATTTGTATCTATGCTGGCCATTTTGGAATGGCCAATATTAGGATTCTCTTTTAAGGTTTGCTCTTAAAGTCATCACATGGGTAACACTTTGATAGACTTCAGTATGTGTTTTTCATATATAACATCCTTGTCTAATGAATAGTTCTTCACTGTGTTACAATGATTTATTCCATTCATTCCTTCACCTGAATAAGTCTTAACCAAATATTTCTATAGTTGCAGAAAACCAAACTTTTCTTTGTTTCCTCTTTCTATCTTCAGTTTTCTTCACTGCAGTACTTTCAGTGACTAGCATTGTGCAATTATTTCATTATTCTTTTTATCATCAAATGATCTTAACCTTTATTTTGAGTTTACATTAATGTTTTCCAGTTTAATTATATTTTTCAGATTCCAAAACCCATCAGAATTACCATTTAGAATCTAACTTAGAGTTGCTGTTGGCTTCTGGAAACTACTGAAATCCATTCAGTTTAGCAATAATTCTGCTTGTGCATCATAGATGTCTTGTTTTGGTCTTACTGAGTCCTTACTGCTAAATATATTTGCGCTGAAATTTAACATTTGTTCTCAATGCTTATGTAACCTTTGGGTAGGCTGGAATTCATTTAATTCTCCTTCCACAGTTCCTTAAAGAAATAAATCCCCACTCCAGAAAGAAGCAGCTTGAGGACTCAGGATTCACTCTTTAAGGGACTCACAGCAAAGATTGTTCAGAGTTAATGAAAACAAAAACAATGATCTATATTAATTCAGGTCTCAACAAATCAATGTTTCTGGTTACCATAGCAGTCAGTTTTAGTAGCCTGTCATCTAACTGCGCTACAGAAATGTGATAGAGGATTGCCCTCTGGTGACCAAAAGTAAAATTGCTGATGCCTAGCTGTGAGCCAGTTTTGTCTATCCCTTCATTAAACATGAACTTTATAAACCTCATAAAAGAAACAAAATAATAACTCCTATATAGATGTACAACATGATGTGGCTATTTGATAAATCCATATTCACCCTTTCACAACTTCATTTTCTACACCAGACAAAAAAGAGAACAATTTAAATTTAAACAGAACAGTCCCCACAGAAACACTGTGAGATGCAACTAAAGAGTTCCCAAAGTTTAGGTGGCATTCAGTGATAGTCTCTGTTCACCAAGTTCACCAACTCAAGGGCTTGAGTTTGAAAAAAAGCACCTCTCCTCTTCTTTGGTTGCAGGAGTCTTCAGTAGGAATCACTATAGAGTCCTTTTCTTCTTTTGCTGGAACCAGCATCATCCAGTCAGCTTACTGGTTAACCAGCACTCAGTCACATACACATGTAAAAAAACTCTGCTGCAAAATGCTACAGAGTAGAGAGACTATGTCTTGCTGTCTGTTCCTGGCTCAGCTTCTCCCAGTCACACACTGAGCGCAAGAGCTCTTCTTTCTGCAGCTCCTGTGGCTGCTACTCTCATGGCATCTGACCACCACAGCAGCAAGAAAGCTTGTGGAGCATGTTCAGTGCTACCACTCTTAATTTCTAGAGGCTTCAGGGTCTGGGAAGCAAAATCTGCCTGGCAACGTAACCCAAGACTAACTCAAGAGATCCTTTAAAGACATGCTCTAAATTAGATTTACCAGTTACACTTAGTCCTTAACTTTGCCCATAATATTTGTGACATCTTAATCACTTTCACAGGCAGTAGTTATAAGGCCAGCTCACCAAAGAGGCATTTAAAGGTTGTGAATAAAATTCTTGCCACACAGAAGGACAGATGTTGAAAGATTCTGTTGTCATGTAAACACCTAGCAACATGATATTGGGCCATGAAAAAAAAAATCAGATAGTGGAATAATTGTTTCCAAACCAGGATCAAGTTATTAGCAGACCAGTAGGCCTACATCGGCAATATTATGCACACACATCTCTGATCTGCATATGCTCATATTGATAAATAAGGATGAATATTTCTAAATAGAATGGTTTTCAATGTTTTCCAGGAACAATAAGCCACAATTTAAATCAAACATAAATGGTGATTTGACAATATGACCATGGATGTTTTGCAGTGCTTCCCTGGAGAGATCAGCAAGTATTTAAACCAATAAAAGCAATGAAAAAAAAAGTCACACTAGTCACAGCTTCATCTCTATGTTCTTAGCTTATAACAATTGTTTTCAGTATAACAAAACAGCCCACAAAAATGAAATAGCCCCATTGTTAGTACATATGGGTAATATGGAGGTGCTCGAACAGATTAGAAGGGGAAGACTGTCTTACCATTATTTTACTGTGTGTTATTTTATATTAAATATTTGGTTTTATCTAATTCTCTGGTTTATTTTTTATCTTTCATTTAGAGTCTTTTCAGAATTTAAATTTTGTTTTTAGCTATTGCAATTATTTAAAATAATGGCCTATCACTCTCCAAGGAGAACGTACTTCTCTCAGGTATTGCCACTTTTAATTTCAGGTAGCCACACAGATGTTCATCTGCTCATTATGGAAATAATATAGTTAGTTAAAGTATTGGTAAGAACAGAAGTGAATACAAATTATGTTTCAAATAGAGAGTTATTAAACCTTTCTTTATACTCAGAAGAGTTTACTCATCAGTAATAAATACATTGCTGCTGGAGGCAGGTCACCATAATCTCTGAAAGTTCAGAATCCCTTTGTCCAGTTACCTTCATGTGAAATTCCACATCATCCTTTGTTCTTCAAGATCTGTTGTAAACACTAGACTTCTGGCCAAGGAAGGATGGAAATGATTCACACTGTCTCATCTTCAGAAGTATCTATTAAGCTATTCAATGTATAGCCTCATCGACTTTACGGTCAGAAGGGGACACCCATGACCATCTAGGCCAGGGGTACTCAAACTTTTTGCGAGCCGGTCCACATTTAGCCTTCCACCATTCATCGGGGTCCACAAGCAACTAGGGTAGGCGAGTGGGAGCAGGGGGGGAGTGGGAGCTGGGGGGCTGCTGCCGGGACCGGGGGGGTGATGTCAGGATCGGGGGCAGTGATGCTGGGAGCCGGGGGGGGGGGGTGCCGCCGGGAGCGGGGGGGGGGGCACCGGCGCACCGGGCCCCGGGGGGGGGGGGGGTGCAGCGAGCAACAGGAGTTGCTCAGCTGCTGCAAGGGTACTCAAACAGCCTTAGAGGGAACATTGCTTCAGGTTCAGATTTTTCATGCAAATAGGCGGCCCGCGGTCCACCAGAAACATCTTTGTGGTCCAGATTGTGGACCGCGGGCCACCGTTTGAGTACCCCTGATCTAGGCTGACATCCTATGCAACGTAGGCCATGGAACTTCACCCATCCACACTTATAATAGACCCATAACCTCTGAGTTATTGATATCCTTATTTCAAGTTACAGAGAATCTATCATTTACTCTAGTTCAAGTGAACAAGTAACCTGTGCACCATACTTCAGAGAAAAATGAATCTCTCTGCCAATCTGAATCAGAGGAAATTTCATTCCAGACCTCAATGATAGCAATCAATTAGACTCTGAATGTGTCAGCAAGACTCAGCAGCCAGATAGCTGGGAAAGAATTCTCTGTGAGAACTCAGAGCCTCGCCATCTGGTGTGTCTCATCTTCAGCCACTGGGGTATTTGCTACAGCAGTCACAGATGAGCCGTGTGCTATTGGGGGCAATCTCATCAGCCCAACCCCCACCCATATCAAGCTCAGCCTTGAAAACTTTTAGGATTTTTGTCCCACTACTCCCTTGAAAGACCATTCCAGACATTTATTCTTCTGATGATTAGCAACATTTGTCTAATGACCAGGCTAACTAGTTGATAGCCAGATTAGATTTATTCGTTCATGTGTCTACATTGATGCTTAACTTAAATAGCTCCTCTCTCTCCTTGGTATGTATCCCTCTGATGTATTTATAGAGTAATGTCCCTTTAGCCTTTGTTGGGTTAGATTAAACAAATCAAGCTTTTTGATTCTCCTTTCACAATGGAAGTTTTCCATTCCTCTGATCATCTGAGTAAGCCTTCTCTGCACTCCTTCCACCTTAGAATTAATCTTTTTTAACGTGACAGACCAGATTTCCACCTAGTATTCTAGGTGCAGTTTCATCAATGACTTGTACAATGGTAATAACTCTTCCTTGTCCATTACTGGAAATACCTGGCCTGATGAATTCTAGAATTACATTGGCCTTTTTCAGTTTTCCGTCCCATTGGTGGGTCATAGTCATTCTGTGATCAGCTGATCTTTCACCTTCTCTGCATGTTGTCAAGTTCCAAAGGGGTAGCCATGTTAGTTTAGTTTAGCTTATTTTTCATCTTCTCTGTTACTTCGATCTGCTATGTCCTGCTTGGAGCAAAAACCCTTGTTAGATCCGAAGCTCATGACTTCACACTAGTAAATCCAACTTTCTTTTGTTACAGTTTTCAAGATCATCTAGATCTTCTTGAATGATTGTGTTGTCCTCCTGCATTTTGGCAATACCCACCAACTTTGTGTTATCCACAAAATGTATTAGCACACTCCTACATTTTTTGTGCCAACATCATAATGAAAATGTCAACTAAGAAAGATTGGTTCCCAAGATGATCACTGAGGAACTCCACTAATAACTTCCCTCCAACCTGACATGCATGAGCCATTGTAGTCTCCTCTTTAACAAATGTGTTAGCACCATTCATTATTCATATTGATCCCCATTTTCTCCAATTTAAATAGTATTTTTTCATGGGGAACTGTATTAAATATCTACTGAATTCCAGACAGAGTAAATCCTTTGTCTAGAAAATCATTTATCTTCTCACAGAAAGAGCCAATTGGTCTGGAACTATCTATTTTTTGTAACACTGTTGTACTTTTTATAGAAGTTAAAATAACACTGGTTTGGGACGCTGGAGCCAGGGGCATCACTGCTGCTGGGCCCATGGGACTAGGGCCCTCCATGTCTCTGGGCTGGCCCTGCCCTGAGTCATCAGGGAAGTCACTGGCCATCAACAGCAGGAGCTGGATCTGGGCTGGGGCCACCTGCCGCTGGCTGGCAGTGGCTGGAGCTGGATCCGGGCTGGGGATGCTTACTGCTGCTTGACAGTGGCTGGAGCCGGATCAAGCCCACCCAGGCCTCAGCAGCAGGAGCCAGATCTGCTTCCGGGCTGCCTGCTGCTGGTCAGCAGCATCTGGGGCGCACTGGGCTCCAGGGTGGGTGGAGGGCATCCCCTGACTCTTTTTTTTACGACAGCGATGCTTGTGGTTAAAGCTAAGGGTTCAAATTCTGGTTTCAGTTACATCCACACAATCTTCCTGTCTTCATAGGTTTCTCTTGAGTTACAGAAGACAGTGTAGGCAGGACTTGAGGCAAAGAATGGGGACTATACTGTATCCAGTGCTCCAGGCTTATTCATTTATCACACAGTAGCCTAACAAGATCCAGTGGGTAGAAACTGAAGCTGGAAAAATCAAACTGGAAATAAGAGGCAATTTTTCCAACTTCAAACATAATCAAGTATTCAAACTTTTACTAATAGATATGATAGACATTCCCGCACTTGAGAGTTTTCATTAAAATAAGGTGTCTTTCTCAAAGAACTATATTTCAAGCAAAAGTTTCTGGACAAAAGTTACTCTCTGCAGGAGTTAGTCAATAAAATGCTGTGCCTTATGCTATGTAGGATGGCTGACTAGATGCTCGTAATGGTCTCTTCTGGTCTTAGAAATGATTCTATGGCATTTTTACATATTTTTCCCCACATAAAATAAGTCTGTTCACCTTTATTTATAGCAATTTGTAGTTCACTGTGCTGAATGGGCACAGTATGAGTGAAGGCTGAAACTGTTAGCAGTGTAGTGGGAGGAAAAGAACAGCAATAATTATACTGCACTGCTTTTCATCACAACATACCATACTATACTACAGGTGGATGCCACTATTAAGGACCTTTTATAGTTAAAAATGAATCAATCATCAAAAATAATGGAGGTAAAACTTTTTTTAAAATGACAATCTGTGATCAAAAATGAGAGCAAAAAAAGTTACTAGGGTTTGATCAGATCATTATCTGAGGGGAATTTGAAAGGAAGATTGATAAAGGACGTAGCAGTCTCAAAATCAGTGAGAAATTACTTTCCTGTGTAGCCACAACCAATTATAATGAATCCAATACAGGCACCGTGCGGGTTGCCACTCTTGCGTCTACTTATGTGTTAGCTCTACCTGTTGCAGTTCACAATACCCACAGGCACAAGTCTGCCATGCACACTGTGTAATTGATGGTCCAGCTGAAAAAAGAAGGCGCTGTGTTTCAGTAACTACTTTCTTTCAAATTGCAACTTAATTTAGCTGAAGTCTTTCTGTCTTTCTGTCATTTGTATGTGTGCATGTGAGTGTGTATCTCTGCATGCACCATATATGTAGACAGAATATACAGATATATTTATTAGACCTCTTTTTTCCTGGTGATTTGGTATTGCTTGAGATACATGCACCAAGTGGAAGAATGCCACCCTCCCCCAACTGTATTCGAAGAATACAAACTCAGTATAAATACATAACATTTTAGAAATTAATAAATTCTGCTAATTGATGCCTAGATTGCTGCTAGCCCTTAGAACAGGGGTTTTCAAACTTAGGGTCAGGACGCAGTACTGGGTTGTAGACCCTCGGGCGGTGGGTTGCACCGCTCCCAGCACAGCTGCCAAAAGCCTGGAATGCATTGCTCAAAGATGTCATTGTTGGATCATGGGCATATATGATTATTTTCAACTAGGTCCCAAGAAAAATGTTTGAAAACCACTGCCTTAGAGGGTGGAAGGAGGAGGAGCAGAGAGTAACTCAACAAATGGAGGGCAGAATGCAGGTAGGAGCAGAAACCTTGTTCCTCCTGCATCTTGACCAACAGAACTGAAGTATGCTTCTCTCTCTAAAGGGAGGTGTAATACTTTACACCTACCCACAATAAAAGCAGGGAACTTTGAGAGAGGTTTTGACACTCTTCTATGCTCCCCTAAGAGATTAATTTATGGGCTAAAATTAACTGGCACAGCCAAGCAGTGAGTTTGTTCTTGTAAGCAGGTAAACTTTGAGTTAATTCATCAAAAAAAAAAAGTCTCTTTCTGTTGGTCTTTACCTGTATGAAGATAATTATTTCCTAATGACTTCAAGCCTGTAACTTAAATCTGACTACTTTTTACAAAGCAATGGAAAATTCCCTGTCCTCTGACATGACCTTTCGTGCCTGAATAAACTTCATGTTCAGTCATTTTTACCCAAATGCCCAAATTATAGCATGTGCATATTAGTGTTTGCTTCCTTCTTTTAAGTTTCTGTAGACTTTTTTTTTAATGAGTCATGTCAGTTAACCTCAATTCTTCCTTCACTGAGGTGTTGGGATTTGTGACTTCAGCATCTCCTCTTTTTAATGTACTATTTTGACCTAGGCCTCCATTTAGTTTGACACTCTCATTTTCTATATTAATTGATGGCTTTAGTTTTTGATCATATTTAATGTTGACCCTGGGTTGCTGTGTTTATTATGGAAAAGGCATCTCTGTGTTTAAATGTTTTTTTTACCTGCCTGACTTGGGAGGTGCTGTGGACATTTTATCTGCTCTTGAAAGAAAAAGACTTTACAAGTTGGTGTCCCTTCTGGATCTTAGTTTCACATGTTATTAAAATTGCAGAGGCCAAGCAATGTAAAGTCTGGCTAGATTCCAAGCAGTGATGAACAACTGATGGAAACATCTCACTAGAAAACACATGGGAGTATTGTTAAAAACAAAATAGAGAGACAAACAAACCAACCACAAATTGTTTAAGATGGAAAAACCAGTAGCTGTATCAAAAGAGCAGCTACAGCAGCAACTGAATATTAGGGATGCGTTCTCACCTGAACGGGGCAGTAATTGAAATCTAGGTGTCTAGCCTCTGCGTGTGATTTAACATTGCTTTAATCCAATTTTACACTGGGGAAAGTCCATTACTTTTATATGTTATCATAGGGTAAATGAGGTGAATAATTTGAATTTTTAGGATTAAATAACACTAAATCATTACAACTAGGTAAAATGCTGATGTGCAAGACTGATTCTGCTGCAAAGGAAAGGATAGACTGATCACTGATGAACCAAAGTCAACTTTTTAGTAATCACAAAGTCTAGGGAAAAGAGTTTGTAATGAACATAACAGGTGAGAAAGATGCCAAGACTCTGAAGTACAGATGGAAAGAAAAAGATGAGCCAGTGTGGTGGAGTTTGTTCTTCTCCCTATCACGGTTTTTAAAACTTGCATGCTTGGCCAGATTCTGGCAATAAAGACTTTAGAATAAATTTGTTCACCAATTAATGAATTTACTGTATAGCATATATCTGAATCTGTATTTGAATTGTCTCTGGTTCTTGCACTGTGCCTTGTTGATTTTATTCAATCTAGGGGCCTTTTGAATTAGAACTAGGGTAGTGAGGTTGAGAGATACACAGCATGCACAAAACTTATCACGACTGCCATGTCCTATAATGATCCTCTCCGTGGTTTCAAATGTAGAGTATGAACACAGATCCTAGGAAGAGGGAAATGAATGTTGATGTATTTGTCTTCTGCTTGTTAGAACATAGTTAATAATTTGAGGCTTTGAGTAAGACTGGTTTCCGCCCATAATAGCTTTGAGACCCCCACACTTACAATTCCCTGGAATTTCAGGTGAAAACATTTGGAAATCATGAAATTGATCAATTTTTTTCAAATCTTGTGGCTGTAAAATTGTAAATACCTGAAGTCTTGGTGATGCCAGAAGGAGAAGATCTGGATGTAAAGTAGTGCTATGGAGATTTATAAATTTTTTGGGACAGGGACTACATTTTTATTGTACCTATTACAATAGAGACTGCATTCCTGAATGGTTCTTCTAACTGTTACATCAGTTCAAATAAGAAATACTAATAATTTCAAGTTTTCTTAACGGTCTTTTTATATTGATTCTGATGGGAGTTTTATCAAAATAAAGAGTGCTTTTGGGCCCTAAAGTGTAGAATTATGAATAATATGTTAACATATTAACCTTTATATTGCAATAGTGTCTAGAAACCAGTCAGGTCAGATTACTACTATATTAGGTTTTGTATAAGAATACAATAATAGTCCTTTAGCTGTTCTCCAAAATAGAGGGTTCAATGATTTAATGTCCCAGATTTGCACTAAGAATCTGCATCTCTTTTAGACGTTTGCACCTCTGTACACCAAAAACACATCAAGCAAGAATATTTTTTCCTCTCTATAATACCTATATTTTAACATTTTGACAATATGAAAGCATTTTTATTATACAATACTAGTAAGTTATTAAAATCACTCAGAAGTATTCCCTTTTTTACTGGGCAGGGAGGTCCAGACAGCTTCTGTAAAGTATCTTAATAGTTCCATAAAAATATGTAGTCTACTGATCAGACAAGATAATAAAAATGGAAAAATGAGTGAATATCTTAATGCTGATCTCTTTAGTCATTCTGCATTTAACATTTTCATCTTAGATGTACGGTTACTAAATAAAACTATTTTGGCTCAAGCACAAAAGAAATCAAATGGTTATTAGAAAGCAGTTGAGTCCAACTCCTGGGCTCAACAGTCTATGCTAAGTGCTGATTTACTGGAGCAATAGCTTTAGACATATAAGTAAAGTTTGTATTTTGATCACTGTCCATGGCTGTTAGAATGTTTTTAGGTACTTTGAGAAGAGCAGAAGTAAAATAAGAGAACAAGGAAAAAGTACTGTTTGAAATTAGGTTACTATGTTATATTTAGACACAAATCACATTGCCTGAGAAAGAAAACACTTTACTTTAGGCACAAGAGAAATAAAGTAGGTCAACAATTTTGTTTTCAAATAAGATCATATTATTTTTTTCTTTATATAATAACTGTCACTATCACATTGTCCCATAATTTGTGATATGACTCGTAAAAAGAGATGTTTGGCATTGTAGATCAACAATATGTTGAACAATAAATCCTTCAGAACTCATAATTTAAAAAAAAAAAATCTGGGTTATTTGCCTCAGTGATTTTACTGCATTATGTAGCTATCTAAAGCAAGCCTGTGGTTCAAAGCAAGATGAGACCATTACAAATGGTTTAAATAGTGCATCAGAATCTCAGTGGGTGTAAATTTTGTGCGGCTCCCAATGACTTCATAGATTTATAAACTCATAGATTTTAAGGCCTTAAGGGACCATTTTAGTTATCTAGTCTGACCTCTGCTGCACGCTGAAAGTCACAGAGCTGTATCCGCTTCTGTAAGACTCATAACACACTTCAAATTAAAGAAAAAACACAATTTTCACTAATTTAAGCCTGCAAGAGAACTACAGCTGATACTGAAGAGAGAGGCAAAAAAACCCTCAAGTCCTCTGCGAATCTGACCTGGGGAAAGGTTTCTTCCTGATTCAATGTACGGTGCTCAGCAAGATACTGAATGTGTTGGCAAGACCCATAAGCCAGACACCTGGGGAAAGTACTCATTGTAATAGCTTAGAGTCCTCACCATCTAGTGCCCCACCTTTGGTCAGTGGGAGATATTTGCAAATGAGAATTTTGAATGGGCCACATGCCATAGAAGGCAATCTCATCATACCATCTCCTCCATAAATGTATCAAGCGCAATCTTGAAACTAGGTAGTTCTTATTCACCACCCTCCTCCCCAACTGTTCCCTTGGAAGGCTGCTGCAGAACATCACTCTGACGGTTAGAAACCTTAGTCTAATTTCAAGCCGAAACTTGCTGATGGCTAGTTTATATCCATTTATTCCTATGCCAATATCGGTGCTTAACTTAAATAGCACCTCTAGCTCCCTGGTGTTTTACCATCTGTTATAGACAGCAGTCGTATCTCCCCACAGTCTTCATTGGATTAGGCGAAACAAATCAAGCTCTTCAGGTCTCCTCTCATAGGTTTTCCATTCCTTTGATCATCTTAGTAACCGTTCTCTCTCCTTGTTCCAATTTGAATTTACCTTTCTTAAAAATGGGAGACCAGAGCTGCCCACAATACTTCTGATGAGTTCTTACCAGTGTCTTGTATAATGATGATAATACTTATCTATCTCTATAGGAGAGACTTACCTTTCCTGTGGGCATCAGGCTATTAGCTTTTGTGGAACTCCTGGTGGCAGTCCAGGGCCAGGGTGGGTCAGCACTGCCCCAACCAGTCTGGTGGAAGGGCGGGCGGGGGAGGCAGAGCATGCTGTCATGTTGTGCTGGCACAGGTGAGCATGGGGGTGCAGTGCACTTGGGCCAACCTGGAACAGGCCAGCTAACCTGTGGGTGAGGTAAGCCAGAGCTGTGGTGTTGTGAAGGACACCAGCGGTGTAGGAGGACTGAGAGTATTCAGGCTGGAGGCACACAAGGACCTGGGGCAGGCTGGCCAGATGAGGGGTGGGGCAGGCTGGCAGCTTGCACTCAGACTGGAGGTGCTTCTGGGCTGGATTTATATTTGGAGGGCCCCCTTTGGGTTGAGGTCTTGGGCTGCAGTCCGTAAACCCCCTGCATTAATCCACCCCTGCCTTGTCTAATGCATCCTAGTGTTGCAGTTGCCTTTTTCATGGATGGCTCATGGGCTTTTTATGATAAGCCACTAACTAAGGTCTTTTTCTTCCTCTGCTGCCACCAAATGATACATCCCCTTGTTGTTAGTTCCTAAATGCATCACCTTGCACATTGCATTATTGGATTTCATCCTATTTCTATTGCTCCAGTTATTATATCCAAATCTTCTTACGGTGTTTTATTCTCCATATTGCAAATACTTTCCAACTTTGTATGACCCACAGAGCTTATTAGCTCATACCCACTTTTGTGCCAAGGCCATTAATGAGCATGTTAAATAAGACTGGTCCCAAGACCAGGTCCTGAGGAACTCCACTAGTTGCCTTCAACCATTCTGACAGTTTTCTGTTCAGTATGGCTAAGGTCATTGCTAAGGTGGTGCGGGCCTGCAGCAATTGGCCTGTGGGATCCCTCTGCCTACCTTCTGTTCCCACCCACACTGGGGGAGGGACGGCCCAAAAACTGGCCCCACACTCTCAGCCCTCTCCTGAGCTGGGGGTCTGGGCCCTGCTCTTCCACCCTACCACTGGGCCAGCTTTTCCCACCCCCAAGGCCAGAACAGCCAGCCCAGAGGAAGGGCGAGAGAGCAGAGCCCAGCCTCTGGGCTGGCCTGCTCTGCCCCTGGGCCAGCTGTTGCCTGCCCTGCGGGTGGGGTGAGCCAGCCCAGAGCAGAGGCTGGCTCCGTGCTCCCTTCCCTGTTGCCTTCAGCTCCATGCCAGAAGCAGCAGGGTGGAGGTGGGGGACAGCATGGCAGTGGGGGGCAGTGGTATGGGCCCTGCGCTGCCCTGCTCGGGGAAGGACAGCGTGGGGCCCATGGAACCATGGGGCCAGGGGCAATCATGCCTCTTACCCCCCAAAGACGGCCCTGAGTATGGATCCACTGTAGTCTCCTCTTTGACCAGTTACTTGTCTATCTTCGATTTCTTGTATTAACTTCCATCATCTCCTACTTAACTAATCATTTTTCATGTGGAACTGTATCAAATGTCTTATTGAAATTTAAGTAGATTAGATGTACTCCATTTTGTTTGTCTAGAAAATCAGGTATCTTCTCAAAGAAAGAGCTGGTTGTTCTGGAATGATCAACCTGTTGAAAAAAACACATTTATTTTGTCCCAATTACCGTTTACCTCCATGTTTTTTACTACTTTCTTTTTCAATATTTACATGTTACTTTCTGAAGAAGTTCAAAGTAGTGCTGGTTTGGGAAGTTAGAGATAAGAGTCTAAATTCTGTTATCTGCAACATTCACACCATTTCATTGTCTTCTTGGGTCTATATAGGGTTACAAAAGTTATCTTTTCAAAGAAAGAAATCAGTTAATCTTGCACAATCTATCTTCTGTAGAACCATGTTGTATTTTATCCCAATTACCATTTATGTCGTTGTCCTTGACTGCTTTCTCTTTCAAACCTTTTTCCAAGAGCTTGTGTACAATTGAGGTTAAACTAATAAGCATATCATTTCCTGAAGATCACTTCTTCCTTTCTTAAAAGTAGATACTGTATTAGCAATTCTCCAGTCCTAGGATATGACCTCTGAGTTTATGGATTCATTAAAAATCTTTGTTGTTCAGCTTGCAATTTCATGCACCAATTCCTTTAATGCTCTTTGATGGAGGTCATTCTGTCTTCCCAATTTGGTCCCTTTAAACTGCTGAATTTGACTTACACCTCAGATGTGGTAATTTCTACTCCCATATCCTCATTCCCAGTGACTGCCCTGCAACTACTTTATTCATTACTATAATTAAAAACTGAGGCAACATATTCATTTAGAACATAAGAATGCCCATACTGAGCCAGTCCATCTGGGCCAGTAGACTGTTTCCCACCAGTGGCCAATGCTTCAAAGGAATCAGATAGAACAGATACTCATCAAGTGATCCAAAGATGCAACTAATAACAAAGGGATGTATCTGTTTGAGGCAATAGAGGAAAAAGACAACCTGGGTGTATTGGTTTATCTCAAGATCCAAAGATCACTTGGAAGAAGAAATGGAACTGCTAAACACTGAAGATGGGGTGCAAATTAAATGTAATCTAGGCATCACCCTTTGAAGTACCTGATGTTGACCATCTTCAGAAGGCAGAATATTGGGCTAAATGGACAACTGGTCTGACTCGGAATTGCTGTTCTTAAGTTCTTCATGTTAGCTATTTTAGTTTTTCCTTTTCCAGACTTATGGGTGAGCCCTTATCCATGTTCTTCTGCATGGATGGATGGGAGAATTAACAAAGCTTCTGCCCTAGGATAGCCCATATTAACAGCCTTCTGAATGGCAAGGGGGATCTACTCTTCCTGTCTGAGCTGACAGGTTCTGAGCACACATTTTTACACTCATAAAACAAGCTTTACTTTGTAACATAGAATACAGACGTATAAGAGAGATTAATTTGTAAGTATTTCATGGAGTCTAAACACTATATTCTCCAGGGGAGTAGCTGTGTTAGTCTGTGTATAGCAAAAACAACGAGAGTCCTGTGGCACCTTAAAGACTAACACATTTCTTCCAGTATAAGCTTTCATGGGCTCCAATCCACTTCATCAAATGCATTGTGATGATAGTAAATCAAGTACCAGCTCTGGTCAAGGCTGTATGCACTAGCTAAGAACTGAGAAATTCATAGGTGGAAACCATATCAGCTCATCTGTATGTTAATTTTATTTTAAAATAGTATTAGTCTTATGAGAATATATATAAGATAAACAACGAAAGTCCTATGACACCTTAAAGAATAACAGATTTCTTCAGGCATAAACTTTCATGGGCTCCAGAAGTGGGTTGGAGCCTGTGAAAGCTTATGTCCAAGAAAATGTGTTAGTCCTTAAGGTGCCATGGGATTTCCATTGTTTTTGCTATGTACAGACTAACACAGCTACCTGTCTGGAACTTATCAGTGTCTAGTGCATGGACACAGGAACGTTCCCTCACAGGCATATGTATATGTATGCCACCTAACTATAATAAATGGCCATGTACCATTTATTCCATTAGGAGACAATTCTTTACGCATTGAATTCTTAAATATGAGGTTTTATATTTGGACCATTGAGTTCCACAAGGCTCTGATCCTGCAAACAATTACACATATGCTTAACTTTATGCATGAAGGTATCTTCATTGGCCTCTATTTGGGAAAGGAATTAAACGCATTCTTAAGTCTATCCCTATGCTAAACAGCATGTAAACCTGCTTCAGTTGAACCATGCGCTTAAGTCACACTGATTTCTGTGACATTGATTTCTGTGGGGCATCTGCTTAAAATTAAACATGGATGTCAAATGATTTCCTGAATTCAGACCACTGACTTAAATTGGATTATTCACATTTCCAAGGTCACTTTTTGATAATATAACAATAATACCACTTAGCTCTTAAAGAGTATTTTTCATCAGTAGAATTCATTGTGCTTCAGAATCCATGATGCATTTGTATCCTCACAGCACTCCTGTGAGGTACAAAAATATAACTGTTTCTATTTTTCAGATGGATTACTAAGTGATTTACTGAAGGATTCTCAGTCTTTGATGGGGCAGAAGACAGAGCCCGGGTTTCTTAAGTCCTGGGCTGGTACAAACTCTGAGGATCATTCCTCCCAAACTAAGGAAAATGCATTAGAAGTAATGATTACTGACAGTAATTTAATTTTTTAAAAGTATCTTTGAAAAGAGGTTTAGGACATTATTTCACATTCCCTTCTAATTCTTTTTGAATGGAAGCTTCTTCTCTTGTATATTTTTGGAAGCAATTAAAAACAGTGGCATTTTTCCAAGGGTTAAGAAGTTACAAGTTCGTTTGAATCCAGCTTCAAGCATGTTGTCTAACATGGGAGGTGGTGACTCAGTATTAGTCAGTCTGAGATTTTGAAATTCCTCCTGGAAGAAGGTTTACAAAAATTGCTTATCCTTGGGTTTGTTTTATTTTCAATTATAAGCACCACAGTGGTTTCAGGAAGTAGTAAAGTACATGGAGAATGTATACAAAAATAATATGGAAAATTAAAAACAGTTGGGTTTTTTTGGGTACATTTAGGATCAGCAATTTTATAATCGGCTTCCATGAGGCCTGTGTTGGAAGGGATTTGGAACTGACGGATATACATTGAGAGGAGGAATCAGTGATTTTAACCTTGACAAAGTCAAGATGGATCAAGAAAGTAGAATCATTCCATTATTTTGTAAGAGGGCAATGCCTGGTGAGGCTGTACGTGGCAATAAGGCCAAGGAGGGATGGTCTTCTTTTGATTCATGGTGATGGAAGTCCCCGCACAACATACCATTTTGTTATGGTTTTAAGATGGGGTCTGACTTCAGGGCTTCCAGCACATGGATTTGGATCCTGCTTATTGATTATTGAGGAGCAACAGCAGTGGCCCAGCTGGCTCTGGGAATTAGTGCAGTTCAGGCAACTGGGCTTTGCATTCTGAAACAAAGAGATTGTATGCAGATCCCTGCTACACAGTGCTAAACATCTCATCCTATCCTTCAGGACTCTTTGCAGCTCTGCCCCTTGCCAGGTATCAGCTCTCTTCATCTTCCACACACCCTCTACACTTCATCAGTACATTCCCTTGCTTTTCTGTTCCTATAAATCATCTGTATACTATTCTTCTGCATTGCTACCTCAGCCGATTCATAACACCATCTTTAATAGGACTTATAATGCCAGTTATGTTTTTCTCCATGTCCTTGTTAACACCTACTGCTGCCAGAACACGTACGAGAAACTGGCCAACATAAAAATATTAACCATTTCAGCTGCATATCTCTTATAATACCCTTCTTCACCTTGTGTGCATTTTGCGTGTTGCAAAATCTTTACACTAGGGATTATATTGTGTTCTGTGGGGACAGAACCTAAAACACTGGGAGGATTGTTATAATACAAACAGCAACATGAATGGGTCAGGCATATAGTAAAGTGGAAATCTAGCTTTTGAATTTTCAAAAATATTTTCATACTGAATGCTTTGACTTAATGCATAAAAATATTCCCCCCACTTCTTTTACTTTCTTCTCTCCAGAGTATCTTGCTGTACCATTGGAGGCTAAGTATTTTGGTTTCCAAATACAATTAAATTTTGATTACATAGTGTCTGTCTTTTTCGAGATATCCCAGTGAACTTCACAGTAATAAGTATGGTACAAGTAGTAGTGCTGTTATGCACAGAGAAATATATCTCATACACTGCCTTAGACTTCAAAACACATCAAAAGCCATTATTGGCATAGGAAGACATACAAGTGGTGCCAAAGTGTAAATGGCAGTTTCATTGAATGTCTGACTAGCAGTGACTCTCTACATCAAATATTCACCCAGGACTGAGCTTTTATATTAGAACAGAAATAAATAACTGAGTCTTTATAGCCTGTAAATCATTTGGTGCTATTTTCTGTATCTGATTTGCTAGCAGGATGTTTTAGTTTTTTTAGTTATCTCTGTCATCTCTTTTCTTTTTTTACTATAGATTTTTCTTCCTTGCCTTTAGATGGAAAAGTCATTTATTCACTAGTAAGTTTAGATGCAAAGTGCAGTTAGGTCAATGGAAGTCTTTCCATTGATTTCAGTGGGTTTTGGATGAGAATCAGAGAACAGGAATGTGTGGTATTTATTCATTCTCCATATCTTTGACGGGGAACAGAATATGTCTCTCTATATTTTGATCTCTCCTATTACAATGGATGTCTTAGAAGTGCCACCAGACCCCTTGTTTGTTTTTCTGGACTAGACTAACACAGCTACCCCACTGAAAACAGATGCAGAGTCATTCTCTTAGTTTATGCTGAACTTTCTCTTAACCACTTTCTCCTTCTAGTTTGTAATAATTGATCCTGATTTTGGGAAATGTGTGCATGTTTTGCATATTTTACTGTATTAAAATAATCTGGTAGTGTGAAGGTTCTCTTTACAAACCAGTAGTCATCTAAATTCTTGCAATTCTAGATTTGTTTTTGTTTTTTCCTGCCAGTGGTAATTTGTTCCTTCTCAAAGTCAGTGTAGCATTGAATATTATTTGATTTTCAGCAGGAATATTTGCTCAACTGATTAAGAAGTTAATACAGTTAAATCCTGAAGAGTTACTGATACACATGGAGTGTTGTGTATTATTCCCTTCTTAGAATAGAATAGAACAGAATCATAGGGTGAGAAGGGACCTCATGAGATCATTGAGTCCAACCCCCGGGGGCATTAACCCAGGACTGTCTACATATTAAGCAGAGGTGCTAGCCACTCTAGTTTTTAGCTCTCGTATGCCTTATATAAGTGGAAGAGGAATGTACTGTTCGATTTTACACCAGATTGTTCTCTTGGCTTTTTTGTCTGGTGATAAGCAGGAAGAATTGTCTTAGTTCTGCCCTAATGCCATAGATGAAATAAGTTCTGTATAAATGTAATGTATGATTGCAGAACTGTAGGTGAAAGATTTCTCTTGGTGCATTGTGTCATTTGTTGTATTATAGCTTATAATTACATTTTGGGCTCTCAGTTTCACTCTCGTGTAATAGGATGGGTTGGATTATACTACCAAATAATTTTAGCTGGATCTGAGTGGAGGTCTTTAGATTTTTGAGGCTCAGGAAGCTGGTAGTGCTTTTTCTTCAGTGCTTTTATGGTCGTCTTGGAACATCCTGCTGCATTTACTGTGAGACAGAGGTATGTGTAATTTATGATATGTTCTGGTTCTATTCTTGCAAAGTAAAAGCTGACTTTATTTTCAGGATAATTTTGTAAAATCATAATGTTGCTTTTCCCTATACTGATTCTTGGGGTCCATATGCTGCATGGTATCTAGACAGTGCTGTGCCTTTCACCTAAGAGTTTAGTGGTGGACTCATGATTGAGAAATAAATTAATACTGCATGTAAGTCAGCAATGTACAGAGTTCTATTATGGTAGATGATCCATCCCTGTTTAATCCATCTTCTTGTTTGAAAACATCTGTTTGCCTATTTACTGCTGTTATGCTGCCATTATTGAACCAATATGCTAATATAATTATGCCATCTGTTTTGCCCTGACTCCACTTTGTTGCATAAAATGCCAATCCGAAGACAAGATACTGAGCAAGATGGACAATTTGTCTGCCCCTGTATGGCCACATACATATGTTCATACAAAGACAGCTTCCCAAAATGTTTTATTGAGAGGGGAAGTTGGCCACTACACCTGGATTATCTTTCCCATAGGTTATTTTACTGTAAGTTGTAAGTTCCACCTGGAAAACCAATAGGAACCATAGTTTCTAAATTATCATATAGTATACTGGGAAGTTGTGGTACTTAAAACAACTTTCCCCACTTGAATCCTATACCTACAGCAAAATCTATGAACTCAGGTTGAGGGAGAAAATTTTAATCCTCAAATTTGTATCCCCATCTAAACCATAACAACACCCTTCTATATATGCTGGATCACTTACCTGTGAGTCTCTCAGAGTAATGATTTCTTTAGTAATGATTTGTTTTGATGGTCCATAGATTTGCAAAATTGGAATACTTCACCAGGTAAGTTCCAGAGGGGTGGCCATGTTTGTCTGTTTCAGCAAAACAAACAAGGAGTCCTGTGGCACTTTTAAAGCTACCAAATTTATCACATGAGCTTTCCATGCATTGACCTAGTTTTATCAAGCTTAGCTTGTGAGAGCTAAATGGAGCCACAATCACAAGGTAGCATGGCTAAAGAAATAATAACAGTATAAACAGTGTTTTGAGTTCTAATACCTTTTTCTGGTGGGGAGGGATACCTGCGTGCATGCTTGTATTTGAATTACAGCCTGTCTTCAATGTATGATGTGGTGTTGTAGCTATCAGTCCCAGGACATTAGAGAGACAAGGTGGGTGAGGTAATAACTCTTTTAAAACCACTTCTGTGGGTGAGAGACACAAGCCTTTAAGCTTACACATGGTTCTCACACAGCTTTCCTTCCAAGGAAGAGCTAGCTCTGTGTAGCTTGAAAGCTTGTCTTTCCCTTCAAAAGAAGTTGATCCAATGAAAGTTATTACCTTACCCACCAATCTACAAATAAGTATTAAAAGGTGGTCAGAGTATATTGATCTCTGGCATCTGACAAAGTGGGTTGAAGCGCACAAAAGCTTATGCCTGAAGAAATCTGTTAGTCTTTAAGGTGCCACAGGGCTCTTGTTGTTTTTGCTATACACAGACTAAGCCGGCTATCCCTCTAGAAGTGATCTCTTTCTGTTTCACATTGGTTAATGTCTTTTTAAATAAGTTATCCATTGGATATAAAAATAATAAAATTATTTATTGTGTCTGTGCTTCATTTGGCTCCTTACAGATTATTTCTTTACCAAACAAATGAAAAAGGTATGTGGCTTGCTGTTACAATACAGGCATGGTTTGAAGCAAGAATTCATTCAGAAGCCAGTCAACTGTAAACCTGAGGCATACTGCAACATTTAGCTAGGAAGGAGAGCTCTAATCCTAAAATGCAAGACTTGTTTTCAGAGCACAGTCATCAGTACTAGTCACTGCTCTCTCCTGCTACATGAAGTCCCATTAGTATCTGTCAGAGTACTATCACCTAAGCTGATGCTGTTGTCTGGACATTTGACTCATGCTGACATTCTGATTTTTTTTTTCCAGATCATGCTTTTATATGTGCTTTATTTGTTACTGGGCTATAGGTCAGATTTCTGACACTTGACTAGTGTTTAAGTTACATGGTCATTGATTTTCAATAATGTTTCTGTATAAGTTTCCTCGACAGTCTACTGATTTGTCTCTTTTCACTCACATAGCTGTTATTGGGGTATTTAGTGCATAGGATAAGGTACTCTAAAATGCACTAAATGTCCCAATCATAACTATGTGAGTGTACTGAGACAATCAAGAGGTTCTTAGATCAACTCATCCAGAAAAATGATCAAAGACAAAAACACCATATTACCTGTGGGTTAACACATTTCACATAGGGATTTCTCTATATCTCAGCTCTCAGTCCTCATCCTCAAAGGAAACCTGCCTAACTTCTTGAAAAGTTGAGCCTGGAAACTTAAATTCATGTTTGCTAGAAACTAAAAATCATGGACTGAACATAGCCACTGGTATTATGGCTTTTTACAGCAATCTATACATTACTTCCCCGCAATCTGCCCCTCTCCCATTCCTGGAGAGGTGTTCAAAGTTTGCTTCATTTTGAACAGTCATTTGAAATATATGTTAGCTACTTGTACTAAACAGTTTGTTTTACCTTGTATTTAGTTTAAATCTTAAGTGCATTTTCCAGAAGGTGAAGAAGAGCACTATGTAAACTTTGTAAACTTTTGCCAACACACATTGTTCCAATAAAATATACTCCTTCATGCATCTCATCCCTTGTCCTGGGACCAAGATAGCTATAACAGCACTGTACAAAATGAAGCGTGGCATCAAGGAGGCATTGTGAATATTGTTAGAGGATATTTGACCTGAATTAAAAATGGCATACATTTGTTCACGTGTTAATACTGAAAAAGTAACCCCTTTCATGGTACTTTGTAAATTTGAGGCTTGCAATTTGATTAAAAAAAATAAGTGATGACAAAACTGCACATTGGCTTTGACATTTCAGACCCCAAAGCTAAGGGACTGTATCAGTCTGATGATCCTTAACAGGGTGAAACAAAGACTTGTAATTCCTCACTTGTTTAGCTAATATAAACACGGAAGCTACTTTGAATAGTAAGGCTGGATATAGGGATTGTAAAAGTAGTGCTTAACTTTGCCACTACCCAGAATGCTTTTCAAGCTCTCAGCAGTTACAATGGAAGGTTGTTGTTTGAGTGATGGATACAAATTGTAAGCTTTGAATTTGTTCTTCGATGCCATGAGTTTTATTCTGTATGATTTACAGGAACCTGAAATAGCAAACCAAATGGGTAGACTGCCAACATGATCATAGGCACACACATCAAATCAAATCAAATCAAATCAAATCATAGGGCTGGAAGGGACCTCATGAGATCATCGAGTCCAACCCCACATCGATGGGATCAAAAGACAAGACAAAACAAGAGAGGAGAATCAGGATGAAATATTTTTTTTTGTTTGATTGTTTTGCATCCCTCACCTTGTGTTCATCTCTCTTGCCAATTAATGGCTTAATGGCCCAGTCCAACCAAGAGACTACCCTTGATTGAAACAGGAGTTGGAGCACACCCTTTGACAAAGTCTTTGGGGGCAGGGATCTTGCACACTTCAGGATACTATAAATTAGATTTTCAAGTGTTTAAAATGAACAGTTGGGGTCAGATTTTCGAAAGAGCTGAATTCCCATGGAGGCACTTGAATAACAGCTCTATTTAAAGAAGTGCTTACCACTCAAAATGCTGGATTGGAAATCAATTGTGGATGGTGTGATTGAGTAATGACCAGACATACATTGGCTCACTTTCTATTTACAAGAGACTAGTATTGGTTGGGAATTTTCTGGCTAAACTTTTTTTTTATGCTAATAGGTGAAAATGATCTTCCCATCAACACCCTTCCTGGACAGCTTTCTGAAGTTCAGAATGGAATTTCTGATCAAAACCAAATAGGGACTCCGAGCCCAGAATACCCCAGTGGTATGGGATTTGCATCCCTCATACAGAGCAGGGAGTTGAATGTGGGTCTGTGGTATGCTGAGGCGTGCCCTAGGCATTGGCCATTATGTGATGGGCTCTTGTGTGTGTTTCTTCTCTCTCCTCCCCTGCCTCCTAGCTCCCCGCTGAAAAGCTCTCTACTTCATCCCACTTCAGACCAGGAACACTTTTGAAATCTGTCTCTCTTTTTTTATTTGTGGGACTGGAAACTGCTTCCTGCACCACTCTGTGGACAACTACTTTATTTCTGATGCTTCCTCCTAGGTTGAGTGTATAAGGGCTCAGGTTACAACAGAGCAATTGGTCACTGCTGTCTCTTTATCATCAGAATACTCTACAAATACCCACCATGAGAAATGCCAGCTTCCTTAGGAATTTTTCTTTTCTGACTCTGCCAGATGTACAATGAGATATTAAGCACGTTTGGGGGGGGGTGTTTTAAAATACTATTTTAAAATTCTTTTTTCATTTTTTTAAGCCTTTAGGGTTTCTGTTGCCTTTAAGATTTATTTGGGACACATTAGGGTTTATTAGTCTTGTTTTTTATGCCTTTAGGTGTTACTTGGGGGCACATTTTCAGGCTTTTCTCTGGAGTCCCAAGGGCTATAAACATCTTTAAAAAATGAATGCTAACAATTTATACCATCACAAGCCTCCAGAAGCTGGAGCTTTAAAAAAGGTATAAAAATCATGAGTCATTATAAGACTGAAAGAGTTGCCAATAGTACATTCATAATGAGCGACTGCTATGGGTAATCAATAAGTATAGAAGACTGCATGTATTTCAGTCTTAATATCAGGGTAAACTTCCACTACAATGGGTTTGTTTTTATTGAACCAGTCCCTCTGATAACAGAATAATGTTGTTTGAAGGTTTCCTGAGAAAAGCTGTTTTGCTCTCACAGAGGAAACTGCCTGTGGCAAGATTTTTCTTTAGGTTTAATAACAAACAGACTCTTGGAAGTCTGACCTAAGAAACTTTTACTCTTTTCACATTAGGACATATAATTCAAGAGTCTGGTAACTCAAAGTGATTTATAGTTGCCTTGCAGAAGTTGTTTTCTATAACTGACCAATACTTGTGTAAAGCAGATGAACAGGAAATCTGTAATAGGAGAACACAAAACAAAATAGATTATATGGATAGTAGGTAGTGAGTGAGAAATAAAATACGTCAACTGGAGGACTGCAGTGGTTGATTACAGAATTACAATTCTGCTGTTCTCACCCAAAAATCCCCGACTTATTTTCATTTATCTCTATAATTCTTATTCTCTTTATCAATCAGTATCTCACCTATTCTTATTGTTTGCAGAATCTCTGTGCCTTACTTATTTTCTTCTTAATAGTTATGTCATAATTCACAGGTATCTTATATGACTTGACGACTTACAGTGTGGGACAGAGCGATCTACTTGTATACTAGATAATACAAGACATAAAAAAACTGATAGCCATTCTTTTTCTTAGTCTGTCCTCACTGGATATGTAACCATCCACCATAAATTCAAGCAAATGTAAACAGCACATTATTTTGTGATGGTCTCAGTAGTTTCAGTAAAAGAAGTTTCCATATTTCAGCTTTCTGCTTGTTTCCTTTTAGGGTTTGATACATACTTCACCACCCGCACTTTGGAGAACAACCGAAGAAATGTGTGGTTTGCAGAGTATTGGGAGGAGAACTTCAATTGCAAGCTAACAATTAGTGGATCAAAAAAGGAAGACACAGACCGTAAATGCACAGGTAATTTCATTCACTTTGCCTTTCTTGTTCTGTTGTTTGTGGACCACATAGAAATGTCTGCGTAGCTGATGCATGGAAGCTTGGATGGAGACAGATTGAAAAAATACATTGGTGGTTAGTAGGTTATAGAGAAAATGGAACGGGAGCATAAGCCTTGCAGGACAAGAAAAATGGATGGAAAAAGACAAAAATACATTATTTCTTTTCTTTTTCTGCCTGTCGATCGAGAAATAATTAACATTTTCCACTGAGTCTGTGGATTCAGAGAAACATATAGTGGTTGGTAGATTTTGTGTTTTGTTTTTTGTTTTTATAGAAGCAAAAATCTTCATTAACATTGTTTTTGCTAAATTAAACCATTTGGACAAACATGGACTATGTGTTCATCATTCAGAACATTTTGAGTAGTGATGTTCCAGTAAGTATCTGTGTCCGAACCCAGCTTTTGAGGAAACATATTGGTAGAAATTGTGATAATATGGGTACCATATATTTTAATTTGATTTACTATAATATTTCAGTCAAGATTCTCATTTGAATAAGAAAGATAAAAAATGTTCTTCTAGCTTTGTCACAGTAATACAGAAAGCCTCAACTTCATGACAACGTTGAACATCATTAATTCTGCTTGCCTGTACTGTCTGGTGATCTGATTGGTTAGCTGTGACTGTCAAATTCATTGCCTTTTTCCTTTTTATTATACATCACCCATTTTTGGTCTTGACATATGTAATGGGTATTTAAAGTGTCGTGTTTTCCAGGGGAACACTTGATCAGAGACCGTAGGCTACCTTTAAAGTGCTGTGAGATCAGTCAATGTTTTTGAAAGTACAGTGATAAAGGATTTTAGAATGTGTCTGGAGATGTCTGGTTGCAAGTGGCTGACTGCAGATTCATGGAGAGAAAGATTAGAGTCCATGAGATTGTTCTTTTGATTTAATATAACTGTAGCTACTTTCAAAGGGTTAGCCATATTAGTCTAGTTCAGAAAAAGAAGCAAAGAGTCTCGTGGCACTTAAAAACTAACAGATTTATTTATTGCATGAGCTTTTGTGGGAGAAAATCCACGTCATCAGATGCTTTGACAAAGTAGGATTTTCTCCATGAAAGCTCATGCAATAAATAAATTTTGTTATTCTTCAAGTGTCACAGGACTCCTTGCCTGTGTAGCTACTTTTTTTTTTTTTCTTCCAGTGGCACTACCAGCTTCGGGAGACAAACAGTCCACACTATATGGAACAATTCTGTGATAGTACCCATTGTACTAGGGTATGTTTTCTAAAAGAAATGCGTGAAAGAATGCCAATTCCTGGAAAAAACTAGGGTATGCTTTTCTAAAGGAAATACATGAAAGAATGCCCATTTCTGGAAATATTTTACCATGGGTTTGACTAAGTGTTGGGGAATGTTGTGCGGGGACAAGGCCACCCCAAAAGTGTGATTACTTTTATGCTGGGTTAGGTTTGGTTCTATGTGCATTAAGAGTGAATAATCAGGTGAATCTCCTGAGCTGAAATACTGCAACTGCAAAAAAAAATCTAAGTCCAAATTCTGTGCTTTGCCACAGATTTCGTGTGTGATGTTGGGGAAATGACTTAGTCTCTTTGTATTCCTGTTCCCTTCTATAAAAGGAGCATAACAGCACTTCTGTGTCTCACAGGGGTGTTTCACAGACAAATATATTAAACATTGTTAAGGTTGATAGGGGCCATATAAGTACTGTTGATAGATCTAGTGCTAAATCCTATTAATTACTTATGGGCAATCCCACCGTTCTAGAAGAAAAGTTCATACAGGGATAAAACCTGTAGATTTCTTCACAGCTAATGTTCTAAAAACCTAGAAAACTGTAGCTGCAGTTTGGTACCTTTTTCTGCAGGTTGTTTGACCCATCCATGCAATTCTGTAACAAGAAATGTAATTCTTTATTCTCCGTTTTCTATTAAATTCTGTAGTATTTTTTCCATAAGAGCACTGACCACAGTTGAGACTATCTGTGCAACTAAGGTGAACAGGGACCTGTCCTATGCCTGTAATACAGTCTTGGCTTTCTGGAGGCTTTGTTCAGAAAATGATTACTCTGTTGCAGCTGACCTGCAGAGCTCCACAGGTCTCCTAGCTGTAGAAACTAATCACGGTTCACATTAGGCATTCCAGGCTGCCTGCAATTTCATCTCCGAGCCTGTAATACTGCTTGGTTTCATTGTCATATGACAGTCACATAGATAGCTGCTGCTCCTGACCATAGGGTTCCTTTCAACATATCTAAGAACTGTACTGACGATTGTAAATCAGCCTGAGTCTGCCATTGGCAAGGGCAAGACCCATGGGCAAATGTGGCCTCTACCTCATAAATATTTTTCAAGGCAAATTCTGCCTAGCGTGGAGGGTTGGTCCAAAGTCCTCTACAACTCCACTGCATGTCTATGCAATAAGGCCAGAAGTAGAGTAGCTGTGTAGGGGTCCCCATGCGAACCCACACACATTCAAGCATTGGACAGGGAATCAGGGGCAGAAATAGGCCAGACAGCAGCCGGGGCTGCTCTGCCATTCCCCTGCCTCAAAAGGTGGGTGGATTCACTTTGACACGCATAGGATTTTGTTTCCCCAATGCTCTTCAGGTCAGCCACATAAAGCAGAATTACTCTGGCAGTGTGCAAGAAAAGTGAATTTTCTTCCAACAGAGAAGTGAATGATGCATCGGACCAATATTTGAATCTTCCTAGCAGTCATTTGAACAAGACCAGATGATCAACCAGGGAAGAAAATAAAAGCTTTCTCCTCCTACTCCCCTCCCACTCCCAAACCAACACAACATCCCAGTCCGCTATTAGGCTTGTGGTCAGCTAGAAGTAATTCCTCACCTACCCCCACTCAGTTAATCTACTTAGAGGTGCCAGCCATATATTTTGGTTCCTCTGTATTAATCTAATCTAGGAAAATGATTCCTTAGGCCTACCCCCTTCTTCACATATATTTTTGGGGTTTGGGGGTGTAGTTCACTTCTAGTATGGAATTTTATGCAACTTCCACAGCATTCTGTATCATCAAAATTTGAAAAAAATTATGTCCAGGTAGAGCCTTCAATAAATATAATTTGTCTGCATTTAAGCCTGAAAAAGTTGTTTTGATTATGATAATTTCCAATTTGATTATGATAGATAGTTTTAGAATAGGAAAATAGAGCACTTGCAAGTACATGAAATATTTCTAGACAACATTAACTACAATATATTATTTATCAATAATACTTTTAGTAGGAATCTCCCTCTCTTCTTTCAAACCGATTTAATGTGGTATAGGGTGAGGAAACAGTCTAGTGCTTTGATTAATGTTGTTTCTACTGCCATCAAAAGTAAACTTATCCCTGATTCAGCACAATATTTAATCATGCTTTGTTGATCAGAGTATCAATATGTAAAATAACTTGCTATTTCACTTTGGAAAGTAACTTTAAACTCTTGGTGGTTGATTTTATACATCTTAGTTTAATGATTTCTACCACTCTAGCCTGTTGATGTTTAATCTGGTAATGTTTGTAAAAACAAAATTGTAATAATTAGGTAGACATTAGTACTTGATAATAATGATTATTATGTTAAAAATCTATTTTGTATACCAAGTCTTTGAAGAGGTGAAGATAATAATACCACTATATTCTATAGCCTTGTTCCTTCAAGAAGACCTACACTGGTTCAATGATCTGCCCATGTAGTTTTGTTTGCAGGCTTGGGGCCTAAATGTATGGTATGATATCTGTGTATGGATCACTTCTTCACTGAAATGATAATTAAGACTACTACTCTCTAAAATTGTGATCGGAGTTAATGTGCAATAGCCTAACATTCTATTGATCGCCTAACATATCAAGATTTAATTGTAGAATTTCTTTAATTAACAGATGATAAAAAAGGGCTTTCGAGATATACTGGCACAAATGGGCATCTGTCTAATTTCCGTAGTGATTACTCAAATCAAGCAGGCACTGAAGAATTTGTCTTCTTTTCTGTGCCCCATTGGAACTTAGTATCATTTTTTAGAAGACCAAACTGTACTTAATTGCCTTCACCGCAGCACATTTTGGAATATTCTCTGCCTGAATCTCAGTTGTGGGGTATATTGTTCGGTGACCAATTGTTCACATTGTTTGCTACTTTGAAGTTAAAACCTGAAGTCCTGACACAGGCAATGATGTAAAATCTGTGTGGTGATGAATCTATAACATTCAGTGGTAGTTCTTCTGAAAGCCCAAAGGAGCAGAAGCTGAGAGTGATTTTTAGGGCTTAGTGAATGTTGTGAAAATAAAAATAAAATAAAATGAAATAAAAAACCATGGCATTTTTACACAGAACCATTCAGACACTGACTATTCTTTTGGAGTTTGCTTTGTAGTTTTCAAGTTTACTGGCAAGAATGTTAAACAGTGAAAAAATATGGTCTAAATCAAATAGGAATTATGTTGGGGAAGTTGCATGTCCTGTGGCATGCTAGATGATTACAGTAGATGATTTCAAACAATGATTACAGTAGTCCGACTAGATGATTACAGTAGTCCCTTCTGGCCTTAGGATCTGAGTCTGTGAAAACCATGAATTTTAAATTAACATGGAGACTTTCACCTCTGAATTTTTAAATGGGATAGTTCTTGTTGCTAGTGTTTGTTATCTAGCTTCAACTGAAGAAGCACAATATTCCCAGTGTCATCAGATGCACTTTGCTAGAATGGTGGCTGTGTTTTCTTTTCTTTTCTTTTCTTTTCTTTTCTTTTCTTTTCTTTTCTTTTCTTTTCTTTTCTTTTCTTTTCAAGAAGACCTAAGCAAAGAAGGAATATGTGTCTTGCTAATACACACGTTCATCTACTATACTGTTAGACAATCCATTTTTAATTAACTGTGTCTACTGGGTACAGTAGGGGTTCAGAAGAAAATTCCAATATTTGATGCTGTATAGCAGTTTTCACTCATTAAACATAGGTTTTAATTTAACCTACCTCCCTCTTAATGAGGCATAATGAAGTGATATATAGGTGATGTCACTCTGGATATCATTGATCAGAATGTTGATTACTTGGAGAGATTTTCTAATTATCTGGAAATGTAATCAGTCTCAAGATGCAGCCCAGATGACGGTTCAGACAATAAACACTTCAGAGGATATGCCTGGAGAAAGTTACTAGCATAGTGAGGGGCCAAACATTTAATAAGAGGGTTTGCTTAAAAAATAAATGCACCTGCCATGCCCCCCCCCAATCTGTGTTATTTTACAGTACTTGTTCTTTTATTCTAGATTCATATGCCCTAAACTAGCAGTAAACATTAAAGGTGTGATCCAGTGCTTCTTTAAGTCAATGGAAAGGCTTCCACTGTACTGTTCAAGTAAATAGTGGTCTTTTTTCAGAATACTGGGAAAAGATATGAAGGGAGGGGGCCAAATCCTCACCTGATGTAAATCAGCCCCCTCCCCCAGAATACCTTTCATTTTAAAATGTGAGTATTCTTTGTATCATCATGGAAAGCCAGAATGTAAATATTTGAATGAATATACCCATATTTGATTGAGTTGGGGTTGGTTCTGATTGAACAGGGGGTTGGACTAGATGACCTCCTGAGGTCCCTTCTGTCCCTAACCTTCTTTGATTCTGTGTTTGTGCAAAATGAAGGTTGCAGTTTAAAGTACACCAAAATAACAAAAAGTAAACATCATGCATTTCCAAATAAGGGTGACTATGTCCGTGGCAACATATGCCTTGTGAGAGTGTATCTTTTCCTAATAGTCTAATACAGTGGTTCCCAACCTTTTCTCTGCTGTGGCACACCTTGATACCTTCAGATTTTTTGAGGCATACCACTATTAAAGAACTCACAAATATTCAAATTAACTTAAATTACTTATGAATATTCATGAACCATGGCGCAGTGTTACAGAAATGCTGCTATGTAGGGTAGTAGGGGTAGCAGAGCAGGGGAGGTCAGGAGTCGTGTGCAGGGGCAGGAGTGAGTGTGGGGAGCAGGGCAGGGCAGGGGTGGCAAAAGAGGCCAACGGGAGCCATGTGGGGAACAGCACAAGGGTGGCAAGAGAGGAAAGAGGAAGGGAGAGCAAGAGTGGCTTTGTGGGGGGGGCAGGGGGAACCTGGGGAGTGGGAAGGTAGGGAAGGGGAGCATGGCGCAGCATCCACTTCCACCTTCTCCACAGAGGTTCCCTGCCACCCAGGACAAATCCTCACCCCTCTGCTGCTCCCTCCCACCCCAGTGGGTCCCGTCCTCCCTTCCCCCAGCCCCCTTCTGCCTGTGATGGACCCTCCCATCACTGCAGGGGCCAGAACTAGTCCTCCAGCCCCCAGCTACACCCCCAACACAGCCAACCCACCCCCCATCTACAGCCACCCCACAACCCCAGCTACACATCCTCTGCTACACGTCCACTCCCACCCACCTTTGCTGCACACACATACCTACCCCACACAAACCCCAGCAGCCCCCCCCAAGCCCTTACCCAGGCTATTTGCAGGCTGGCTGACAGGAGCTGCTCCACCCTGCAGGGAGAGATTCACACACTCCTGGCCTCGGGCAGCAATCTGCTGGCTCGGCTTAAGATGGACCAGGGTTTTAAGGTAAAGCCACTGAAACTCTGCGTTCCCGCTGCTCCTGCTATTTTTAGGGGATGCCCTGGAACTCCTTCCTTTATTTTTTTTTTGGGGGGGGAGGCTGCCTGCCTACAACTAGGGGACCCTGGGCTGTGTCCTGGTGCCTTCCCCCTTACTTTAACCCCTCTCTTTTCCCAGCTCTGCACAGCCCACGTGGCTGGGGTGAACAGGGAGGGAACTCCAGCTGTTGGGGATACTCATGGCACACTTGTTGGGAGCCACTGGTCCGGTATCATGTAGTTTTTCTGTAGCTTTGGGGGGGTAGGTAGAGGGGAAAGATCAAGAGATTTGTCCAATGGTGCACAGAAAATGAGTGTCATGCAAGTCGATCAGTTTTGTGTCTCAGGTGCGAAGTAGGGCATTGTTTTTTGTAGCTGTACTTTATAGACATGAAGAACATTATCATCACAATACATAAATAAAAGTTGAAGCAAGATGCCTAATAACTGCTGCTGTGTAGTGGATAAGATTCCAGAGGTCTAGGGTCCATTCCTGTTTGAGTAACACACTTCCATTGCCACTGAAGTTTAAAAAAATGCAGGACATTTTTGTAGAAAACAATGTTAAACTTAAAAAAAAAATGGTCAGCTACTGAATTTTCTGTATGGTGATTTTTAAATATCTCAGTGTCCAAGTTTTCCCCACCCTTGAAATAGAGAAAATACTAAAACCAAGTTAATGGGACAGCATATGTTTCATTAAAGATTTGATCCGATGCCCAGTAAAGTCAATGACAAAACTTCCATTGACTCAGTGGTGCAGATTAGACTCTGCTTGTGTATCGAAGGTTCAATCCAAAACCCATTGAAGTAAATGGAAATATTCCCACTGACTTCAGTGGGCTTGCTCAAATCTCTATTGTAAATGCATGTTATTTCTTATGTCTTCATCACTGGATCATTTCACACTCATTTCATCTATGCCCATGTTATCTTACTGCTCCTTAAAGAAAAGCATTTCATGGCCAACTTTAAAAAGTCACTTAAAATGGGGATAGTGTAGGGTTTGGGTTGTGGGTCTCTGGGTGTTTTCTTTTTCTTTTCCTTATAGAAAAATGGCTGGGCTACTTTAGCTCAAACTTTCCATAGCAATTCAGCTTTAGACTGAGCTGACACATATGAAAAGATGTTTCATAAAATAAAAAGCATCTGAAATGATGGGTTAAAATGGAGAGAGAAAGTGTGTGAGGTATATCTTTTATTCGAGCAATTTCTTTTGGTGAGAGATACAAACTTTTGAGCCACATAGAATTGTTGTTCAGGTGTGGGAAAGGCACTTTGAACATCACAGCTAAATACAAGTTGGAACAGATTGTTTAGCACAAACAGTTAGCACATATTGTAAGAGACTACTCGAGGTAGAGTTGTACTTCTGCAGTCGTAGAACAAAAAGCAGGAGGCAGTGGGTTGCAGGTTGTGGTAATAGAACAAAAATTCAGTGTCTCTGCTCAGTCCATGATTTTTAGTGTCTAATCAAGTTATGAATTCAGACCCCCAGGCCTATCTTTTCAAAACATCATATAGATTTCCTTTGAGAGTGAAGACTCATATGTCAGATGTGGAGTGATCGCTTTGTGGAAAGTGTTCACGTACAGGTAATAAAACATTTTTGTTTTTATCATTTTCCTGTGTGAGTTCATTACAGAGTGTACTAATTGTCTGGTTTCACCCACATAATTGTTATTGGGCATTTAATGCATTGGATGAAGTCTATCATGTGTCAAGCACATCTAGGATCAATGGATCTGGAAGAGTCTGGAGTGTTGATCGTTGTAGCAGAAAAGATCTATCTCGAGATTTTGAGTCTGGGACTCTTTGAGTTGGCGTGTCCTGGTCTGTGAAGAGGTTGCTTCTCCTGAGGTGTTTGGGGAGGTTGTGGGAGCTCTTTGAAAGCCAGAAATGGGGGTTCAGGATAGATTTCTTTTAGGATGGGGTCCCATTAAATATGAGTTGTAGTTGTTTGATGGTGACCCATGTGGGTTGGTTGGTGACAAGTAGTGGTATGTGATCTCTCTTGCCAACAGCAGTTGGCCAATAAAAGAGATTAGTTCATTCACCTTATCTATCTAAAATCCTAGGACCAACAAGATCATGTGAAAACTTGTTTTATAACTTTAGTGGTATCTATAGCAGTTGCTATCCAAATATGTCTATGTATCCAAGCACTTCGACTGATGCTCATCACAGTAGAATCTTCTGTATGTGGTATAATAAAATCCTATCTAAATATCAGTCTTTAAAACATGATGACATCAAAATCATAAAATCTCTTAGTTGAGGTCTCTGAGTCAAGAAATAGTTAAGATGATGATTAGCTAAGATTGACGGTATGGATGTTGTGTACGAAATTCCAGAACGGTTTGGGAAGGGTTATTTTTTTCCCTTCAGTACACGTACACAACACAGCAGGAGTTCAGCACCTATTCCAGGGTAGATTTTGGCACAATGTGTGTTCTGTGATTGCAGACTTTAAAGAGAACACGAAAACTTTTGCATAGAACTTTCTATAAGGACGGCTCTTTGCTATTTATTTTCCAAACTCTGATGAACTAAATCAGGGGTTGGCAACCCCGTGCGCCCATGCCAAAAATGGCAGGGGGGCTGAGCCTGAGCTGCTGCTGCCAGGGGCAAGTGCCGCTCCCAACCCTGACCCCTGGAGACCACCTGCCAGGCAGGGCCATCCCTGGGGGAGGCAAGAGGGGTGATTGCCTGGGCCTCATGGTTCTGGGGGCCCTGCGCTGTCCTGCCAAGCAGGTACGGGGGACTGGGCTAGCTGGCCAAACGTGGTGCCCAGCTCAATGCACCTGGACTTCCCCCGACTCCTGCGAGGTGTGCTGCTTTCGGCTCTGTGCTGGAGCAGTGGGGAGGGGGCAGTAGGCAGCGTGGGGCCCATATGGCTGCCCCCTGCCCTGGCCGCACTGCCTCCTGCCTCTGCCCTGCTCTCTGGCACAGAGCCAAAAGCAGTGTGAATTTGGTGGGGGGCAAGACTGAGCGTGCTGAGCTGGGCCCCATCTTGGGACAGCTGGTGCAGGGGCGAAGAGGCCTGCCTTGCCCCCCCTCCACTGCCGGGTGGGTGCTGAGCAGGGACCCCACAAAGGGAAATTCGCCCAGGGTCCTGCACCCCCCTAGAGACAGCTGTGCCTGCTGGTCCTGGCCGGCCCTGACCCTGACCCCTTGGAGGCCACCTACCGTTGACAGGGATACGCTGACCCTGGAGGCCTTTGGCCCTGCTCCCAGCACCCACTGAGGGTGCGGTGGGCAGGGCCGACACGGGGGTCGGCAAAGGTTGCTGACCCCTGAACTAAATGAAGCACTCTCTGGGCATAAATGTGTAAAATACATGTTTCTTTACAGAGAGTAACAAGAAAATGCATTTTTCTGTGGTGGCTCTGATATCTATAACTGAGCTTAAAGGGCAGCCCACACTGTAAAATTTGTTTTTTTCCATTACATCTTGTCCTCTGATGCATATAAATTAAGTATTCACAGCTATTCTTTTTCTGCTCTCCCAGTGAATTCTGTTCCCTGTGTTTCAGTCTTTGAGGGTCTAATCCTTCATTTCGCTCCACACTGGAGAAGAGCTCCAACACTGTGGATTCAATTTCAAGTTCAGAGTCTTTGATTTTAGGCTTCTAAGTGCATGGGCCGTCTTCATTTGCTGCCTCAGAGAGCACTGAGCTTGTTATCAGAACTTCAATGATAATATAATAATAATAATGGATGTTAATAATAACTATTTTTGCTCTTACTGTTGTTTACTGCTATAGGACCTAAAAGTCCCAGTCATGGATCAGAACCTTATTATTCTATTATTATTCTAGGAAAACCCCTACTTCATACAGTGCATGGGATTTTAAATTGTACATGGCTGCAAGGAGAGTGGTAGAGTGGGAAATAACTCAGGAGTCTTAAAGATTACACTCCACCTTATTTTGTTATTGCTTCATTATTGTCTAATCTACCTATATATATGACATACATCATCATGGAAAGAAAAAGTCAACAAAAATGTCACGTGGGTTGGTCCAGGAGGAAGTGGAAGGTATAGTAGCCAAGTCTGAAAGTTGATTTGCTTGTATGCAACTTTTTCTAAACAAATATTTTCTTTATAATATCCAATTGCATAGCCCTCAGTTATAGACTGACTTGTGAAATTTCATTTTAGAAAATAAATCTCATTTAGGATTATATGACTTTATACATGTCTGAATTCCAAAAAGGACACTGTCAAGATAGTTACGTTCAAACTTTAAACAACCTGAAAATGCCTGATGTTAATGTAAAAGTTCTCTGTGGTTGTACAATCTATCATCTATCTGAAATGCAAGCGTTGCACTGCTTTTTTTTTTTTTCCCACATTCCAGAACTGACCTGCCAAAAGCAAAACCAAGTTCTGAGCTATGGGTTATTTGGTTTTTGTTTTTGTTTTTTTCTGTACATGCAATGTGACCCTTTGTACTTATGTTACTTATTTCTTCCTAGGACACAACTATAAGGCTAGTATCATAGATCCAGTTATAAGTCACCCAGTCATGACTGTGCTCCTTGTATTTATTTTGTTGATCATTGATGCCATTCACTAGAAATTGCACTGCTTGCCCACTAAGATACGAGATCTCTGTTATGCAGAATGCTGAGTCCACTGTTCCCTGAGCCCACAAAATCCCACATGGCAACAATTTTAATGTCTGTGGTTCTCTGTGTTACAAGACTACCACATAGGGATGTCTTGACAGGAATACTAAATGTGTTGAATATGGCTCAGGCTGTAACTGTGGACAAGTATAAAAGGTCTATTTTATATCTAATCTATAATATGTTCTGCACGTGCACTCATGTTAACTAAGAGCAGCAGCTAGCATATTGGGAGTGTATTAGTGTAATGAAGAATAGAAAGTGACCTAAGGAATGAAAGCTCATGTCATCAGGGCTTTGTACATACTCCTCCAGCCCAAAGGCTGGAACAGCGGCTGCTGTCATTTGTGCCCTCTAAGAGCATCTGAGGTACAGATTAGCCCATCCCTTGTAAGTCTTGTCTGGTTACAGCAGAGCCACTGCAGAATTCTGGTTGGGTAGAGACGTGAATTGCACCAAATGAGTAAAGTAAAATTATTGATATGTAACACCTCCACTAAGGGTTAAGTTAAAATTATCATCTATAAATTGTGCTGCTATAAAGAAATATAATCAACAGTACTATATTAGAGAATATTGGTAGTGTTGACAATAACATTGGATGAATTCAGTGCTGATGACTCCATAACAGATTTTAACTCTTTCATTTGTGAAGGCCAGTTACAGTAGAGGACATTTTGTTATGATTTCAATGGAGAAATAATTTGCAAGGCATATTTATAGCCTGATTCTCGCTTCACTTACAACAGGTTTCCATTTATTTCAATGAAGTTACCTTTTATTTATCTCAGTGTTAGTGGGATGAGAATCAGCTTTTTAAGTACCTATTACTGCAGATACCCTTCAGGGAAACCAGAAAAAATGGACCTTAACTAGGAAATCCCACACTATAAAAGACATGCCTGCCCACAGTTCTGTAGGACAATCATTCTGATTTCCAAATATGTCTTCAAATATGAAGTTATTTCTATTTCTTAGACTATAATGGTACCTTGGAGAGTAGTTGGATGTTGAAGGTTGCCTGCAGAGCTGATTAGAGGAGAGGCTTATTCATTCATTAAAATTTAGTTACAACTGATTTGGGCCATTATTATTTGAGGGATTGAGTCTCCCCTTCCCCAGGTTACATCACAGCCTGATTTTATAGCTCCTCTGGTTCAGAAAGGTAGGGCTTTGTACAGAAATTCTTTCCCCTTTGGTCTAAAGGAGATGCTTTTGCTAATTTTGAAGACAAATTTGAAAGCTCATCCCTTCTCTTGGGCTTCTCCATATGGAGTGGAGTGGTGATTTTGAAGTAGGACTGAAAGGTTTTATTATTTATAGTGACTTCAGATTGATACATAAGTTCTACTGTGCAGTTATATTATGGGATATTATGATTTTATGTAATATTATCTCATGTGGATTTGTGATGGGGTGTACTGCACGCTGGTTCTGAGAGTGGATTTAGACCAGGAGTGGACAGTCAGCCGGTCAGTCTGCAAATGGGGAAGATGGCAGGCTGTGTGGAAGATGTTAATTAGAAAGAATCTCATCTGTGAGGGAACAAGAAGTGTGGTAGGTGGTTTTGAGGAAAGAGAACACAATGGCTGGTAAAATCCCAGAACTTGATTTTTTACTATAGGGCTTTGAACTGGGAGCAGAGCAGACCTGGGTGCAGAGTACAGAGCAGGCCTGGGTTTTCCTGCCATTTATGGCAGAGCAGTATTGTTGGAGGCAGTTAATAGGAAGACTTCCAGAGTCATAGACTCTCAAGTCAGAAGGGACCAATATGATCCTGTAGTTTGTCCTCCTTCACAATGCAGGCCACAGAAACTCCCGCACCAATTCCTGTAATAAACCTCTATTCTATGGCTGAGTTATTAGAATCTGCCAGTCATGATTTAAAGAATTTAAGGTACGGAGAATCCACCAGCAAGTGAGCCATGCCCCATGCTAGAGGAAGGCGAAAAATCCCCAGAGCCTTTGCCAATCTTTCTATGGGGAAAATTCTGTCTTGACCGCAAATATGGTGATCAGCTAAATACTGAGCATGTGGGCAAGACTCACTAGCCAGACACAGAAGAAAGGATTCTATGTAATAACTCAGAACCCACTCTATCAAACGGCCCATCTCAAGCCATTGGCATATCTACCACCAGAAGTCAGAAGCAGTCTTTTCCCAAACTAGGCTGTCTCATCATATTATCCCCTCCACAACTTATCAAGCACAGTTTGAAAGCCAGCTAGGTTTTTTGCCTGCACAAACCCTAGGAAGTCTTTCCAGAACTTCACTCTTCTTATGGTTAGAAACCTTCATCTAATTTCAAGTCCAAACTTGCTGATGGCCAGGTTATATCCATTTCTTCTGCTGTCCACACTGGTGCTGAACTTAAATAATTCCTCTCCTTCCCTGGTATTCTGGGGAATGTAGTATTTTTCTGATGTATCTATAGAGAACAATCATCTTCCATCAACCTTCTTTTGATTAGGCTAAACAAGCCAAGTTTTCCAGCCCTATGATTTGATTTGATTTGATTTGATTTGATTTGATTTGTTACTGCACAAGAGACAAAGTCAGGACAGCTATCCGACTCTGCTTGTGCAGAGACACTTTGCCCTGACCTACGCTTTGGAGGGATTTTGGCAGCAGTGGAAGAGAGAGATGCAAGTTACTTAAGATAATTTGTGTATCTCCCTTTGCCTGGCTGATACTTACTTACTGCAATGTCTTCAGTGTGCTGAGTTGACAAGAAATGCCTTCCTGTCACTATGCTACTTCCCATCACTATGCTATTTGCCAGGGTGGTCTTCAGGAATTGAATATCTGATCGACTGAGTGGATCTTCACAGACCCGCTCAATCAGTTGGGAGGATTGATCTGACAGTGGCAAATTTGTCACCATCGGTGAAGACAAGTCCTATGTGGCTGTCCCTTCCAAAAGTCTCTCAGTGTGACTTGGCCAGAGGGCTGAGTCGTAAAGCAGCCATATTGTGATTCTGAGGGAGAAGAGAGCAGCAATAAGGGAAGACCAGAAAGGGGGCACTCACTCAAGTGGAGCTAATCCACAGAATCACAAGGAGGAGGTTCCCACCCAATAAGGAGTAGAAAACCCCATGACACAATTATATTATAAAGCGCCTTGGTTGGAAGATCCCCTGTACTTTGAATTAATCATATTTACTCTTCCATTTGTTAATATGGCTGGAGCTCAGATGAGAGCACTATTACTTTTAAAACAGAGATATAAGTTATTTGAGTTAGCTTCTTAGACATAAAGGAAGAGATGGTCTTCAGACCTCCCGCACCTTCATATCTCTAGCTGATCTCTGTTAATTGCAAATTACTGGGAAGTAGTATCTCTGATATTACCCTAGAGAGGAAGGAATATAAATATATGAGCTTGACCTCAAAGCAGCAGGATAAATCAGTGTCACTCTTTTCTATATCTTCCTGTCCTACATGAAGGTATATATTTTTGCCAAAAGTGTAGCAGAAGCAATTGCACAAGCTGTGCTTTCTTTGTTATGTCTGTTTTTCATAACTTTTGAAAGTCATCATAGAATGACTTCAGTTATCTGACACCAGTAGCAGAAGCTGTTATGTCCTTGTGTCCTGTTTGGATTGAGCCATTTATGGATGAAGGAGATGCACACACACACTAGGAAGAATTTTGGCTGCATCCACAGAATTTATGGATGTGAAGTGTTTGACTATAACTTCTATTGTATATGCTGGAGCCACAAACATATGAGGAGTGAATGTTTTTGTCAGCACTTAGGTGGCTACTGAAAACTTATTTACATAAATTCTAACTGATTATTTGATACAATAAGCATGCTGCAATTTTTTAAAATAAATCACTTTTAATAATTACTATCAGTTCTTAATAATGTTGAGTGGTGCATGGCTATGCTTTGAGGGCTTAGTTAATGGCTGCTTCAGAAATTCAAGAAATCTGTCACAAGAGGCTCCCAAATTAATATAATGAAAGCACTGTTAAAACATCATTTTGATACCTGCTCAGCATGAGAGCAACATCATATGAAAATTTGAGTGCTGTATTCTACATGCTGCCTACTGTGGCCAACTGATATGGGAAGATCTGTTTAGCACCATAAAACGACTATTTTTGAGAAAGAGAAGGTGTAGAAAACATCTAATTATCTACTTTCTGATAGAAAACAGGTAATGTTTCAATGTGAAATGCAAAGCACATAAAGCAGAGTTAGCAATTCTATACCAGTATTCAAAGTCTAGACTCTTTAGAGGCGCTCATACTAGAGACCTTCCTCCTCTGCTTTTTCAGTGCTGTTTTGCTTTCCATTCTTCTCTGTTCCATTTTTGTTTTACTCAGAAGAAAAATTGTGAAACTGATAGGAGAATCATTTCCTTTCTACCTTTCTTGTGAGAATCAATGATGTCCAGCTGAGAATATAGTGGGAGGTGAGATTAAACTTTGTCAACACCTGCCGATAAATCTTTTGGAAGAGACTCCTACTCTTGGTTCATAAATAGCTATTGTATTTTCTCTTTCTCCTGCTGTACTTAAATGCTCTTTTCCCCATCCAGTGAAAAATTAATACATTCTCCTTTAACTATGTTTTGTATTTAAATCTGAGCAGTTTGCTGTGGTGAGTGCATAGGACATAGTGTTGATGAATGACCAGGAAGATATCCCTAACTGGGAAAACAAAGGCAAGTGTGTGATAGAAACAATAGATTATAGATCATGATGGGAGTGAAACATACGTTTTACTTCTATCTTTGCATCTTCCAGCAGCAGGGAGAGTTGTAGTGATTTTTCGTTTTTACACCTGAAATTTGGCCCATCTGTTGGTTTTGTGTCTGTGATGTCAAGCCTTGCTCTTCTGAGATTCACCAGGGACATCTTTGTGCTCTGTATCTTTGGTTTCAAAAAAAGTATCTGCTGGCAGACACACGTGTGATGTTGAAGCTACAGTAGAAAAAATAGTTATCTGTAACTCTCTAATGGCTTTTGTTTTTTCTAGGTATATTTAACAATAATAGTTGCTGGAGGCAGAGCATGTAAGGGAATTTACTTCTGGAGCCATATGTACAGCAGGATACAACGTCCTGCTTAGCTACCTCAGAGGGCATGAAAGGGAGAGCATCTGCGAGACTGATGCTGAAGATGGGGTTGGAGGTAAGAGTGCTTGGCTATCACTTGTCCTCACCCCAGCTAGCTGAGTAATTAGGATATCTTCATGGAGAGTGGATTTGGAAAGCACAAAATGGGCCCAGCTTACCTCTTTGTTACTACTGTATTACACTGGTGTTACTCCATTGAAACTGAGTAAACAGCTGTAATGCAGAGGTTACTCAGGCTCAATGGTGAATGTTAGGGATACTTTCTGTGTAATCTTTTGGCTCCCAAATTGCAGAGAAGTTTGCTGAGTTGGACTTTTACAGTTACTATGTTTAGATCTCTTTTAATATAGGGTTTTTTTTTTCTTCTTCTTTAAATTAGGGGCTTTTGACATAGTTCTAGAGATCTATGCCTGTTTTCTTCCCTTTTGGTTCTTACATAGTCTCTATGGTTAGCAACTCTTCATCTGAAGCAGACTGGCTGAGGAGTCATTTCACTGGCCATCAGTAACGCTCTGTAACATGTAGAGAATATATGCGTTATTGAGATGGTGATACTCCCTTACATAACATTTAGGGTGGTATCTTTCTTCCTCAACCCTGTGGCTTCAAAAGCAATGTTTAAAAAATTCATCTTCTACATGACAGCACATCACAATATGACATAACTGCAGGGGCAGCCCAAGTTTTGAGTATTTTGAATACATCTTGCTTCTAGAGCAAAAATAAAATTGTGTCAAAATGCTTTTTGATATTGTGCATTCCATCAGTATCACTTTCTTAAATGTCCCCCTATTTAGCTCTCAGTAACTGTTTTCATTTTTCCTGGTTTCCGTAGTCATCAGTCTCTTGGCTGTGACTTGGATAAGTTTTTGAGGTAGTCTTCCTCTTTGTTGTCCATATCTGTTCAGCTTTTCGTGTTTCATGTTTTCTCCTTCCAACCAGACTTCAGAGATTTCTTAATCTTTGCTAGTGCTCTTTCACATCACTCTTAAAGTAGCCCTGCCTAACCATAGTATTGAACTTTAGATGCCTTTTGATTACTTTTGGCATATGTAGGCTACAGCACTCCAGATTGTGCAATGCCTAATACCAACAGCAGTTCTATTTGTTATGGAAGGGAACTGCATTTCTTCATTTTGTGTCAAAGAATTTGTGAGCATTCCTAGGTCTTATTCAATGGAGCTAGGAGCCCTCATTGTAGAAGCAGAACCAACAGCATCTTCACAGTATTAACTGAGGTAGTAGTCAGCATCATCCAGGGCCTTATTAGAAGCATAGTAGAAGATAGATTCAAGTTGGACTTCCTACCTATATTCTTCACTCCCCTATTATCACAGAAGGGAGGTGTAAGGTGAGGATTGTGTGTGTAATTTTAAATTGTGAAAAGCAAGTATATCCTTGTTACAGTGTACACAATCAGTACCAACAGTATATATATTTAAATTCTTCTGTGCTATTTTTACTGTGCATGAAAGGCATTACAGCAGAAACTAAACCAAAAGCTTACTACCTGTCTCACAAACTCATATCAAAAACTTCTCAGAGTAATAGCCTAAACTACAGCAGTAACAGTATTTATAAATTGCCTTCAAGTTCCCCTTGCTAAAGTGCTTTATTCCATGTTCCTTCCAGCTTTCTTCTCTCTGCCTAAACTGCCAAAATGAACCAACTGGTGTTTATTATATAAGGTTTGAGTCTTCAAATAAAAAAAAAATGCTAGTTTACTGTATACTTAATCCTAAGGTATTAATAAATCAAGAGTTTATTATATAACTACATACAGTTGGTAACTTTGTGAGATGCTTGTTAAAATGATAATTTTGATCCATTTAGAAAAAAAATCTGACAGATTCCTACACAGATTCTCTTTTTCCTTTTCTGCTGCCCACGGCTTATTTTTGTGTTTGAGTAGGGCTCTGTATATTCAAAGATTGCCTGTTTGAGAATTAGATATATATATTTTTACAATGGTGTTGTAGCAATTTTATCATGTGATGGTATAATTTACTTTTAAGTAGTTGAATGGCATTATAATAAATCCAGTGTGACTCATGAAACTTGAATTTCCAAATGGCCATTTACCTGAATGTAGTAGATGGAGCATGCTGGGAATGAAAAGGAGCTGATTGGCCTGCTGAGCTTGCAATAGCTCAGAGTCAGCGGATGGACTTACCCATCCTGGCTAGGGAAACCTTCTTTAGAGCCCCCTGGCTTCTGAGTGTAAGAGTTGCAAGAGGAATAGTCACCTGCAAGGAAGCCTGGACATGTTACAGCTGTTGTTTCTTGTTTGTTGTTTTGTTTTGTTAAAAATCTGGACATTAGGGTTTTTTTTAAGCACCTCCTCACTTTGTCTTGCTTCTTATTGTACAACCTTGATGTTATACTGTATCACATAGTGATTATTCCAATTGAGTTCTTACTTGCACTCTAATGTGTAGAAATCTCTTCCAGCTTGTATCTGTTTGTTGTATCAGAGTTCTGAAAACCAAACAAAAGTTTTGCGCACAGTGTTGTGATGACTGTTATTTTCTAAGTTGTGCCTTGTTCCCAAAACCTTATGCAGTTTTATGCAATACTTTTTACCTTTGCTTAAGAATAACTTAAAAGAAAAGGTCTGTACTGCTCAGATCTTATAGTATGTAGAGTTTTAGTTGAATTTACTATAATAGTAGTATTTACAAATTCAGTGTTTTAGACTTTGTGAATATGCAGAATTGATTGGTTTGCAGATGTCTTGGCAATTCAGTATAGGTATGGAATGAAAATTTTATTTCAAAGATGTGAATTTTCTTTTGAGTGGATTTTTAAATCTTAATTTTAATTTGTGATTGTATGAGCAAACTCAGAAATTACACGCAAACATTTGTGCCTACAATCTGCATATGTGTAGATGAACATGATGACTCTACAGATCTGGGCCTTGCAGTGTGCGTGCGTGCACGTATCTCACTACTGTATGTGGTTATTTTAACCTACAAATAATTTTCTGATCGCTAAAAGTTCTGTCAGGTTTTCAGACCTTTATTTACCTTCCTGTTGTCAAAGCAATTTTGTTTTATGGGTTTTTGCTCAGCCTGCTTCTGATAACTTTGCTACTAAAGATTCCCTACCCACCCACCTGCATTTTACAAAATATGCTTCTAGTATTTAATGTGCTTAATCAGTATTGTTTGTGTTCAGTGTTCAGTTGCAAGATTACTTCCTTTGGTTGCCTTTCTGTTGCATTATTAATTTGGTTATGTAGCTCAACTCAGCTAAGGCCACTTAAAAACATTTTCCTTGTCAGTATCTGGAAATGTAATATGGCTGTAATCAATTAGAAGAGAATGGAATGATTAAAAAAAAAGGCTGGTAGATAAATCTTAAAACCTGGAACCTATTTCACCTTGCTGAATTATTTGCAAGGAATTTGATGTTGCTAGTCTAGTTGTGAATTATAATTGAGCTTTACACAAGAGAATATCTCAATCATAATGTGTAGGTTGGTAGAACAGAGCTTTGCAATTTGATACCTGAGTTTGACAGCCCGTATGGGGGTGGGGAATCACACAAATATTGAAAAGTATATGGACGAATTTTGTATTCAGTGGTTTCAGGTACAACTCAGTGAATTTACTGCCATAATTTTCCAGAAGCATTTAGACTTTGTTTCTGGTAATAGAATTCTTATGGGAAGGTGGTGATCTCTTTGGCTGTCCTCATTGTAGAAAACTTACTTTGTTTTGTTCTTACACTGTAGACAGATTATGAACAGTTTGTGTGTTCAATAATTGATATTCAAGTTGAGTTGGTCACATGTTAAGTCTTCTAATGTTTCACCCCACTATAATGTAGGCTGCATTCACTGTAGAAGTGATGTAAAATCAGAAGATTTTGTCTAGGTGATGCTGGTTTCTACAACTCTTGTGTCCAGAACTAACTATTATTAATCCTGTTTATTATAGCAGTGCTTACAAACTTTCCAGAATAGGTCTTTATTGTAGGAGGTGCTATACAAAGGGAAAATGAGACAGTCCTTGACCAAAAATGTGTGCAGAAGAAGACAGAACAAACACAGGACAGGGAACAAGGACAAAACACAGTGTAGAATTCACGGCAGATAATTTACAGGGCATGTTTAGATTCAATCTGTGCTATTGGGTCAGATCCTCAGGTGCAATAAGTTTATCCTAGGTGCACCTTAGCAGAAATAAAGGTAAAAGTGTCCTAATCCACCTTTCTCTAGCCTGACCTTGAGTTACTTGGGGACCTACATGGCTCTGAGTAATTTAAAGCACCATTGGGAAGTATTCATTGGAAATCCCTGCTTAACCTTTCAGGAGTTCCTTCTGTTGTCTTTGTGCCTCTTCAGCTAAGGCTGAGAATCTGGCAATGTGGTTGTGGGGGGAACAATTCATTAACCTATTCAAGGTCCTACCACAGTCCAATGTGGTATTCTGCTGTAGTTTTATATCACAAACCAAAGCAATAAATAACATTTTCTTCAGTAGAAATAGTGAATTCTGTCCTTTGCCATTATGTGTACTCAAAAAACTCACTGAATGTGACTTTTCATGTACACAAACCTAGAAGAGAAGATTGATGTGATCTAGAGCTTGTAATTTTGTCAGTACCAATCAATTTTAAATGCAGCCACTAGAACATTGTGAGCCCTGGTCCCTCATTTCAAATTAAGGATGATGGTAAAATAATATTTTCTTCACTTAGATCTCTATCCTAAATTATTATCGTTCAACATCACTGAAATTTTTGTGAGGACTTATTGGGGGCTGGAGGAAGGGAACTTACTCTCAGGCTTCCAGCTCCCTGGCTGTCATCTCTTTTGGTTGGAGAGATATGCCTCACTTCTTCATGACCAGGGTATTTTCAGGATAAACAGTTCCCCATCTTACACTCTGAATTCACTGACAAAGTCATGCTGCGTGGGTGCAAGTTTCACAAGTATAAATAACCACATAAGACTCCTGTGCAATCCCATTGTATTCTTAGGATATAAGAATTAACAGAGAAAACATATTCAAAAGAACAAAAGAACCTACACGAAAGCTAAAAAACTTATCAGAGCTTACCCTTTAGTGCCTCCAATATATGTTTTGTCAGGTAAACCCCTTTGAAAAGGTCCCCTGTCCTTTTTGTGGTCACAAGTTCATTATGATGATCGCTTAGAATTAACACCCAGTCAATAAGCCAAATCCTTTCAACCTTTTCTTAAGGACTGAGGACCTCCACGAACCAGAGGTCATCTGTCTGTCAGATCAGGAAGACCTCCCTAAGTCTTTTTAAAGCTAGGCTGTTTATCTGAAACTCCTTTCTATATTTGCTGGTCCGTGGAGAATCCAGGCTGGGTCTTTGAACTGTTCTCCTGTAACAGGTGATCAGCAGAGAAAAGGTCCCTCACTCAGAGTGAAGCTTCAACAGCTGAATCCTGGGTGAGAGTTTGCAATCGCCTGTTCCTCAAGACTTCGACTTCACACGTATTGTTGCAAAAGATCAATTCTGTCCACTATATTGTTGAAAAGACTTTTGAAGTTGAGCTTATCTCTCAGGCTGTGTTTACACTTAGAACGTTAGTTCGAATTAACTTACTTTGAACTAATTAATTCAAACTAATAATGGTTAATTTGAATTAACTTAATTCAAACTAACATGACCCTACTAGAAACCCGGATCGAACTAGCATGTCCATGGAAAGGACTTACTAGTTTGATTTAGGAAGGGGACACAATGGGAAGTGTGGTAACATGGCACCCAAGAAGGGCTATGCCTCAACTCAATACATAGAAAAAGGAAGGCACTCTGGCAGGACGAAGGGCAAACCACATTAATTCTAACTAATGGGTAGTTCGAATTAACATGGCTCCATTGGCTTAGTTCAAACTAAAAAGTTTGAATTAACTGCTACTTTGAAGTTAAGCAAGGTTTTATAACTTTGAAGTAAGCTTTCATTACTTTGAACTAAGGAATGTATTAATTTAGTTTGAATTAATCCTCATTAATTCAAATTAAATTTTAAGTGTAGACACAGCCACAGACTGTTTTAATGCTACTTCTACCTGAAAAAGTTATACAATCCCAACTACAATTGCATAAATGTACAAAACCACACAAATATTTGTATTTTCAATACAATGAATCCCAAAGATATCAAAGGTAATTTTGTAAACTATAACTGAATTCATAAGATTTTCCCAGGATATTGTTGTATCTGTCAGAAATTTGTGCAGCTGTACCCACTTTTGTACATGGGCATGAGCACACACATATATCTGTATTGTTTAGGGACAGTGTGATAATATTCGCTGAATAAATTATATCAGACATTTCACAAATACCAATGAAATAATATACTGGATCTTTTTTGTTTGATCAGCTATAGTTTTGTTTCTTTACTTTTTTTACTTAAATGCTGATTAACAAAAATAAATATTTTATAGCACATTATTTGTGTATCACAATTTACTAGTGACAGCAAGGAGCAATGGTTAGGGCCTCATGTTCATACCCAGAATATTGGGTTCAATTTCACGTTTTGCTATAGAGTTCATGTGTGACCTCAGGCAAATCATTTACTACTCACTCTCATGCTCTCTCTCTGCCTCCCTTTTCTATTTGTAAAATAGAGATAATATTTAGAGTGTAAGGTCTTTCATGTACAATGTGTAAGGCAACTCATGAGACCCTCATTTCATTGCTCTTATAATGCAAATAAGAAGTAATCAAACATTTAAATAATTATTCTTGAAGCACCACTGTGTCTTTCCTTGTTGGTATTTGGGAAAGCACCAGTTCATTTGTCTATACATTTGGAATCCATAAGCTAAGCCTCTACAATATTTTAATGGGAATTGGTGGATTCTGAAGGGCTCTTTAATTCCTCCTACAGGAAGATGGAGAAGAAAAATAAATAGTAACTACACAAGTGTTTATGCTCTTTCAGGTTGCATCGAAAGTAGGCATATCAGTTGAATTCTCAGCATCCTTTAGTTTGGTTCTTACCTTTCTCTGTCTGCCTATGTCTTTCAGTAGGAAACTGGAATATGAAAAGCAGAATATAACATCAGACTTGAAATAGCAAATATATATTGGTTTAATTTGCTTTGTTCATTCAAGGATTCAAACCTTTGCAGTATCCAGAGTCCAGCCTCTCTCTCTCTCTCTCTCTCAGATGATCCCCATTGATTATACTTCCTTCTCTTTTGTTACAAGATTTGCCTCTCTGAATTCTTTGTCTATAATTTCAACAATTACAGTGTCGAGCTGAGGATCCTTTTCATTTAAAAATGCAAGAAAAAATAAAAAATGAAATGATAACCACACTTCAAAATCCTGCATTGGCTAACCAGCTTCATTTCTTCCATACCGCACCAAGTGGATTAACTAATATTTGGCACACAGAGACTTCTGTTCCTCACCATCCTCTTCTTTGTGTGTGTGTGCGTGTGTTTGTTTTTATGTGCAGGGCAGGAGAGAATTGGAAAAGATTCCCATTATGAACAAGAGGGGAAAGTTCAATTTGTGATTGACGCTGTGTACGCTATGGCTCATGCTCTCCATCATATGAACAAGGATCTTTGTGCTGATTACCCTGGAATCTGTCCGGAGATGGAACACGCAGGAGGCAAGAAATTGCTGAAGTATATACGCAGTGTTAACTTTAACGGTGAGTCCAAAGCAGTAGTATATCCATAGCACTTCAGGAGACATAAGATTTTTAACTGTAATTAGTCTTTCAATTATGCATTATTTCACTGGATTTCTTAGCAGAGGGAGTGGCCATCATTCATAGTTCTTGTTTAGCATCCATTTGATTGTGTACAGCTTTCACTGAAGCAGCGAGTTATGCATATGCATATACATATATTTCTGCCATGGGAAAAAAGCTCATGCAATAAATAAATTTGTTAACCGTTAGGTGGCACAGGACATCTTGTTTGTTTTACTGAGCTAGACTAACACGGCTGCCTGTTTGGAATTTGGGGGAAATAGGAATTCTTTGTCCCAAAGGACTTAGCGTGTCTGTCATTTTCACTTGGACAGTATTTCAGAGTAAAAGGAGCAGATTCATTTGCAGGTTTGAAAGCTACTGACTTAGACCTGCTAAGGAGAAAAATCCCATGGGGTGAAGGTTGCTGCAACTCTCTTTTCTCCAGAAGACCTGTAGTGAGTACATAGCGCAAAATGCAGTTGTGGATGTGGACAAACTGAAGTTACTTTATGATTCTGCGTGTCTGCTTAGAAACCTATGATTTATCCTCTAGATAAGGATCCCGCTAACAGTAGCACCCTGCTGATTGCAATACAAGTGTTGGAATATTAATAACAACACCTTCCTTCAGGTCTGGGAGATAGGCTTTCATATTTATACTTCCCTGTGCTAGTGTCTATAGTCTGGTCTAAATATTGTGGTTGGATTCCCTCCTCCCCCTGAAAATTTTGCTTAAAGTTTATTTATTAACTTACATATGATGATTCATCTCAGACCACTCACAGATTCAGGCTAGCTGAACAGCTACACAAGTTAGTATTACAAGTAAGCAAACAGTTCTTTTCCTCCTCAAAATTTGCCAATATATGTAACAAGACTTTTTGAAACTATCTGTCTCAGCACTCTACAAAATGGATACCCTGACTTACATATTAAAACCTCAGAGCCTAAAGTTAGACATTTAAATCCATATTTCACACTTAAATAACGGTTGATGTTCAGAAGTGCTGAATGAAAGTCAGCAACTCCTACTGAAGTCTTCACAATAGCCACTGATGCTTAGCACCTCTTAAAGTCTGTTTTGTGACTGCAAATTTCAGGTTTTTCATATTTTGCTGTGCTTTGCTGGATCAGGATTTATTTAGGGTGTAAGTGTTTAAGTTTAGGTTCATAGGGGCTTGAAAATTTTGGCTACATTTTCCACTCTTTGGAATTTACTATCTAATAAACAGAGAGTAGGAAAACAAGGGGCTAGATGACCCAGATGGAGATTATAAATCTGTATTTAATGGTATAACTCAATCAATGTTGTTCTTTTCTCCAAGTAAAGCATTGCATAATGGATACAGAGTAATAAAAGAGATGCATGAAATTTCTTTTTCCCTCTTCTTTGGATTACCAGGTGCAAGCTACTGCCAGCAACCAAATACTGTTGGATTATCAAACTGAATGGATAGAGAAAATCCTTCTTTCTTATTCCTGGCAAAGAATACCAACAGAATGTTACAAAGCTAAAATAATATTCTTTTCAAGGAAATATGATATTTTGTGTAAATTGTACTAATTTGGCCATCCTAGATTTCCATAACCGATCGTTTATATCTCTCTTCTCCAAAAACATGGAGGAAGTTTGTGGAAAGTAGTGCAGTTGAATGATCATCTAATCACTTTAAAATTGCTGAGGAAATAATCTGCTAAATGGATTTTTCCCTTTTTCCTAAACATGGAATGCCAAACTGGATTGCAGTGTTCTTAATTATAATCATTATTTAAGTATATTCAGCTTTTTATTTTAATCTGAGCAAGACTTTTTCCCCTCTAGTTGTGATTGATCAAAGCCATGTGGCATTGCTTTTATACAGCTCATAAACAGCATAGGGACTTCAACAAGATGGCAGATTATTGCGATTATGGAATTTTAAAATAATAGTTTAAAACTTTTTCTTCTCTTGACCTCCAGATAATATTCCTGGAAGCATTTAAAATGTATTTATATTATTGTTGCCATTGTTATTGTTATTATTAAGATGTCTTTTTAAGATGTATCGTTCATGTGCACAGTTTACATTTCACTTGGCGCTTTCATATTCACACCAAATAATTGATGTGTGTTTGTGCACATAGCTCCAAAGGGTTCAGTCAGATCTAAGGCTCATTGCCAAGGCTCTGGAGAGAATTTCTTGGAACCCTGTTCCCTTTCTATTCTGTGCCCCTGTCTCTTGTAAAATATTCCAGGTGCAAAGATACTATAACGTTCCATTACTGCAATCATCAGTACCAAAGTTGAAACAAACCAAGTAAGCCATGGCCTAGGTCTTCACATTGTGAGAGGCCTCTAAATATATCATAGGTAACTAAGAAAATTTATTGTAATTAAAACTAATAGTGCAATAAGGCTTTTTGCAAGATGTACATTTTATTTAGTTTTTCATCACATCTTTGCCTATGTATATATGAAAATCTAACAAATTTCTTTGGTCATAAGCTTTCATTGGCTGCAGCCCACTTTGCTGGATGCATGAAGCGGAAACTACAGTTAGGAGGTATACATACACTTGCAAGAGTGCAAAACATTACAATGTGGAGGGCAAAAACTAACAGACTCAATTCAGTTAGGGTAGATGAGACTCATTGACAACACTGATCACAATGTGAGAATGTGTGAAGAGGGACCATTACTTTTTATAATGAGATAACCATTCCAAGTCCCTACTCAGACCCAGTCAGATTTGTGTCAAGTTTGAAAATGAGTTTCAGCTCTTCAGTTTCACACTGAAGTCTGTTTTTGAAGTTCTTGTGTTGAAGAATAGCAACTTTCACGTCTGCTACAGAATATCCAGGGATATTGAAGTGCTCTCCTACTGGTTTATGGGTGTTACTGTTTTTTATATCAGATTTGTGTCCATTTATTCTTTTGTGTAGGGCCAATGTTCATGGCAGAGGGGCACTGCTGACACATGATGGCATATATCACATTAGTAGATGTGCAGGTGAGAGAGATTCACCATGTTCCAGCAATCTCCCCCCACCAGGTACATTGGCCAAACCGGATTTTGAGAATCTTGTTTTTTCTGATGAGTCAAGTAGTGTCCCATCCCACGAAAAATATACCTTCTGAAACTAACACTCACTGGGGTGAGCTTAAAATTTGCTCTTGCATCAAGGGGAGTAAAACTGGATTGCCCAACACTGAAGGAGTATAAATAGTAGAGTGAATATTCAGAACTGTTGTTGCCATTTTCACTCCACTCTGCTTTGAGATAGGACGTTAGAGGTGAATCTCTTACACACAGATGGGAAAGGCATAGTGGAAGGACTCTGTTTCCAGATGACATGGTACATTCCAAGCCCTTGTTGTTGTTACTGTCCCTGCCTTTGGAGAGCATGAAGAGCAGTCGCTTCGTGTGCTTCTGATGGTTACTGCTGTTCTGAAGAGGATCTAAAGGGAGCAGAATCCAGGCCTAAATGGCTGTGGAGTCTGTGTGGTACTTCTGCAGTCTCAGTCAGTCGGTTGAGTGCCTGCTTTCTGTGCACCTCTGAGGCCCAGAAGCCAAGTGTCACCATTTGGCCTACCCATCATTAAACTTCCGTTCTCTTTCTCGTACCAAGGCTTGTAATGAGAACAGAGAATGACATGAATCTTTTCTGCCAACTCTGTGAAGGAAAATGTGGTTTAAGCATAAAATCTTGTGTTCCAATCCTATTTTATATTTAGCTGTGCAAAAAGATCTCCTTGTAACAGTGCAGCTGAAATCATCTTGCTTTGAATGCTTCAAGGATTTTTCTCCCGTACCGCCCTTACAGACCATGTCATTTATAAAGAAAGAGCTCAAGCAATATTTTAATGACTAGAGACTGGATTTGTACTTGGAGATCAGCATGAATTCCAGTGTTGTCTCACAGTGTTGAGAATAATTTTAAAACGTCTGGATGCAGTATGGATGAGGACAAATTAGAAAGAGTCCAGCAGAGGGCAAAAAAACAATTAGGAGGCTGGTGCATATGACTTACAAGGAGAGACTGAAGGAACTTGGCTTATTTAGTCTGCAGAAGAGAAGACGGAAGGAGGATTTGATAACTACTTTCAAATACTTGAAGCAGTGCTCCAAAGAGGAGGGAGCTAGGCTATTCTCAGTGGAGACAGAGGACTGAACAAGGAGCAATGGTTTCAAACCACAGCTAGGGAGGTTTAGGTTGCATATTAGGAAAAATTATCTCACTAGGAGGGGGTGAAGCACTGGAATAGGCTGCCTAGGGAGGTGGTGGAATCTTCATCTTTGGAAATTTTTAAGGCTTGGTGGGATAAAACCCTGGCTGGGATGATTCAGTGGGAGTTGTCCTGCTTTTAGCAGGGTATTGGACTAGATGACCTCATGAGGTCTCTTCCAACTCTAATATTCTATGATTCTATGAAGATTCTGAATATTAAACTAATGATGCAACATATCTAGTTCCTCCTTCAACCAGCAATTACCTGAAAAAAAAGTATGGATTGTTTTTATATAAACTGCAACTGCTCTTCAGAACTATAGTGATTGTGAGTCACATAAGACACCTTAGCCGAACCTTATCAAGGCTCTGATACTTCTCCTGTTGCACTTTTCTTCATGTTGAGTTTTTGTGGTGATTGAGATACAAATTTTGCAAAATCAAATACATTGTGTTTTTCCAGTGAGACTTTTTCATGTGATAGGGGCATCATGTGCTGTAATTTTAGTAACTGTGTTACTTATTCACTGGGAATAGAAGATGGATTAATGTTTTATAACACCACTGAATGTTCAGGCAGCAGTGGGGAGGAGCATGTTACTAGGTTTCCAGGTTGCCTGATGGGCCTATAGAGAAATCCACTCTTACAATTCTTAATAATAGAAAAAAAAAAATTAGATTAATGTCAGCCTCAGTGCTCAAGAAAATCTTCCCCTTCACCTGTTATAAGATGAATGAAAACAATAAATAGCATCAGCTATGAAAATATTAATAATGTGCCGTAGCCTGAAGGTTTCCCAGTACCATTTCTCATTGTTTCTTATAGTCTGCATAAATAAACAGAGCACATAATAAAACACTGTAGCAGTTTTAAGATGGGCACATGAAGGCATTAGACTGTTGCAATCAAACGGTGGGCATAATGCATCAAAATATTCAGTCAGACCTACATGGTATCAAATCTGAACAAGGACAGTAGGATTTGTACCTATTTGTTGGGAGTCTGGTTACTCCACCTTTAAAAACACAGGCAACCCAAGAGATCCTGTGCTTGAATTATAAGCTGTGATGATCACAACCATCTACGATTCCTTATGCTGAGTATCTTTACCACCCAAAAGCCTTTTCACATCCTTTCTGCGAGTGGGTAGATTTCCAGAAGAAATAAATTTAAACTCATGAATGAGGATAAGCCTTGAAAATGTAGCACAAACAGCTCTACCGCCAGGGATGAATTGTTAATATAAATACATGTGAATCTTTACAGAATCACATTTAAAATGTTTGTATTTGTTATATTTGAGTTAGGGCTGGTCTTTACTGATGGCGGCAAATTAACCACTGTCAAATTGATCTCCCTAATTGACTAAGTGGGTCTGTAAAGATCCACTCAGCCAATCAGGAAGCTGATCCAGTAAAACCAGCCTTGCAGAAAGAGTAGCTCTGAGCTGAAGGGAAGGGGTTTCCCTCCACCTCAGACTACTAAAAACACTGTGGTAAGTAGGCGATAGTCAATGAGAGGGAGAAACACAAGGTATTTTAAGCACTTTGCACATCTCCCGTCCATTGCCGCCACAGTACAGACCAGGGCTTAGATATAACTCATGATGCTTCTAAGGATAGAAGCACACTGGGTGGGGTAGGTGAGCTATATAGCTCTGGTCTGGAAGAATGGTCCACGTAGAGGCCAGAAGTAGATATAATTCCATCCGGTATCATTCAGTAAAGTACTTGAGCACACATGCTTAAGTATTATCATCTGCTCAGGTGCTTACTTGAACAGCAATGCTTTCATGAATCAGGGAGTAGGCACACCAGTGGCAATAGAGCAGCTGTGATATTTAACAGCTACAATAAAAATCTGTATGAAGGAAGCCATTTGCTGAGCACAACAAGGAGTTGTATGGATCCTACAATACTGCAGAAATAGTGCTTCACATTTTTGGGCACTGTATATCGGCACTTTCCCCAACTAATTATTTACACATACACAAGCCTATCTCTTTTACAGTGACAGTACATATTCTCACTAGGAAACCTCCCCAAATCCTGACGGTTGCACTGGGCCATATTCCTGCAGGGCATTAAATTCTGTCAGCAATGTTAATGGACCCTGTCAGTGCTTTGGAGGACAGGAGTAAAATTCAAAATGATATGGACTACCTGGGAAAATGGTCTGAAGTAAATACCACAAAATTCAATGAGTGCAGATGCAAAGGGCTCCATTCGGGAAGTAACACATACCGAATGGGGAAGGACTCCCTCTGAAAGAGTTTTGAGAAAGGAATCTGGGGGTCATATTGGGTCACAACCTACATAGGAGTCAACAGTATCACACTTGAAAATAAGCAATCATTGTTCTGGGACATATTAGTAGGAGTGTTGTAAGAAAGGCACAAGCAATAATTCTTCCACTCTACTCTACTTTGATTAATCCACAAGTAATGTATTGTGTCCCATTGTGGGCCCCACATTTCAGGGACAATATTGACAAATTGAAAAAAAAAAAAAGGCCAGAAAAGAGCAATGAAAATGATTAGAGGTCTAGAAGCTATAACTATTAAAGGAAGATTGAAATAATTGGATTTGTTTAGCTTGGAGAAGAGCAGGTGGGGGGAAAAGATAACATAAAAGTACAAAAAAGATTATTAGAAGGAGGAAGGAAAAACACTGTTCTCCTTGAGTCCACGGATAGGAGAATAATCAATGTGCTTAAATTGAAGCAAATGGTGTTTAGGCTGGACATTAGGAAAACCTTCCTAACTGTCGTGATAGTTAATCAGTTGAATAAATTTCCCAGAGAAGTTGTGGAATCTCTACCACTGGAGATTTTTAAGAGCTGGTTAGATAAACAGCTGTCAAGGATGGTCTAGGTAATCCTTGGCTAATGCCATAAGTACAGGGGACTGGCTTAGATGACCTTGCAAGGTCCCTTTGAGTCTTACTGTTCTAGGAGTACCACTACCAGCTGCAGAGAGTCACACTACTGACTTGTGTTTAACAGCCATGGAGGGAAAAGGGGCTCTTACTCCTCAGCACACTGCTGTCATTTTACCTTTATAATTTGTAGATTCCCTTTAAAAACTAGATATCAGCCTAGTCTGGAGATGTGAAAAACCAAAGTTCTATACATTTTCTAGGGCTGCTTTAATCTAGACTCTTGACATGCACCAGTTTTATTCTGCATCTGTTTAGAAGGTGAGGGAAAAATCCTACTTCTATGTGTGGACATGTGTGTATGTGAGCAATGCTGTAAGTGAATTTCTGCCAAATTTATGGGACAGATCTTCAGGTGGAGTAAATTTACATCAGCTGAAGATTTGACCCTCTAATGTGTAAAATCACCCATTTGTTTGCATTAATGTGTTTGTCTGATTGAGTCATGTATGCTCAGAAATACTGATGTGCATTGTGGGACGCTAGGTTAGGCTCTGAACTGTATTCTTTTGTCAGCTGTGGCAACGTGTAGCTTGGTTAATCATATCAACTCTTTCAAAAATTATAATTAGCTGAATTTGTTTACCATTTTTGCTGACTTTTGAAAGGAATTTTGAATTATAACCATTATACATTTAAAAATGTTTTCCCACCATAAATGTATTCCAGTTGTGTGAATCTGTAATGACAATTAGATATCTGCCTACTATCAATAAGGAGTCAGAGACAAGAGGTTTCTCTAGATTTTCTATGCCAGTCTTTGACATAATGAGGGTTGGATCTCAAAGGGACTGTAGTATAGATGAGAAATAATGTATTAATGTTAGAATTTGGGAATTATGCTAATTCATTCCTTCATATCTTTCACTCACTGAAATTCAGTGGAAATGGGAATCATGACAAAATTCATAAATGTAAAGGTTGGTGCTACAACTGAAGAGATATTTCATTGCTTTTGGAGGGAAAAAAAAGTTACGTAGCAGAACGAAACTTTGAATATAGCTATACAAAGGCACTTTCATGATCTTCAGTCTTGATACAATATTGTTTTACGAAAACCTGTTGTACTATATCTTGACATACATGTGGTCCTTGAATTTTCACCGAGCTCTTCTGGAAAATACTAAATTTCTTTGAACATTCATTCAAAAAGTAGCAACACAGCCTTACAGTTTTAACTGAGCTGTAAATTTTCTGGTTGGCAGTCTTTTCACAACAGCATCTCTAATGTAATAAATAAGTACCAGAATTCAGTGCCTGTCTGTCATGAAATGTCTGTTTATTTTGCTCCCTTATTCTGATCCAGGGTGCTGGGTCCCAGCACCTCCGACAAAGTGTTTAGATAGGAGAAGGGAAGCACATGCTAGAAAGTCCAGGGAAAAGCTACACTAGTACCCACTTGTGGTCAAAATTCCCCAAAGGGTTTTTTCCCCATGAGCTGGCTCAGGGTATGTGATGAGATGCCTGAATATTCTTAATAAATGATGCATCCAAGCAAGCAGCACTAGGGGATTCACAAAAATACTTAAGCAACTTGAAGTCTTCAGGCGTGTTGAACTTGGAGCCCTGAGGCGTTCTGGCAGGGTGGTTTTGGGTTCCTTAATTCTGCTACTATTTCATGCTTCAGAAGGATCAGTCCAGATTCTGGCCCTGTATTGTTCATGAGTAAGCTGCTTTTCAGCAGGTATCGGTGTCCTAGAGTCTAAACGAGGCACAGTACAAGGAGAGATTAGGAGCCGTTTTCTTAGTGTCCTCTGTTCTGTTCCTTCCCAATTGCATGCTGACTACTGGAATAAGAACATGTTGTGGAGGAGGAAGCTATTTCTGGATGCCAGTCAAGATTCACTAGACCTGGGCTGTCTTCTGATGGCAATATCTCTCTGAAGCAGATGGAATGTTTTCTGGGGAAAAAAAATCATTTAGAGGATCCATTCACAGGACTCATTTTTGCTAAAAAAACACCCACGGGGGGAGACGGAGGAAAGCCCTTCTGATATTTCATGCTATGTGCAGAGCTGGAGTGAAACAAGGCTGATCTAGTTTTACTTCATTTTATTTTTACTTTTCAGCTAGTGGGTGTGAGTCACGATAATTAATCACAGAAATAGGGGATAGGATTATGGTGCTGTCTCCTAAAGCGCCTATTTAAACTGCTGTGATGATGGATGGCCTCTGTCTGGGCTGTGATGCCAGTCTAAAGCTTTTAGCCATGACAAAATAAATAAAACAAGGATTGTAAAGCTTTGGCTGTTTTTGCTTCCTTCCTCAGGCAGTGCTGGCACTCCAGTGATGTTTAATAAAAATGGTGATGCACCGGGGCGCTATGATATCTTTCAGTACCACACAACAAACACCAGCACACCAGGCTACCACTTGATTGGCCAGTGGACAGATGACCTGCAGCTCAATGTGAGTCAAGTTCACTCTTCACTTACTCGCTTTCATCAGTGTATGCTTATTAGATTGATTTTTGTCACTAACAAGGAGCTAGCTTGGGGACACTTCTTAATGTTAATCCTTTGTTCTGTATGCAGTGTGTTCTCACCTAGTGCCCAATCCACACTGATTTATATTGAGTTCTGATGGCTGTGCAATTTTTTTATTTTTATTTTTTGCTTCATCAGAGCTTTCTAGCTGCTAACTGGGCTGGTGGCTTTTTTGTCAGTAATTCATAGCTGCTTAATACTGCTAGGATTTCATCTTTAAAATGGTAAATTGCTCCAAGTGTCTCTAGCTTTGTGCAATAGAAATGGATTATTTGGGTGGGTGGGGGGATTGACTGACTCACAATGTTTCCCAAAAGTTATTTTATGCACTTAGCAATGGAACAGCCATTACATGACAGGCAGTCCTTTTATGATGAAGTCAAGCTGAAAGGTAAGAATAGACAAGCAAATATTGCAAAGTTATTCCTGATATTGCCCATGCGAAAGAATGAATATGATTATTTCTTTCTGCAAAGGGAAACTTCGTTGATCCATGGAGTCTGAGTTTTTAGCATATTTTTTCATTAAAATTTAAAGTTCAGCAAGAAAACAAATAAACAAAAGGAAAATATGTCTCCTATAGAATAGGGCTAGCATGTCCCTACGTCAGAGGGGAATTGAGGGTAAAATCCACTGTTGATTGTAAGATGCTCAGATATAGAGCTAATAAGAGGCATTTGCACTCCTGGACAGATGAAAATACTATGCTTTGGAAATGTAAATAAATCTAGTATATTTGCTTTGCTTTTTATTTTAATGCCATCTAAGTCTTAACCAGGAAACACTAGTAATTAATGTGCCAAGGATCACCCTTTGCACAATATTGTGCTGCATTTTAAATTCTATACTCATTAAGGGATTTGACGTGTTTTGTCAGCATTTTTCAAGCCGCTATGTTTTATTTAAAGCACACTGCCTTATTAACTTGTGATTTGCAATTCTTTTTTTGCAAAAATATCAATATTTTATTAACTAAATCCTACTTTTTGTAAACTACTCATCCTGTAATTAATATCAGAAGTTAATGAAGCCATTGTTGTTCTGAAACAATTGTGTTCAGAGTTTCTGTGGGGATGGGAGCCCCTTTGCCCTCCTGGACTGGGCTGGGTTGGAGTTTTTTATCAGTAGATGAGTTTACTCCAGGAACTTCCATTCTATCTTCCTGTGTGCTGCGCTGGCTGGCTACCTCCAGGAGTCATCTTTGATGTGCTAGTAGTCGTCTGTGGAACTTTTCAATAACCAAATAATTTTTGCAGCTTCAAAAGTGATTAGGAATTCTCTAGCTAGTGGGCTAGACTGTTGCCTGCTACTAAATATGTCCCAACAGAAACCATCAAATCCTATAGTTTGTCTTTTAGGTTTATTTCTGTGGATGACTCCTTGGATGTATCCTGGTTTCTATACACCACCTATGTACATTTCTTTTCACCAAAAAGGGAAGAAGGAAAAGATTTACAGAAGGGAAAGATTTAATGGGAAGGATTTTCCAGTGAAATGATGCTAGCCTTGAACTTGAGACACTTATGTTCAATTCCTTGCTTTGCCATAGACCTCCTGTGTGACCTTGGGAAGTCCTGTAGTCTCTCTCTGTCTCAGTTTCCCACTGTTAAATACTACTTCACTACCTCAGAGAGCTGTTGTATGGTACATGAGGTACTACAATGATGGTGGTTATATGATAGATAAGTAACATATTTGTTTTTCCCCTCTCTTATCTTCATTCCCCTAGATGAAGGACGAGGAAACAGATTTTGCAATTAAAATTTCATGGCAGTATTGCAAGGCTGATATATATTCAGTTTATACTGAAGTGGAAAAATACACTTTAGTTTCAGTCCATATTTTTAGGGGGAGTGGGTGATTGGATGGTAGTTTTATTTTTGATACTAAATTCTAGGGTAAGTTTTTATGTCCAGTTTTGTAAATCTTTTCTCCTTACAATAATGAGCACTTTCATTCTTCTGGAGCACACCTGCATTGGCTATCTGCTAGATAAACTGAAAAAGCCTCCGGGTGCTCTGTATGCATTTTATTTTTATCATCATTTATAAACTTACGTCGCCAGTTTTATGAACTGTCTGGGCCTGTGTCTGGGCATTTCTCTCAGAACTGATTCCTTCTATGTGTCTTTATGTTGCCTTTGATTTCTCGCTTCTGGGAGGAAGGTTCCCAAAAGCCGGGCTGGAGTTGTTCTGGAATCTTCTGGCTTTTTTTTTTTTTGTGGGAGTGGGATTGCGATGGTGGTCTGTTGCTATCACTTGCTGGAAGTGCACTGCAGCATCTCTTTATTTAAAAGTGGAACACTTCACTGAAGCCATGCTATGTTGTTCTGCCAAGGGCCAGATTCTGTTCTTTGTTACAGTCAGGATAAATATGGGAGATTGTAGTGGAGCAGAGGGGATAAGCCCCTCTGAAGCTCTTTGACCCCTGGTTTACAGGCTTTAGCAGGTGCAAAGTAAAGAGGGCTAAGTCACAGCCAAGCCAAATGAAGTATGGGAAACAGCTGGAGACTTGACCTGGGAAGGGGTAAAGACCTGGACCAGAAGGGGAGGCATGTCCAGGAGGGCAGAGCAGGGTAGTCTGGCAACTAGGGACCAGAACTCTGAGCCCCTAGGTGTTTGGGGCTTCAGCTTGGACTGGAACTTTGCACTGTAAATAAAGAGCACAAAATGCATGTAGTAAATGATGTGGCGAGTCTCTTTGGGACCTCAGGGAAGCAGAGTCGGTGCTGAGAAACAGGGAAAGCAGAGCCCGGCCTGCTGCAAATAACCCATCTGATGTCTTTTGTTACCCTGGATTTACACCATTGTCTTTGTGATCAGAATCTGACCAAAAAGCAAGTGAGAAAAAGTCTTGTAACTTTTTATAGACTCAGACTCTAAGGTCAGAAGGGACCAACATGATCATCTAGTCTGACCTCCTGCACAATGCAGGCCCCAAAACCTCGCCACCCACTCCTGCAATAAGCCTCTGTCCTAGGACTGAGTTATTAAAGTCCTCAAAACATGATTTAAAGACTTTGATAAAGAGAATTCAACAGCAACAAGTATGTTGCAACATGCTCTGGACATAAATTATGAATTTTCCATGGGGAACAGAGGGTTGTATAATTGCCAAATCTCCTTATGGTGTAATTGTTTTCTAACTCTTAAACAGGTCTTCCCAGGACTTAAATCATGATTTAGTGAACATTCTGGCTGTATTTCCTAGATATCTAAGTGAGGATTACAATGAACAGATGTCTCATTTTAAATTAATTCAATATTCCACTGAAAAAATGTTAGATGTTGACAACCCCGTTGTCAAGAAGAGGTCTGATTACAAGAACATCAGCCCGTGTCCCACTGACAGGTCCTGAAGGTACATCCTGCCTCCCACCAATTTTTTACATCTCCTGCACCCCCTTCTTGACCTCCATCAAACATATTTGATATACAATCATTATACTTTTTCTCTTCTCTGTGGCTTGAAATGCTTACTCCTAGACTGTAGACTCAGGAACTAGCCAGCTGCATATCCATTCAAAACAATGTCTTGACCTACAGTACATGCCAAACAGTTCAGATTAGAACTAGTGTAATTAGACACTAAAAGTGTTAAACAGAGCTATATTATCATACAAAATGAAGTTTGTGTCATTTTGCTGAGGTTGAGGAGTCATTTGTACATAATATGAAAGAATGTAGAGAGCTCGGCATCAGTGGAAGGAGAGACATGCTTATCATTACACAAATCATTATTTAGCAACTATAAAATAGGATAGTTTGCTTGTCAATGTACGTAGTGCAGCACAGCATACCATAGTTATATGTTATCAGGAGCTTTGATTTCTACAAAATTTAAATTCAAGGAAATATGTTTAAACTTGGTAGAAAGCTGCATGGATTGAGAAATCACTCCTTTGGGCTTTCTGCTATCTCGGAAAGAGGAGGAGATGAGGAATAGAAAGAAAGTGTGTGCAAAGCCACAGCTTACTGTTGGAATAGTGGCTTTCCAGGTGTTCATTGTATTACTACAAATTAACTTTTCTTTCGCATAAGAGATGATCACACATTTATCTCACTATAATTATATTCTGTGGAAGGACATGTCAGGAGCAGGACAGCAGGTTGTCACTAGGTTAGTCATTAAATGTTGAACACTGTAAGTCAGGGGTCAGCAGCCCCTAGCACGGATGACAAAAATGGCTTGTGGGCCAAGCCTGAGCAGCACGCAGTGCAACTCATGTTCTCATGCTGCCCCCTCTCCCCCCAGTGCTGCAAGGCGTGGGGCCACAAGAGCCATATGCCACGGTTCCAGGCTCCCACCGGGCGTGCTTCCCTGCTAGGGGATGCAGCCAGCAGGGACAAAGAAGCCGCATCTCATGGGGCTCCTGGCTCCTCCTGGCCCCACCAGCTGCTGGGCAGGGCTGCTGGAGTGGGGTCGGTTGGCCTGCCCGGAGCCACCACTGCCGGCAGGAGCTGGCTCCGCCTGGGAACTGAAGGCCTGACCCCAGCCCCTTTTGACCCCACCCCCTACACCTGCTGAGGATGCAGTGGACAGGGCTGGCACAGGGGCTGGCAAACATTGGGTACCCCCTGCCATAACTCCACATTCACTAAATTACTTTGCTGTTTAATTATTGATTGGTTGGTTGGTTGGTGGTGTTGGTATTGTTTTGTTATAGCATGTTTTAGGAAACATAGCTATGTAGACATCTAAGCTCAGGCTGGAGCCTGGGTTCTAGGAACCATCCTCATTTGTAGTATGTCCTGTACAGTCCAGGGTTTAACAGTGTGGTCTTGAGTTTCAGCTTCACCCAGACCATGCAAGTATCCAGAAATCTCATAAAAATGTGTTTCTTTCAGATAACAGTAAGGAGGAAAATTGCACAGCAAAATTCCAAACTCCCATGCAAGCAATGGTGGTGATGGAGGGACACTAGCTATTAGTCAGACTGTTGTAACTTGGGAATTAATGAGTTGTGAACTAGATGCACATAGATTAAATTAAAGTTCCAGGGTTAAATTTAAGACTCATAGACTCTAAGATCAGAAGGGACAATAGGATCATCTCGTCTCATCTTCTCCACATAACCTCACCCAACCACTCCTTCATTCTGTTTGAAGTCAGTGGCAAATTCCCATTACTTGAAAGGAGCCAGGATTTCACGTTCAAGTGTGGCTGTTTCTTAGTGACTAGAAGTTCTTAGAGTTACTGAAAGGACAAGCCTGTTTATAGTTTTCTGCATCCTGGGATTCTAGCTTAGTTCAGTTTTACATATGTCACTAGATAACAGTCAGAACAAGATTTGAACAGAAAAGAGCTGTCTTGTAGGAGGTTTGACTGCTGCATTTGCACACTAAATCCGATGGGTTTTTCCTTCTGTCTTTAATAAAGGATAAGCATTTTAAACATGTAGATCCTGACCTATGAAGGTTTCTGGGTCAGGTGTTCCGAATGGGACTCTGCTAAAGAAATCCACGAGGTTTTGTTTTGTGACCGCTAACAGATATGTATTTAATTTCATTACGGTACATAGCATTCCTTCTAAACTTGCAGTGTCACAATATACATGACATTTTGTTATAATCAAATTCATGTTTGTCCTGGTGAATAACAAAACAGTTACAGAAGACTTGCACATACGTCACTGAAGAAAAAGGTATTCCTGTAGCAGCTAATGTTTGTCAGTGTGTTCACCTAATTAACACTTTACTTCTAGCCTGTTAGCATCTTTACAGGTTGCTTCATTTTCTTTTAATTGCACAGCATCTCCATCTTGTCAAATGCATTCTTAACGCTCAATATTATAGCTCATAAAGGTGCTGCTGGGTATGAGGGTATTGATCAGATTTTGCAGCACATTCCCAGGAAGAGTGAGGATGCTATATGCTGGCTCAATAAAGACTGATGGTGGAGAACATGCCATTTTGTCCATTATTACTACTTTGTAGAGTTTCTAAATTGTCCACACTGAAACAGCTTTAATTTCCAGTATACTAATAGCGGTTAAATGTTACTCTCCAAATAAACTGACGACATCTCTCCAGTTAATTTGTTTTCAGATAGATAATTTGTATATTAAATATCCCCAAACTTACTATGTGTGGAAATAAAAAGCATATATAAATGGTGTATTCTAGGTAAATACTCTTTAACTGAAAATTATTTAGTGACGCAAAATCAGCATAGCCTGATATATGATTGCCACTAAATGAATTCACATTCAGGAGTTAGTTGTATGCTTAGAATTCCTTCATTTTTTACAATCTCCTCCAGGAATCAGTGATGAATTACTATAATCTTCCTACAAAAATGCTGGGAAGATGAATACTACTTATAATTATTAATATGGTTATATAAACATATCCATAATATAGAAGTAAAATGTCTATAAAACTTGGTTTGCATTGTTCGTGATGAAGCAGATTTCTTTATGTTTATTAGTGGACTCCATGTTCTTCGAGGAAATAATTAAATTGCATTATTTTCTTCACTGTAGGCTTGAGCAGTGTTTTAGAGGAATGGAAACGGGAAAACATCAGGTTTTCGTTAAGCAATATGTGCATGCTATGGAGAGAGTGGCTGTGTCCACACGTTGCTTTTAAATCAAAACAACGACCATTGTTTTGATTTAAGAAAAGTCATGTCCAGACGACATTTCATTGTTTCAAAATGATAAGCCCCATCATTTCAAAACAACAAACCTTATTTTGAAACAGTAATACCTACTAGAAATTCAAATAGCCATTAAATCGAAACAGTTGTTTCAAAATAACGCCGTTCAGAAGTGTTATTTCAAAATAACCATTATTTCGATTTAACACTTTTGCCCTTCTCCTTCCCTGGGTGCCTTCCGTTTTCTGTATATTGGGTGGGGGCATGGCCCAGCGAGGGGGCCATGTTGCCACACCTCCCATGATGCCCCTTTCCTCAATCAAAACAGCAAGTCCTGTGTCCGGACTTGGTGTTTTGGCTTAATTTGATTTAAGTTAAATCGATTTAATGGTTTTGCTTCAAATTAACTTATTTCAATTTAACTTAATTGAATTGACCCTGTAGGTGTGGGCATAGCCAGTGTCACTAGGCTTAAAACAAATAAGTACACTTTGTAGCTTAATGGTCAACCTTCCCCACCCCAACCACAGAAATAAGAAAAGAATAATAAAGAAACTGAATCTAATCTGTGCAGATGCTAAATAAAACTAGCATCCAGAAATATCATTTCAAAGGGAATGATTGACAAAAGGAACTGTGTTACTTGTATATTCCAATTCTGTTGCCCCCAAATAGAAATTTATGAAAGATTTGCAATCATCTATGCAGCTTATGCTAATCCTCCAAACTTCAACACCTATTGAATCCATTTTTGCTCAGACTGATCTGTTTAAGTGTTATAAACATCTCTGTTACCAAATTTGGAAATAATATGCTACGAATATCAGGGCAATGAACAGAGTAATTAGAAGTCTAACCTTTTGGCAGGAACCTTGAATGTATCTGGCACTTTTGGGGAAATATTCAGAATAACAATTGGATCTGAGCAAATAAATGCACTCAGTTAAGTCTGATGCTCGGAGACAATCCACAAACAGATGGTAATTTCCTCTAATTTATATATGTCCGTTTAGTTGATCTTTTTGTCTGTCTGTTTGTCTATCTCATTGGAATGGTGAATATTTAGTGCAGCCATAATCTCCAGAAAATTTTGTGGCCATACATTAACAACTCTTAGCTGAGCATGTGCAAACTGAGATTTATTTTTTAATTATGTAATTTAGTCAAATTTGGGGTGCATTATCACATGCACAGAAAAGACATGTCCTAGGGAGACCATCTTGCAAATTTAAAATCTGCATTTCAAAGCATTCAGGCACAAGAACTTCTCAACTTAATGGTTGTTCAGATTTTTAATTTTATATTTTCTCCTAACATCACCCTCAAAAATTAACCATTTTATCTGAAACTTAAATAAAAAAACAATGAACACACCCAGCATGGAAACTTTCAGCCCAAGAAAGTATATTTTGAAGTATAAGTCTTCACTGACCTGCTCAGTTGATCTGAAAAGATCTAAGTGACGTGGCGAATCTGCTACCATAAGTATAGACATGGCTACACGCTCACAATTGAGAATATGTTAGATCCTGGTATCAGTTTACAGCATCCAAGAGAGATTTTAAAATTATAGCTTCAAGATTGCAACAAAATGGGTAAAAAATTGATGTAATTTGCCTTCTTCATTTCAGTTACTGTCACATAAATTGGTCCATGTAGTGTCATTTACTACTCTTGTTACTGATGGTAAAGAGTAGCTAATGGCACAAAGGTACTACATCTGTGTTACAAGACTTCAGTTTTAAGATTTTAACTAAGATGAAAGGTTTTCAGGAGGTATGCATAATTCATGTGTTAAAATTCTTAAGTCAATTCAGAAAATTAGGCCTGCGAGTTGTTTAAAATTAAGATTTTATGTCTTAGGTCTGACTAAGATCTTTTCTTTTTTTCTAGTATCAAGACCTTCCGTTGACACAGCTTATAGTTCTCATTAAAAATTACTACAGTTTAAAATCCTTCATAAAATCTATAGACTCCCTTCTTGTATTTCAGTGTGGATTACTGGATAATAATATCTTTGGAGATGCAATTGTGTGCAGAGGTATCTAACTTTAGGATAGATCAAAAATACAGAATTAGAAATGGCCATGTCCACCTCACCTATGCTATCTAAATTATTTCTCAGTAACATATGGTACAGGAAAAAAAACACATCAGTGATCCGTTGCTATCTGCTGCACAAAAAAAAAAAAAAAAAAATTGTATGAATGTGTTAATAACCCAGTTACAAAAGCCTGGTTCATGGAAATAGCTCATATTTGTGTATTAGCAAATAAGTGTTTATGGTGATTGAAAATTTAATTCCTCTTTTGATGAATCCATCTGTTTCATTAATACACCCTATCTATCAATGGATTGACTGATCTATAGGCTTATAATAAATCACTGTGGTGGGGGGTGGCACAGGATGCATTGGACTCAGCGGCTAGTTTCTGCTAGGTTAGCTACAGAGGAGGGCAGGACTTTCTCCTACCCTGAAGTAATGGCTAGGTCTGGGGCAGACCAAACCCCAGCAACATCCCTGGGTGCCAGGAAGTGCAGCTTCCCTGATTCTTGCCCCCCATCACTGAGCCCTGTGGGGAGGGATCACTGTATGGAGAGCTGCTCTCCCATCCACTCAACCCCTAGGTTTCCAGACACCCCTTCATTGAGCTCTGTCACACCCAAACATGTATCCCAGGAGCCTCAGCCATTGCATTTGGAGTCCCCCTGCATCTAGACCCCCCCCAAACCCTGCTGAGCCCCCACGCACACATCTGGACCTGCACGCACTCAGACCATCCCTCACTGAGTCACCCCAATGAGCCCCAACCCTCTACACATATGGCACCTTGATGAGACCCCAGGGACCAGACCGCCACCACTTTGAGCTCCAAACAGCTGCACCCGAACTCCTCTACAGCATCCCATTCCTCCTGAACCTGCCAGTGATCCCCTGTACATCCAGCTCTGCCCCAGCATCCAGATCCCCCGCTGAGCTTTCCGGACAGGTTGCCCCACCTCTTTGCAGCCAGTGGCCTCTGCTCCCGTTACCCTGGTGGAGCCTCCATATTTATTTAACAACAAATAAAACATGCAGAATTTTAAAATATTGTGCACCCAGCTTGCCCCCCCACAAAAATTTTAATTTTTTGGCACAAAATTCCCTCAGGAGTTGGTCCAAAAATGTCTTTGTGTAGTGGTACTGCAGTGTTTGGTGCTATAAGAGTAAAATATTGGTATTTTTTAGGCTATATTTCAAAAAGAGCTAGAAGTGAGAGTGCTAAGATGCCAAAAGAGAGGCTGATTTTGTGCTATTTCTTGGTCCTTTGGAAGAATCAAATATGTAAACCTCAGAAAACAAGTCTATTCTCTTGGGATCTCCAGTCTGACTTTTCTGATTTCCATGGCTTCTAATAAGCTTCCAGAGTTTGGGTGCTGCTGCAGCCTTTTCAGACTCACCCTTCACTAGCATTTGCACTCAGTTAATATAAATTCTATAGTATGTGAAGGTTGATGGCTGGTTCAGTTTCAGTACTGTGTTCTTGGCTTTTTTTAATTGTATTATTAGATCAGCATTACACTGCATTTTGTTTTTGTTGTATTTTGTTTTGGAGAAGGGCGATATGCAGTTGTAATTCGGTATAGTTTGAGTTTATGTTCTCATGACTCAGTGATCCCTCCAAGGTAATTATGTTCTGTAGCCTCATCAGATCTGAAGTTCTGGTAAAAGATGCATGATTGGCTATACAGGAATTCATCCATGAGTAAATACATAATCTTAATTTTGTCTTGTTCTTATCTGTATTTTCAAAATTTTCTTATTTCATTATGTCTGTCCTTTCCTTGACACAAACCTTATTCAAAACTGACAGCTCTGATTCACTTGTGTTACCCTTTGATTCATCTCAGCTTCCATTCAGAACATCTGCCTATGAATATTGGGTTATCCTGGTTGCTTTTCTTAACTTTATTTAGATGGCCCTGCAGTTTGCTTTGAAATGCTACCAATAAATGACACCTTCAACTTCTGGGATTGAAAAAGTGTTAGACTTTTATTTAATCAAATAACTTTCAGTAACCTTTTACTTCTGACAACCAGAGGAAAAGCCTAGTCTTATAAATATCTAACAATTCTTCCCTTCCTGATCACAGTCTATCTTCCTGACCCCCTCTGTGATCCTGTTCCTTCTCTTTTGTTCTCACTTTCCTGTCCAGCAGGATGAAGTTTTACCAACACACACAGTCTCTCCATTTTTTCTGTCTGTAACTTGTCTGACTCATCTCTGGATTTTCTAGTGTTGCTTTTTCATTTGAACCTCCCTATTTGTAGGGTCTTTTCCCCACCATTTGTTTACTGCTATTTTTCAGGATTCTGCTTTCTCTGTTGTGCCTTTAGCCTAACTGTGTATCATCTAGGTAAAAATAAAAATTGCACAAAAATGTGTATATTATACAAATAAAATACATCACCATCACTCAGAATCTTTAGCTTCCAAGCTATTATGGCCATGGATGCCACAGATATTCCCTATCTATCTAATCTGTTATTTTGGTCTCATTAAATTCTGTTTTCTTTAATTGCTTATATCAACCATGACGGGCATGAATACCCTTTATTTGTCTTAACTTTCACTCTTAATTCTCCCTGAGCCAACTGCAGGAGAATTTTTCAAACCATTGGACTACTGAATGACCATATGCTTATTCTTTAGTTTTTAATTATATGTCTGAAATGTAAACTGGTTGTTAGAGGGACAGAAATAACATAACTGTCCTGTGCCAGTTCTTTGTATATGGTCTGATAACTGATAATCATAGATGAGTATAATACAATAGTCATTTTTACCTATTTGGTTTGCGTACTGCAATAGTAAAGTAAAAGAAGATAAATAGCTGAGATCCTATCCGAGTAAATACAAAATCTCATATTGTCCATGCAATTTAGCATGTACTATATTGCTATATTTCACAAAGAAGAATTGAGGAAAGTATTGCAAATCAACAATATGTGCATTATAAGCAAATGTGTGGGGATTTCAAAGAAACTATTATGATTTGATTTCCTAATTCCCTTAGGCCGCTTTCAAAATCTCACCCAATCTGCATGATAATCCAGATGCTTCAAGCCTCTTCAGCATTTCTTTGGACACCCATCTGCAAACACTTTTCATATAATATTAAATTTAAGGCTAAAAACCCCACACCCTTGGACCAATGAGATATTGACTCTGATAACATATCCCACTATATAAAAATGTAGTTTTTGTCTCTGCCACATTAATAGGTAGTATAAAAAACATTACAGATAAAGTATCATAGAACAGATGGAAGGGCTGCAGCAACTTCTTAGATGAGAAACAGGGGAAATCCTATTAGGGTGTCTTAGTTATTGGCTCATTAGTTAATTAGAATCATAGAAAGTGGAAGGGACCATGACAGGTAACCAAGTCCAGTTCCAACCCTTACAGTTACCTGCCTCGCCCAGCAACACCAGCCTTTGTTGTGTCCCTTTCTTCCTCAAATGCCTAGGTAAAGAGACAAACCTGAAGGTCATCTGAGGTGGGCTATTTGAAAGCTAGCTTGAGTGAGTAAATTCAGAAGGTTGAAGACTATTAATGGAACAGCCCTCACCCCTTTATATTAAGGGGGCTCCAGCCCAAGTGCACTGTGCTGATGGTAACTGGGTCAAAGTGGAATGGAGAGCTATGTCTTTCAGAAAGTCATGTTCCAAGTCATTTAAGACTTTGTAGCTGAAAAGCAGCACCGTCAGCTACCCAGAAACGAGTCATGCAGGTTTCAACTGTATGACCAGATATAGCCATTCATAAACAGACAGCCAGATTCTGCACTAGCTCCACTTTGGCGGACAATTTTAGCCCATTCCCTTTGGGGATCACATTGTAATAGTCTACACTCAAGGGCTATGCCTACAGTAGGGGCTTAAGTTGACTTAATCATAGAATCATGGAATCATAGGGTTGGAAGGGACCCCACGAGGTCATCTAGTCCAACCCCCTGCCAAAAAAAGCAGGACCACTCCCATTAGATCATCCCACTCAGGGTTTTGTCCAGCTGGGACTTGAACACCTCCAGAGATGGAGATTCCACCACCTCCCTAGGCAGCTTATTCCAATGCTTCACCACTCGCCTAGTAAGGAAGTTTTTCCTAATATCCAGCCTGGACCGCCCCAGCTGTAACTTGAAGCCATTGCTTCTCGTTCTGCCCTCTGTTACTACCGAGAACAGTCGAGCTCCCTCCTCCTTGGAGCAACCCTTTAAGTAGTTGAAGGTTGCTATCAAATCCCCCCTCAGTCTTCTCTTCTGCAGGCTAAATAAGCCTAGTTCCTTCAGTCTTTCTTCATAGGGCTTGTGCTCCAGCCCTTTGATCATTTTGGTTGCCCTCCTCTGGACTCTCTCTAATTTGTCCATGTCCTTTTTGTAGTGGGGAGCCCAAAACTGGACACAGTATTCCAGATGTGGCCTCACTAGTGCAGAATAGAGGGGAATGATCACATCCCTTGATCTGCTGGCAACACTTCTTCTGATGCAGCCCAGTATGCCATTGGCCTTTTTGGCAGCAAGAGCACACTGCTGACTCATATCCAGCTTCCCATCCACCATGACTCCCAGGTCCTTTTCTCCAGTGCTGCTATTTAGCTGATCACTCCCCAGCCTGTAGCAGTACATGGGGTTTTTTCGTCCCAAGTGCAGGATTTTACACTTATCCTTGTTGAACCTCATGAGATTTGTCTTGGCCCACTGCTCCAGTTTGTCTAGGTCTCCCTGAATCCTGTCTCTGCCCTCTAGGGTGTCTACCGTTCCCCCCAGTTTGGTATCATCTGCAAACTTACTAAGTGTGCAATCTATCCCATCATCCAGATCATTAATGAAAACATTGAACAGAACTGGCCCCAGGACCGACCCCTGGGGCACACCACTTGTTACTGCCTGCCAACTTGACATGGAGCCATTGATTCCTACGCGCTGAAACCGTTGTTCTAGCCAGTTTTCTATCCACCTTACAGTCCATGCATCTAACCCATACTTCCTTAATTTGCCAATGAGAATGCTGTGGGAAACCGTATCAAAAGCCTTGCTAAAGTCAAGGTATATCACATCAACGGCTCTTCCCGCATCCACAAATCCAGTCATCTCATCATAGAAGGCGATGAGGTTGGTCAGGCATGATTTACCCTTGGTAAATCCATGCTGACTGTTCCTGATTACTCTACGTTCCTCCAAGTGTTTCAGGATGGATTCTTTGAGAAGCTGCTCCATGATTTTTCCAGGGATTGAGGTGAGGCTGACAGGTCTGTAATTCCCTGGATCCTCCTTTTTGCCTTTCTTGAAGATAGGTACTATATTTGCTTTTTTCCAGTCCTCTGGCACCTCCCCTGTTCGCCACGAGTTTTCAAAGATAATGGCCAACGGTACTGCTATCTCATCAGCCAGCTCCCTCAGCACACTCGGATGCAGTTCATCCGGCCCCATGGACTTGTGCACATCTAGTTTCTTTAAGCAGTCCCTAACCTGACCTTCTGTCACCAAGGGCCTCTCTTCTTCTCCCCAGTCCCCCGTACCTAGTGTAGTGGGCTGGGAGCTGACCCTGCTTGTGAAAACTGAACTAAAAAAAGCATTGTGCACTTCAGCTTTTTCCTCATCCTCTGTCACGAGGATGCCTGCCCCATTCAGTAAGGGACCTACACCATCCCTGATCTTCTTCTTGTTATTGATATACTTGTAGAACCCCTTCCTGTTATCCTTCACATCCCTTGCTAGTCGCAACTCCATTTGTCCTTTGGCCTTTCTGATTTTATCCCTGCAGTCCCGAGCAATGTCTTTATATGCCTCCTTAGTCATCTGTCCTAGCTTCCACTTCCTGTAAGCGTCCTTTTTATGCTTCAGCTCAGTGCAGAGCTCTCTGTTAAGCCACAGTGGGCGCCTTCCACATTTGCTGTGCTTTCTCCTTATTGGAATTGTATCTTCCTGTGCCCTTAGCAGGGTTTCTTTAAAATGCACCCAACTCTCTTGGACACCTTTCCCCTTCAGATCAGCCTCCCAAGGGATCCTGCCCATCAGTTCCCTGAGGGAGACAAAATCTGCTTTTCTGAAGTCCAGGGTCTGTGTTTTGCTTCTTTCCTTCTTTCCTTTAATCATCAACTTGAAGTCAATCATTTCATGGTCACTGCTACCCAGGCTGCCATTCACTTCTACTTCCCTGATAAATTCTTCTCTATTTGTGAGCAGCAGATCGAAAGGCGCAAGGCCCCTCGTTGGTTGCTTCAGCATTTGTACCAGGAAGTTGTCCTCAACACTCTCCAGAAACTTCCTGGATTGCCTGTGCACTGCTGTATTGGCCTTCCAGCAGATGTCAGGGTAATTGAAGTCCCCCATGAGAACCAGGGCCTGTGCTCTAGAAACTTCTGTTAGTTGTACACAGAATGCCTCATCCACTTCCTCCTTCTGATCTGGTGGTCTGTAGCAGACACCTACCACAACATCCCCCTTGTTGCTCTCCCCTCTAAACTTAACCCACAGACTTTCAACTGGCTTGTTTCCACTTTCATAATGAAGCTCTGAGCAGTCATAGAGCTCCTTTACATATAGTGCTACTCCTCCCCCTTTCCTTCCCTGCCTGTCCTTCCTGAACAGTTTATACCCATCTATTGCAGAGCTCCAGTCATGCAAACTATTCCACCACGTCTCTGTTATCCCAATTATATCATAGTTCTTTGTCTGCGCTAGTGCTACCAATTCCTCCTGCTTGTTTCCCAGGCTCCTTGCATTTGTGTATAGGCACCTAAGATACCCAGCTGATTGCCCTACTTTCCCATTTTGACATTCAATTCTATTGTATCTACCTCCCTGGATTTTCTTTTGGTGTTGACCTCCCCCACCTGCCTCAGGCATTAGGGCTTCATTAGAGCATCTAAGAAAGTTATTTGATTCCCCCCACATGTTCCAATTATCCTCTCTTCTATCCCTGTAGTTACAGTCCCGGCACCCCCCAAGTTCCATCCCATCCCCCTGGTCTCCCACATAGTCACTTACCTGTGGGCTTTGGTCTCCTTCCCCCTTCAGACCTAGTTTAAAGCCCTCCTCACTAGGTCAGCCAGTCTGCGTCCAAATACGCTCTTCCCCTTCCTCGAAAGATGGAGTCCATCTCTGCCTAGCAGTCCTTCTTCCTGAAACAGCAACCCATGGTCGAGGAAGCCAAAGCCCTCCTGACGACACCATCTTCGCAGCCAAACGTTCATCTCCAGGATGCATCTGTCTCTGCTCAGGCCTCTACCCTTGACCGGAAGAATCGAGGAGAACACCACCTGTGCTCCAAACTCCTTCACCCGCGCTCCCAGAGCCCTGAAGTCACCTTTGATCTGCCGAGGATCACCTCTTGCAGTATCATTGGTTCCTACATGGATGAGAAGCATGGGGTAGTAGTCAGAGGGGCGGATGATTCTCGACAATCCCTCCGTAACGTCTCGGATGCGGGCACCTGGCAGGCAGCATACTTCTCGAGAGATCTTGTCAGGGCGACAGATGGGTGCCTCCGTCCCCCTCAGAAGTGAGTCCCCAACCACCACAACTCTACGTTTCCTCCTAGCTGTGGTGGCTGTGATCCTCCCAGCCTCGGGGGTGCATGGCCTCTCCTCTTCCACCTCCTTCACCGTCTCTAGCACCGCATAACGATTCTTCACCACAACAGAGGGTGGGTTGTGGGCAGGGTTGGAGCACTGCCTACCGCCAGAGGTAACCAGCTGCCAGTGTCCTCCCCCTGCCACAGGCTCCCCATCCAGCTCCAGTGTTGTGGCAGTAGTCTCTGGTACCTGGTCAGTGCCCTCCTTCTTGCACTTCTCCTCGTGGATGCTGTCGAGGAACTTCTCCAGGGTGTGGATACTCCTAAGCCGAGACACCTCCTCCTGTAACTCTCCCACCTGCCTCCTGAGAGATTCCACCAGCAGGCACCTGTCACATCGATTCATCTCCCCAGCCTGATCGTTGGAGACAGGGAACTGCAGGCTGCAGTCCCTGCAAGTCCACACCAGGGTCTGGGTAAAGATATCTATGGTCAGGATGTCTGTCTGGCTACAGGCACAGGTAGAAGAGACAGAAGGGGTGCTGGCAGCAGTGCAGCTCCTCTTCACCATCGTGGTTTCACAAACTCCTCCCCAAACTCCTTCCCTCTCAAACTCCCCTGTTTGCTGTCCCCTGTTCGCAAGCTCCCTCTGGTCGCTCAGCCACTGGCTTTTAAAGCCTTCTCTGCCTAGGTCAGGCCTGGCCCCTTGTTAAACACACAGGGGAAGGCTGATCACAAGGCTGATTGAGGCTGGTGCACAAAGGTGATCAGGGAACAATGGTGCAAGCAGCCCCCACCCACAGTAAGAAACAACTAACAGAAGTCAGCTGTAAGGGAACTTAAGCAACTCCCTAGCCACATTTGGAGTTTATTAAGTCGACTTAAGCCCTTGCTTAAGTCAACATAATAACTCCTGCCATTAAGTCAACTTTAAGGGTTAAGTCGACTTTATTAAGTCAACTTAATGCAATGTGCCCATTAAAGTCAACTTAGTAAAGGTGACTTAGTGCAGGAGAGCCTTTTAATTCGACTTTATAAAGTTGACCTAAGCCAGGGGACCCATTTAAAGTTGACTTTAGTAAGTCAACTTTAAATGAGTCCTCTGGCTTAAGTTGACTTTATAAAGTCAACTTAAACAAATGGGGCCTCATTAGGTTGACTTAAGAAAGTCAACTTTAAGTAGACCTTCTTAAGCCAACTTATCTGAGCCCTGTTTTGTAGACATAACCATTGTGAAGAAGACATAGATCATGACAGTCAGGTAAGAAATGATCACAATCTCTGGGCCAAATAAAGATGAGGGGAAAAAAGAAGTCTGCTGCTATAAGCTAATTCAGTAGCAGCTATGGATTCATCAGTGCCCCCAGAATTGTGAGCTTCCGTAACAAATGTTGGGTGTCTAACATGAAAGGAATGAGATAATACGTGACATATGTCCCCATTGCTTCCTACAGCCTACTGGCCTCTAAACCTCATTCATATTTCATTCAAGCACTGGGTTGGGCATTTTAAAAGATTGACTTGGTTAGATGACAGAAACGGACATTTGGAAACTAACTGTTTTCTCCTCACTACCTATTACGAGGGCCTCATATGCACGGTGAAGAAGAGGGAGCACAAAATTAAGATGCACGTGAGAGACCCCTTGCCCAAAATTACTTCCTGAGATCTCTAAAACAAAAGTAGAGCTAATGAAGTTTAGCCAAATCTACTTCTACTACAGTTCACAGTAATATCTTACAGTCAGAAACATCGAAGGAAGTGGATATGTTAACAGTATCAGGGGGCCAGGTGAGATCTGATTGTCTACTGTTTTGAAATATGAGTAATTATTTACACCTGGATTAAGCAGGGTTAAAACCCTAGCAAATTTGCGTGGAAGAGTTTTATACCAAGTTTGTACAAATATAAATGACTATGCAAAGTATAAAGATGTGGAAAATTATGCCCCCTTCTAAAATAGTTTATAGATTGGGTGTCCCTTTTAATATAGTTAGATTCATTCATTAGGCATCAAGGACTATATCTACACTTAAGAACGTTAGTTTGAATTAAGTTTGGATTAATTAGTGTGAACTAATTTTGATTAATTCAAACTAGCTTAGTTTGAACTAGCATGTCCACACTAGAAACCTAAATCGAACTAGCATGTCCATACACAGGACTGGCTAGTTTGGCTTGGGAGTGGGGAGCACCATGGGAAGTGTGGCAACATGACACCCCAGAAGGGCCATCCCCCCAACCCAATCCCATCATTTCCTTCCTGGTGGCATTCAGCCTGGGAGGAAGAAGGTCGAATTGCGTTTAATTCAAACTAACTGTTAGTTCAAACTAACACATCTACATTGGGTTAGTTCAAATTAAAAGCAGGTTTCACTATTCAAAGTAAGCTTTCCTTAGTTCAAACTAAGGAATTCCTTAGTTTGAACTGATGAAAACCAGTGTGGACGTGCACTAATTTAGTTCAAATTAATCCTCCTTAATTCGAACTGAATTCCCAGTGTAGACACAGCCAAGCAGATCACTTTACCAGTGTTTTCGGAGTGGTCCCTAGTGAACGTCTGGTATAAGTGATCTCAGCATAAGGTCAGACGTCAACTAGTCACAGAATACTTGGCCATTACATCACACCCTGTCTTCTGTTTCCTTCCATTGGCAGAGATGGAGCTTCACTGATCACCCATGAGGCAATGAGTCTTTTAGACTAAAAAACGAAACAACGTAAACAATGTCAGATGAAAAATACAGAAATGGTTGGTGTATTTAAACATTGTGTATGTGTTTGAACAAATATCAACACAGTAATTAGTGCTCCTTTTACATTTATGTATGTTTTGAAGGACTGTTTTTGATGTAATGAAATAACGCCAATGGCGAGCAAGGGACTAAGGCTACAACATACCAAACTGAAAAGACCTTTGCTTAGAAAAGGTAACAATAGCTTTTTATGCAAGGCTTAATGAAGCCAGTAAGAAATCGTCGTTTAAAAATTAAGACTTTTCTAAAATGAGTCTGTTTTAAAGGTACTCTTAATGAAACCATAATAAATAAGTATTCCATAGAACATCATAAAAAGGCAGAGTATATCAATCAAAGGTGTAGTGTTGAGGTGGCATCTGTTTCCTGCCGTCTTTTTCAAGGCCATCTGGGCACTGCCAATACATTGAAATAGGAGATTTATGTGTGGTTGTACATAAAAAGATAATGTCTTCCTAGTCTTTCTTTCATTGTAAAGGCCTTAACATATTGTCAAATTGAATCCCTGCCAAAAAGTAAAATTACACAAATACATAAATTACCCAGTCCAGCTTCCCTTGAGGTCTATGATATGTTTTCATGGATCCTAATGGGAGTTGGATAGAACCAAATAAGACTTTGTTGCCAGGAGTGTTGATTCCCTCCTCCCCCCGCCTCAGAGTTTTATGTCGTCGTACTCCACTCGTTTTAAGTAGTAGTGTACCTTTACGTCTTGTCTCGTTTCACAACATCTGTCTTTTTTCTTGTTGCTTCTTTGTTCAGACACTAGTTCTGGAAGTCTGCTAACTTTACTTGCATTCAGCATTAATGCCAAATGCAATAGAAATGAAACAGACTTTCACCACCAGTAGCTGGTATTAGCAGATGGAACAGTGAGTTAGCTAATCAAAAGGGCACGTTAGCAGAGCCTGAAGTATGTATTCCTTTCCCCTCTGAGATAGTAAAAGCCTTCTGGAGTTTTTACACCGCTATTCTGAGTGCATTTGGAGTCTATAAGTCTTGCAGTGTTAATGATTCCATGTGATTCTTGATACAAATGTTTTTAATATTTGCTTCTCAATATATTGCTCCTGGTAGCTGTAAGGTAAATATATTTTAAAGTTAACTTTTCTTGGTGTTAACCCATGACCTTTTTCAACACTTCTGTGGTGATATCACTGGCTGAATAGTTAGGAGCCCTTTCTGCTTGAAAATTATGAAGTGGACAAACTGAAGACAGTAATCCTTCTACTACACTTTTAAAATTCAGAATGCTGATATTCCATCTGTACATGTATTAGCCTTTAAAGGTGCCACAGAACTCTTTGCTTGTTTTCCATCTATATACTGTTGGCTTTGTACAGCTTTCTGGCACTTACATGTACACACTTGCTCCGAATAGTGGATTCTCAGCCTGTGTGGATTGTCATGATCCCATTGACACCAGCTGAGGATCTGCCTCATAGCTTTAGGGTTTGTGCTTCTTGTGCAAGGGTTATCAAATATATTATCAGACTTGTGACCCTGCATTAAAGCTGTCACAAGTTAATATTTTTAAGAGGTGACTCTCTGTATGGTGAAATAATAATTAATATCTCTTTCTCCATACACTATATATGTATGCATTCATTGTGTGTTTTACAGTTTAGTCATATGTGGCTTATGAATAGGTCCTTGGAGCTCCAAAAAGCTTCCATATACCAGTTAGAAATGGGTAGCCATGTTAGTCCAGTTCAGCAAAACAAGCAAGGAGTCCCATGGCACTTAGACTAAAAACTTTATCACATGAGCTGTTGTGGGAGAAAATTCCACTTTATCAGATGCTTTGAAGATGGCAGATTTACAGAATGGGAGGAAAATAAATGCAGGGAAGTGTAAATCATAGGATCAGAACCTTCTATAACAACAGTCTGACCTGTTCCTATGTCTTGTACTTCCCTGCATTTATTTTCCTTGCGTTTAGTAAGTTCTCCATCTTCAAAGCATCTTATGAAGTGGGATTTTCTGCCAGGAAAGCTCATGAAATAAATAAATTTGTTAGTCTTTAAAAGTGCCACACAACTCCTTGCTTGTTTTTCATATACAGTTGTTCTTGTATTGTGAAGGTTATTGTTATATTGCTGTATGATAGCTACAGTAAACATGGTTTACAAGAAAATTCTCTTCTCATTCATTGACTTTAATCAGTTAAAGTGACTGGTGGATGATTTGAAATTTTGATGTAATTTTGTTTTTCTTATTTGCAAAATATTTCATATAGGCCTGATCCAGCACCTTAATGATCATAAATTCTTAAGTGGGAACCTAAAATGTATTTTCCATTCCTTAGGTTTTTATGGATGCCCTATGTTACCTTCTCTACTTGCAAAATAGCAGGTTTTTTTTTAAATGAAAGATTATAGGAAGGCATAGCTGTAGAGGAGTGTGGTTGCATTAGTTAAATTGTGCACATCACACTGAAAATTGTCTCAAGAGAGAAAGTTCAGGGTTAAGGATGAGAAATGTCATTCTTCACTGTTACTAACCTATTTTGCCTAGATGGTAATGTATGTCATATAAGCTGCATTACCTTAGGCATCACAGAGTGAATTAAAGTATATCAGCTTTTAGGAACTCTGAGCAAAAGTATAATTTTCCTGTGGGTCTACAAATGTCACAAGAAAAAAGTGTTTGTATGCATAAAAATGCTAAGGGAGATCAGGCTAGGAGAATATCAGAGAAATATTTTTCATATATTTCAGAGATATTAAAAAATAAAAGTTTCAAGAGCTCACATCTCAACTGTAATGCAAAAGAAGCATATACATAAATTAAATGGAAGAGCATAATACTTACGTGTCTTCAAAACTTTGCCTCATCTCCTATATTATTCTTTTAAATATCCATCCACTTGTAAGCTGGCTGAATGAGTAAAAGTAGGATAAATAATAGGAGGTCAAACAACAAATAACCCATATTTTTAAAACAGTTAACGTTTTTCCACCTACACATCACTTCTTCACAAGCTTAACATGTTTCAGTTAGCAAATGTATTCAAGTGGGAAATACCTGCTGAAATTTTAGCAGATAATTAGCAGATTGGGTTTCTCTCTTTATTTTAAACAAGCATGTATGAGAGAGTATTTATTATTATCTAGAAGTGGAAATATATATGAAAAATGCAGCTGTTTTCTATTCATTTAAACATCTACCTGCTGTCAGCAGATTGGTTTATTAGACCTCTCTCCCCTAGACAACCCATGATATATATTAAGAAGTTTACAAATAACCAACTTGTAATTAAACAGGAGACTTCCTAAGGATTTCAGCAAAACTACATACATGACAAATGAGACAGCAAAGTGAGAAAAGTAAAAATTGTATTGGAACAACACAGATGTTGTTCATCTGTGAAAGTTGGTTCAATAAAAGATGTTACCTCACCAACTTCTATGTCCAGTATTTTGAGACCAAGACAGCTACAGTGACACTGCATATGACAACTGAAGTCATTTACACTAGGTGAAAATTAAATTAACAAAGAAGCATTTATTTTGTTATGTTGCCAGTTTGATTTGGCTTCATTTGCATTTGGTAATTCCATGCCTCAGTGCCTGTTCTATGGTGAGAGGGATTGCTGTGCATGTGAATTCACAAAAAGTTCAGTAGATACATCATTGCTGCCTGGTGTCTCCAGGCTTTCCAAGATGCCCACCAGAATCCTATTTATCCTTATGCAAATACATGCCATTCTCCAAAAGATGCTCCATTGCCACATGACTAGCCATAGAGGGAATATATTGGATAAAATCCTGACCCCAATGTAATCAATTGTCATTTTGCCATTAACTTGAATAGAGTCTGGAGTTTCACCCATTATGTTTCTCATCATCTGTTTTCATCCGTACGACCCTAATTTTAATTACAAAGGTGTTGGTTATATGGAATTTAATGGGAGTTGTCTTCTTGTAGCAGAAGAAAAATCTTTTCTCATTGGTACAAATTCTGGCCTGCATTAAGGCTGTTTATGCTCTAGTGGCATAACTAGCAAATGAAAGATACTTCCCACCTAGGGAATAAAGGGGTTAATAAAGCTGACATAGTAGCTCATATGTCACCTCCCCAACCCTGTCACTGATACAGGATGCAGGACTAAAGGCAAATGGTGTGACTCTGAACTCAGTCATCCGTTGCAACATAGTGATGCATTAGCCCATTGACACATGGCTTAAAGCCTATCTAGCAGGGGGAGGCAACCCCCGGCATGGGTGACGCCCAAGCCCATACAGAGTGGCACCCTCCACAGTACCACAGAAATTGCCACTCCTGCCACCGAAAGCCACTCTGGGCAGCTTCCTTCAGGTGCAGCTGGGACACACGAGGATCCCCCCATGCCTATGCCTCCATGTGACACACAAAAAAGCTGCCTGGAGTGGCTGCTGTTTGTGGTATGATACTCCCCGAAGGAGCCACTCTAGGCAGCTTCTTTCTGCAGCATGCCTGGGAACTCGTGAAAGGAGCTGCTTCTTTTCATGGCATGCCTGGGGACCCCTGTTCCCAGGTACCCCACCAAGATGATCCACTCTGGGCAGCTTCTTTCCATGACATGCCTGGGAAGCGCTCTCACTCCAGCCGTGACTGCTGCTGAATTTTCAGGCAGCTGGCACATTTTTTCAGCAGAGGGGGATGCTGGCACCAGCTGAAGGTCAAGGAGGAAGGACCAGCAGAGGGGTCAGCAAAGGTTGCTGATCCCTGCTATATAGGCTATAGTGAGCCATTAGATCAGGCGTAACATAGAAACATACAAAATTGAGGGTTGAGCCCATATGCACTCTGTAACTCAGTAATCATGTAAAAATAATTATAGTGGTGCTGTACTGTAGATGGTTGCTTAAAAATGACCCCTAAATTAACTACTTTCTGTTATTGTGTTGCCGTGAACCAATCCCATCCCATTGAGTACAATGTTAATCAGATTCAGTTATTGACTGCCTGGACAGGTATGCCACTTACTTTTTTTTTTTTTTTTTGTTTAACAATTAAACTCCAAAGTTCAGGCAAGATTGTGTGACTGCAGCCAGGAAAGGAACTCCCTGCACACTCTAGGCAATGTCTTACATTAGAACCAGAGTTCCAGGCTTGACATACTCCAATGCTTCCTTCCTTAGCTGCAGCCCCACAAAACTGGTTTTTGCTTATTGTCAAATTTCAGATAATAGACATATCTTGCTGGGAGTGGAGAGGTTTCTAACACACAGAATCCACTATATATAATTTAAAAGGAATATAACACATCTCTCTTATTGTTGGACTCTGATTATATAATACTTGGAGAAATCTATAGTCTTTTGGCCAGCATGAACATGACAGATATTTTAATGCCACGTTAATTTACTATTATTCATATTTCTGTGTATAGCTATAACACCAAGAGCTTTAATCATGGATCAGGACCCCATTGTGCTGACATTGATGTGGTAGGCCTCAGTTATTTGCATCTGAGAATTTATGTGGCTTACTTCAAACATAAGAAAACTCTCATGCACTGGAGCAACACTTGTGCCTGCTGCCTACCCTGGACTATCTGTAATGTGTATGTGATGAGGCAGTTGCCCCACACTCGCAATATGGGGTGAGAAGGGCCTATGATCTGCAGCCAATGTGTAGTTGCAGGAAGAAGTCAATCAAGGACTACAAGCCCAGTATAAAAGGGAGGTACAGGGACAGAGTAATTAATTGCATTCTGGGGCTTAGGCAGGGTCGTTGTCTGCATGACTGTCTGGAAGAGTCAACATCCCAGATAACTCAGTGGCTGACCACAGGGAGTGACTTGGAGCCAAGGCCCTGACGTGAGGGCAGAACCATTGCTGATGCTGCAGGGACTCATACCAGGACTGAATTTTAGAGGAGCAGCTCAAGATGCAGGTTTGGGTGAGACTGAGGCTTTGGGGAAGTATCCCAGGGAAGAAGAGAAGCAGAGTTTCTCTGCACACAGAATCCCTGGGCCTGGGCCTGGAGAAGTGGGTAGGTCCAGGTCCCTTTCAGCTCCCCAGGCTGCCAGCAGGGTGGCAGTGGACTTGTGGTAGCCATTGACTGCAGAGTGGCGAGGCCAAGCTGTTACGTGTTAGCTCTGTGTTCTTGAGGAATCAGAGCACAGTATCCAGCCTGTGCTTCCCTCCCCCCACACATCCCCCAACCTCTGCTTGAACTGAAAACCAAAAACAGTAGGAAATGGGAGACATCCTTTTCCTAATCTACCCATATCCAAAAGCCATCAGCACACTGGAGCTTCATTTGCATTGACTATGGAGAACCAGACTCCAAAGCAGGAGCCGCACTGAACTCTGGGATTTAAGAAGCAAGAGCCGTACTGAACTCTGGGATTGAAGAAGCAGGGAAGCATTGCCTGATGGGGGATCTCACACCAAAACGAACAAACTCAGCAATTATCAGACCATTCTAGTCACAGACATGATAATTGATACCCAAAATACTGAGTCTGCCTGACTGTATTGTGAGCTTCTCTGAACCATTACACCCAGCCAGGAATGTGTATTGGCCACGTAAACAAGTCCTTATAGAAAACCTTTACCCACATCCAACAGAACAGTAGTGTAGTGTGTGTCCTGTGCAAGTCCTGACTGGATCCTTTCTGAATCCTGTGTGAGTCTGGATTGAGTCCTGAGTCCTGATGCTTGGATCTAAAGCTGTATCATTTCCACTGGGATTTGGCTTTTCTTCCTTGCTGATTGCTGGGGGAGCTTTGTTTCCATCCAGCCTCTGACCCTGATCTGCACAACCTGGAAACCTTTCTGCTACACAGAGTGGTGAGACACCCCCCCCCAACTTCTCTCTCTCTCTCTTTCTCTCCCCCCCCCCAACCTCTCTCCCTTTGCGTTAATTATGACTCTCTCTCTCTCTCTCTGTTGGCCTGATACAGTAGAATCTAGGTAATATTGTAGCTGGGTGTTCTTCTTTCCTTGTATGTTTATCAATGCTGTAACTGGGTATTTTGGGGTATTCTTCTCTCCTTTGTAATTATTCTTAGTAGTACAAGTTTTAGATACCTAGCAATAAAATGACTTTTGTTATTAAGCCAGTTTCCAGACTCTTTTAAGACATCATTCCCTCTCCTTTGTGGTCTTGGTTTCTTTATATCACTTTGCAGCAACGCTTCTATTACCTAGCCAAAGATCCCTGTAATGCCCACAACCCTGTAAGGTTTGCTCATTGATAGGGATAGTAGCCTGATTGACTCCAGGGGCATATAAGGGTGACAGCTGACAAGTGCTGTTTTGACCCAGCCTGATTGAGTCCAGGGGCATATAAGGGTAGCAGCTGAGAAGTGCTGTGTGACCCAGCCTGCTCAAGATCCATAATCAAGCCTAGTTTGGGGCGGTACAGGGGCACATAAGGGTAGCAGCAGAGAAGTGCTGTGTGAACCAGCCCACTGAGTTCAGGGACACATAAGGGGTCAGCTGAGAGTGCTGATAGACCCGGTCCGCTCAGACGCACCTCTATAGAAACACAAGTCACACAAGCAGCACACTAATAGAAGTACCATCTTCCCCATAGAGAAAGCAACCCTAATAAATGAGCATACCCCGAGTTGGTGGGCAAAGTTGGTAACAAAGCAAGTAGAACTTTCCCTCTGGAAAGTCGGGGTGAATGGACAGGTACTCAGCCAGAGGGCCGAGTAGCCAAGAAGTGACAGAGTACGCTTGAACAGTTCCTCGATACCATTGCCAGGAGGCACCTGTCCAACAGGTAGGGTGCACGTCACAACATGCAAACACATTTCTTGCTACGGGAAGGTTCTGGAATTGTGGTGAGTGGATGTGTAGAGGTTTGTGCACCCCCTGTGGGTGATGAATTCTGTATCATTCATCAGCCCAACATCTTGCTAGTAGCAAGGGGATGGTGCATGCATCTCAAGGTTTGCCACACAAAGTATTTCTCTGGTGTATCTTATGTAGCTACTACATTTTGCGGGTTATTTTCTTCCTAGCAATCAGTAAAAAGAAACATTACCCCGTGCTGGAAAATTAAACTCCCCAATACAGCAGAGAAAGAGCTGAAAAATTACTTCTTTTCTACAGTTTTTCTTGTGAATAAGATCTGCAGTCTGCCACAGCAGAACTGGAGCCAGGAGCCCCCTGTGCGACTGCAGGGCACCCTTTATAAGAAGGTGGGGCATGCTTCTTGAAGTGTCTCTAAATGTTTTTAAAGTTAAAAGGGATCATTAATCTGTCTTTTCAGGGTTCTTGAAACTATTCTACGGATCTGCTTGAAGGTATAAAAAAAAGTAGGCCCACTGAGTGTGCTGGATGCCTTTGCTACTGCTCCCTCCCCAAGAAATCCGTGTGATGCATTTAGCTGATAAATCTTGATAAATCTCTCTCACCCATGTTCACACACAGAGAGCTGGAACTAAAACTCTCTTTTTTCAGCTCCAAAAGCTTCAGATTCTAGCACTTGAGTGAAAGAAGTTCTCAGTTGTTTGGCATGGATAAACTGTTTATCAGCCTCCCTGTGTTTCCAGCACTGGATGTAACCTCTTTCCCCACATCCTCCAGTATCTACCCCTTATTCCAAGCATCTAAAGTTCTGGGCAGAATTGGGGGTCTTTAGGTACTTGGGTGCCACCCACTCTTCTTGGTTATGCATTTTGGGTGAGAAGCATTGAAAATGTTTTCTGCCCTGGGAGACAAAAAAGCTACATTCTAGCCCTGGGTTCATTGGCGCACAGGAATAGAAATCTAGCAATTTACATTTACGCCAAAGCAAATTATACACTTTATATTTAATTCTTTTTCAAGCCGCACTCCTCTGAGGCAGGAAATTTGGCAATCTTGTTTAATCAGGTGTAGATGAATCAGATGGGGGCCATATAGCTACACATGCAATCCTTCTGATCTGAAAAATCATTTACATCACTCTCTCAAGCCTTGGGAGACAAACCTCTCCTTGCTTACAGACAGCCCCCCAAACATAAGCAGATATTCACTAGCAACTAGTCAGAGTGGTTGTGCTTTTAGCAGCGGGTTGGACTAAACGAGCTCATGAGGTTCTGTCCAACCATATGATTCTATAACTGCAGACCTAACAAAAGAAATATTAAATCGGGCACATATTCCTGCAACAAACACCATTGCCAACTTTGCCCACATATTTGCACAGAAGACACCATCAGAAGATCTAATCAAACAAGCTGCTCCATCAAGGGCTTATTCACCTGCTCATCCACCAGTGTGATTTATGCCATCATGTGCCAGCAATGCCCCTCTGCCTCATACATTGGACAAACAGGACTGTCTGTGCACAAAAGAATTAATTGACACAAATCTGACATCAGAAATAACATTCTAAAACCAATTGGGAAACACTTCAATCTCCCTGTTCATGCCATTGATGATTTGTGAATAGCCATACTTAGGCAAATGGATTACAAATCAAAGCTTCAAGGAGAAACTGCAGAATTGGAATTCATGTGCAGATTTGACATTGTGGCCTTAGGGTTAAATAGGGATCTCAGAGTTTTTTTTCTTATTACAACAGGTGATTCCTCCTCACCTCCCTCTATATGCTGTTCTCCACTGTTTGAATCTAAACAACTTCTTTGATTTGTTATGTCTTCCCTGATCCTCTGATTTACACTTTCCTGCATTTATTTTCCCCCGTCTTTAAATGTCTGACAAAGTGGGATTTTTTTTCCCATTAAAGCTCATGTGACAAATAAAGTTGTTAGTCTTTAATAGTGCCACAGGACTCCTTGGTTGTTTTAATGAACTAGACTAACCCGGCTACCCCTTTGGAACCTGCCATCATTTACAAGGGTATTTGTAATTATAACATACATAATAAAACATCCTCTTACTGCATCAGGGTGGGAGGACTTTGATCGGGTATCAAGGAACACAAGAAGCCCAAAATGCATGAGTGGCACTGTTGCACCTTCTAGTTATCTGCTCAGCCATTGACTAGGCAAAGATGAATGGAGAAAGTTGCATGTCTGCGAGATGCCTCTCTCCCTTATGTCTGGTCTAGTTAAACTAAACCTGGACTTCTCAGAAAGGTTGGGCCCCATCCTACCCTACGTCTTCTCGCTTTTGATGTAGATAAGGAGCTATGCTGCTTAAGGCATTATGGGTCTGACTATCACCCAATTTTAGAGATCAAGAAGGAATTTTCCCTATTGGCACAAACTGACATGTGACCTGGTGAGCTCTTTGTCTTTCTCGCAACCTCCTGACACAGTCTGGTTAGGAATTTTAGAATTCAAGGGTCATGTAATGAAGGTGAGATTAATAACTCATTGCAGTTAGTGTCCTGTGGCAGAAAAGGCTATAAAGGCCAGCTGCCAGAAGTAAAGAAAACCTGGGATTGAACAGCTGGTGCTTGCAGTGATGAGGGGAGGGGGAAAGGGCCTGAAGTCTTTGCAGACAGAGGTCCCCCTGCCCCAGTTTTGTGTTCCTTACCACTCCACCTGTGGGGTGAGAGGAGAGAATCACAAATGTCCAAGTCCATGAGATAGAAGGGAGGGTGGTCATTCAAGGATTGAAGTAACTACACGCGGTTGAAGTGGTTCAACACTCTGGAATTCTAGCTGTTTGAGCCTTGATGCAGTTCCTTTCCCTATCAAGCTCATCCTTATTTTCTGTTTGGTTGCAGGGCTGGGCAGAGAGTAATCAAATCCTGTGCAAGCAACTGCAGTATGTGGCATAAACACTGCTTTAATCTCTTCAGAGCAAAGACTGCCTCACACTGTATTTGTCCAGCACTCAGATGATGGGGCATTGATGTTGCTTGAGGCTTGTTAGTGCTACTATAGTACAACTAATAACAATCAATAAGATGGCAAGCTACAGAGTCACAGGATGTCGTTCACGTGTAGGATGTTCAAGGAAATACTCATGGACTAGTCCTATAGTCCCTGGGTAGGAGCGGGCACTGGGCATATGAATTAAGATGTCTACATTTGTAAATGAGTTAGGTATCTTCAAGGCAGCAGATATTCAACATGTTTCTGGAAAGCAGAAAATCTGCTTTTTCTGTATATCCTGTTTCTTGTTGTCATATGTGCAGTGAAATTGAATGTATTTGCTTAGAATCTTTCTCTGTTGGCAGTAAATGGCAATGTTCAGCTTCAAAAGGTTTGGTTGTGGCTGAAGGCATAAGATGAGAGACAGAAAGGAGAAAATGAGGTATCTCTTAATCACACTGAATGGAAATAGGCAGTGGATAGGACAGTCTTTGCCAGAGTTATTTACTGGTAATGAAATCAGAAAACAGTTTTCTACAATATACAGGTACTTTATTTCCCCTGCAGGACACAGTCCATTTTCCATTGGACCACTTAACATTTTTTACACTCTAATGAGAGAGGAATCATTGTTCTACCCATCAATAACATGGGTTTAAGAACATCTGTTCTGGCATATGTTGGGGGAATTATGTACTGTTGTTTGTAAAGCTTTGTAAGGTCTTCCAATGAAAGTTATTAGGGAAGTGCAAACTGATAGAAAGTAGCATTACAATATAAAAATGCAAAGCTTTCACGTTAATTACACTTGTACAAAGAAATGTCTTCAAATACAAAACATTTTGGGTGAGGTTTTTCAAAGCATACCTAGGAAATTTATAAATGTACTTTTCTTTAATTTCTGTGGTGGTTATCTATAGAATATGGATAGCAGTTCTATAAATGTTGTATGAAATTTACATATAAAATAACAGGAAAGTGTCAAGCAAGTAATAGATGTTCATGAATTCCACCACAGGAATATAGTTTTGTGTACTGACACTTGAGTTGAAGTAAAACATTTATGTTACCAAGAAAAGAGAAGAGAGAGGTCCAAAATTCAGTTGCATGGTCAATAGCTTAAAACAAACAAACAAATAAAAAAAACCCTTTGTTATTCACTTTTAGGGTAATATTTTTGAAAGTGCATTAATTCTTCTACCATTGCAGTCAGTGGAGTTTTAGTATTGATTTGAATGGACGTGAAGTTGGGTCAACATAGAATTCTTTTAAAAATCCCATCCTTAAACTCTCTCTTTATACTTAACATGAAAAAAATTATACATCTGGACTCACAGTTAGCTCTGTTTAAAGAGACTGTGCTTTGGGGTAGATCCTTGGCTGATGCAATTGTCCTGTTTCCACTGATGTCAACAGTGCTGTGACAATCTACAGCACCTGAAGTTATGCTCATTTGCCTTCAGTTTTATGTACCACATCTGTAAGCAAAATATGTTTTGACTACTTTTAAGATGAGAGTAGTAACATAAATAGTACTTATTAGCATCTGACTATTTTTTGCAGTCCTAAAAAATGAATGAACAATCCATGAAGTCTTCAGGTATTAAATGAAACATAGTGTTCCCCAAAGAAGTTCATGCAGCTAGTTGGTCAAAAAAAATCTTTTTAAAGAAATCCCTAAATATTGATTTATTTAGTAAATCTTAGTGGTTTGAGGCAAAACTATGGTAACAGCTATATGATATGCACTTTAATGAGTGTCCACTTACGTGTTGCCATGACAGGCAATAAACAGCTGTAAAGTTCTTCAACCTGTGCTTAAAATTTGAAGGAAAGTCCTATTTTCCTGTCCTCTTCTTCCATTGAGAGGCAGACATACATGGAAGAATTTCATTAAATGATGCACATGAAATACCCATGTTTACTTATTAATGTCACAGTCCATTAACCTTAATGATATGGAAGCCATATATTTGACCACAGTTGCTTCTAATCAGATGTATTAATTGAGGGTTGAGTTTTAATAGTCACTGGAAATGGAAGTGTTAACAGGGATCTAATAAATTCAGCTGGAATGTCTGTGCAAGGAGTGCTAGACCCTTTGTGAATGGAGTTCTTGGTACAGTATTATGCACTGGAGAAAAGCATTTGTGGTCTAGTGGATTGAGAATAAAATGCCAAGACCTGTGTTCTGATCCTGACCTCGACTTTCTAGGTATTTTATCTCTCTGTATCTTAGTTTTTCTATTTGTAAATGTGAATAATGATGTTTACCGCCTTTACAAAGTGTCTTGGAATCTACAGATGGAAAAAGCTCCAAGAAGCAAAACGTTTTTATTCTTAGGGTGTGCTCTGGTGGGTAAAGGATTGGACTTGGAGTCACAGGATTGATGTTCTGTTCTTGATCTGTCCTTAGTTTGTTAGGTGACCCACACAAGTCACTTGATCTCAGTTTTCCCACTGGTAAAATGGGGACAATGATAGTGACCTGTATAAAGTTCTTTGATATCTATGGAAGAAATGTAGAGTCCATTTATTATTATTACTACTGCTTTGTTATATACAAACAAAGTAAAATACATCATTCTTTAGCTTTGCAAATTTAATGTAGAAGATTAAATCTCCTGGGGTCTATTTATGAGAACATTCAAGTGGAATATCCACACTAATCATTGTGGCATCATCTTCTCCAGATGGGCGATATTGGATAACCAAACTATTTATTCTTATTTACCCTATTGTTGTGATCTGATGCAATAACTTGACTAGCAAACAGTGGTCTATAAAAATGGACTTCATTATCCAGTTATGTTCTTGAATTGTTTTACATGCTGTTCTCAGCTACTTGCTATAATGTGTAAGCCCATTTCGGTCTACTTTTCAAAGCAAATATTAAATTGGCAACTCACATAACCTTCAGAAGAAAAGTAGCTCATATGCTGTTAATATTCATCCATCCCTACTTTTAATGACTGTCACAAGCCACATTATTTTCTCTTTTTTTCCCTCTCTGTCTGTGCTGCATCAGTGACATGATGGCAGTGTTGATGGGAGACTATGCCTAAATGAAGTATAATTAAAATCCAATCAGCCAAACCTAATTTTCTGTGTACCAACTGTAGTTGACTTAAGGATTGATTGATTGATTGATTGATTGAGTATAACCCAAGCAAGATAATTTAATAGTTTTAATAACACTACAGCTATGATTTTAGGTCCTAGAAAATTCATTCTGAATTTTGTTCAACGTTCTTTAATAGTATTTTTTTCTGGCATGAGAAAAACTGTCACAACATGATGATATGTAAGCTGGTAATGGCCATAGCTAGCATGATATGTAAACTACCAAATTAAAAATGATAGAAAAACCACTACAACACTTACGTTGATCTGTTTTACAAGGGAAAATCAGGATTTAGTAATTTGACTAGCAAGTACTTGAGTCAATCTGGGAATTAGTGGGATAAATAGAGTGAAGTATTTTCTGTTGATGGGAACTTCAAGATAAATGCTATCTAGATTACATACATGCCATTTGGTACATCACTAATTATTACTATTTCCACTTAAAAAAGAAATATATCAATTTTGGCAGACATATTCATATTTCTACCATAAATAATAGAAAATAAGTCTTAGTGGATAAGCAGGATAAACAGACATAAGAACTAGGTCTGTCTTTTCCTTAAAGCCCTTGGCAAAGTCAATGGGTAGCGTACTACTTGAAGAGCCCTAAAAAGACGTTTTATTAGCATTTCTAGGTTCTATTCCAGTTTTGACATAATAGATTCATAGACTCTAAGGTCAGATGAGACCAGTATGATCATCTAGTCGGACCTGCACAATGCAGGCCTCAAAACCTTGCCTACCAACTCCAGCAATAAGTCTATGACTTAGTTGTTTCTCTCCTCAAATCATGATTTAAGGACTTTAAGATACAGAGAATTAATCAGGAGGTGAGCCATACTCTGTGCTGTAAAGGATGGCAGTCCCCTCCCCCTAAAGCCCTAGCCAATCTGTCCTGGGGAAAAATTCCTTCCTGACCCCAAATATGGTGATCAGTTAAACCCTGAGCATGTGGGCAAGTCTCAACAGCCAGTCACCCAAGAAACAATTCTCTGCAATAACTCAGAACCCATCCCATCTACCCTCCCTTCTTAGGCCACTTGAATATCTACCACCAGTAGCCATAGATCAAAAATCAATCAGTTTTCAAAGTAGGCTGTCCATCATACCATCCCCTCCATAAACTTATCAAACTCAGTTTTGAAAGCGGTTATGTTTTTTGCCCCATTCCCTATAATGGCAATACTTCCCAAGTTGATGTCATCAACAAAGTTTATTAGCACATTTCCATTGTTTGTGCTAAAGTCTGTATCAAAAGGTTAAACAAGATCAGTCCTAACACTGATCCCTGAGTGACTCCACTGGTAACTGCCCTCTAGCTTGACAGTCACCCACCAGTATGACCTGCGATAGCCTCCTCTTTAACCAATTCCTTATCCACCTTACTATATTTGTATTAATCCCCATATTCTGTAACTTAAGTAATAATTCCCTTTGTGGAACTGTATCAGATACCTTGCTGAAATCTAAGTCCACTGCATTCCCTTTATCTAAAAAAATCTATCATCCCAAAAAAAGGAGATCAAGTTGGTCTGGCACGATCTACCTTTTGTAAAACCATGTCATATATTATCCCAGTTACAATTGTCATAAATATCCTCAAGTACTTTCTCCTTCAGAACTTTCTCCAAGATCTTGCATACTATTGAGGTCAAACTAACAGACCAGTAGTTACCCAGGTCATTTTTATTCCCTTTGTGAAAAATAGGAATTATATTAGCAGTTCTCCAGTCATACGGTAAACCCCCTGAGTTTACAGATTCATTAAAAACCTTTGGTGATGGGCGGTCAATTTTATGAGCCAGATCCTTTAATATCTATGGCTGGAGATTGTCTGGGCTCCCAAATCTAGTCCTGTCCAGCAGCTCAAGTTTGGCTTCTGCCTCAGGTATGGTAATTTCCACTTTCATGACCTCATCCTCATTAGCTACCCTATCTCTATCCCCCAGCTCATCTTCGCTCTCATTAAAGACAGATGCAAAGTACTTATTTAGGCATACCTAGCTTATCCTTGATCGCCACCCCCATCCTCAGTTTTTAACAGTCCCACTTCTTTATTTATTTATTTCCTATTTATATGGCTAAAGAACCTTTTACTATTGGTTGTAATTCCCTATGCGAGGTCCAGCCCTGCTTGACTTTTTGCCTTTCTCACTTTACGTCTACGTCCTCTGACCTCCAAAAGGTAGCTTTCCTTGCTGATTCCTCCCATTTTCCACTCCTTGTAAGCTCTGTGCTTCCTCCTAATCACCTTTCCAAAAACCACTTAGGGCTCAGTCCTGCAAGGTGCTGAGTAATCTGGTCCATGTCCAGAAGAGCATGTCAGCACCTGTTTAAATTTAACTCTGTGAGTAAGTACATAGTCATTCCATGTGGATTAAAGTTAAACAGGTGCTTAAATGATTTGCTGTATTGGAACCAGAGTGATCAGCATTTTAAAAGATGCAATCCTTAAGCCTTGATTTACCAAGATCTTTGTGAATGTGCATAACTTTAGGCAAATGTGTAGTTCCATTGACTTTAATGGAACAACTCAGTTTCTTAAACTCCAAAATCTAAAGGGGCAACCATGTTTCAAAGAGTCTGACGAAGTGGGATTTTGTCCCATAAAATCTCATATAAGAAATGTATTTGTAAGTCCTTAAATTCCACAGGACTCCTTGTTTGTTTGTTCTTAAATTCCAAAGAGGCAGTCATGTTAGTCTAGTTCAGTTTCAAAAGGGGGGGGGGACTTAAATAGTTGCAAAGTTATTTATAGCATGAGCTTTCGTGGGAGAAAATCCCACTTTGTAAGATGCGGAAACTTACAGAATGTAAATTCCCCCATGTTCAAAGCATCTGACCAAGTGGGATATTCTCCTATGAAAACTCATGCAATAAATAAATTTGTTAGTTTCTAAGTACCACAGGACTTCTTGTTCAGTTTCTTTAAGTTATGCATATCCTGTTGAATCTGGACCTAAAACTCCTTGTATCTCAGTTTCTATATCTATAAATTAGGGATAATATTACTTGCCTACCTGATAATTCATTTTCTGTATGAGCAAATTAATGAGTGTTTGTCTATCTCTTTGAGATCCCTGCGTAGGAAGCAATATACTGCACAAAGTACAGCAGCCTTGTGTTTGCTATTTCAGCCTGTGGGAGAGGTAACCAAAATCTAGCCTAAAATGACTTTTTTTTCCTCCTCTCCTTATGACACCATTTTGTTCTGTTCTAGTTGCAGTACTGATATTCTGAAATTAAATACAACCAAACATTATCTATGTTTTCCAAGACTCAAAAAATAAAATAAAATAAAGCAATTGCATAGTTTGACAGAAGATTCATTCTGACTCTTACTATCTGAGCTGGTTCATCCATCTATATTCATAACATGGCACAGTTTTTGCTGCATGCAAGATGAATTGTAAAATTCTGAAGAGTCCCTCTTACTTAATTTAACAGAGTTTGTACATGTGCCAACTAACTTCTCTAGCTATTTTTGAAAGGGAATCTTTCATTTGCTGCCTTTATTCTCTCCTTTATCATGCAGTGTATATGAACCCCATTGTGATCAGAGCTCTCATGTTGGTTATTTTGGTACCTGACACACTGAGGCATGGCTGCAGACACAACTTAGTCTATTCCTCTATCTTTCTAATGACAAATGATATATTCTGTATAGATCAAAAAAGGCACAGTCTTAAGTTGCAGTGCAGCGGTCAGTAAAAGCTAAGAGGTGTGACCTGTTGTCATTATGATGGAGTGGGTTCCTCATTATGGAGTATGTTCTCATTCATCAAAAATGTCAGCTTTCATTTTTTTCAGCTGTATTTCGCGTAAGTTCATGACATTTAGGGATGAGCTATTGTATGCTGAAAGAGCATAAAACATTTTGAGGTTTCTTGGTCCACTCTTTTCATGGGTATTTTCGATTGTCCCGACCACTAACCAGACAAGCTGGAAATCACTTTTTTTTTTTTTAAGCTAAGCAGAATTTAACTTGGTGTATCTGACCAGAGAAACATCAAGAGTTGGAAGAAAAGCAGACTGTGGGAAGTGATGGAAAGACTATAAGTTTTCCTAGCTTGGAGCCAGAAGTGTGTGAAATATGCCAGACTTTTACTCTGAACTATACCAGATTCTTTAACCATCCCTACACTACCCAGTCCTGCTGGTTTTTAAGGTGATCTGTGCAATAATTAAAACCCCATAATTAAACCCCTAAACCCCTGGAGGATTTCATTTTCAACAGAGATCAGGGAAGTGCTACTTGATTAAAGAGTTCAGTTTTGGTCCCACAGTAGGCTCTCATTTTTCCTGAATTATGCAGAAATTTTGTTTTTAAATATCTTTCAAATGAAATGCAATAGCCTTTCCTTTGTTTTGAGCCACTAGTACAATCAGAACAGTTAATTTAAAAAAAAAAAAAAGCCAGGAAGATTTCAAAATTTCTCATTAGGTTGGTATGCTGTTGAGTAAAATATTGTTCTTGCTGAAGACTTCTTGGGGAGTTGTCTAGGGGCAAACTTCCCCAGAACATATGACATGTTGGTGACTGGAAAATATGAATACAAGATAATGAACTGTTAATAGAAAAAACTGGCTCTTTTCATTAATTTTTAAACAAATGCACTGGATTCTGAACTTAAACCCAGCAGATAGGAGCACTGAGTTCAGCTTTCCACTTGGGACCTTCCTATCATTTTCTGTATTTGTGTGTCTAATCAGGGAATCATGACGTTAAAAGGCATTCTAGTTTTTTGGGGGTTGGGGGGGTGGTTGGGGGGGTGGAACCTCTTGTTGTAATCAACTGTGTTTGAGTAAATGTAGCATTGGTGAAAAATGCTGAAAAGAAAATGGTGGGGAGTTAGGCCCCGGTCCAGCAAAACAATTTAATAATCTGAGCAGTTCCGTTACCTTAAAAATCTTATTCTTAAAGGCAAGTATATGCATAAGTGCTTGGGTGTTTGTGTAAATTTAGGAATTTATAGGAGAAGAAAGGATAAAGGAAAAAATTTAAAGAAGTTTTGGGAATTAAAAATATTAAAAACAACACAGTAAAGTAATCTGGGAGTGGAGGAGGATAATAGGTGATGGTATGTTTTCCACCCACATCTAGTCTGGAAAATAAAGCACAAAGATCTAGTCAGGCTTAATAGCATTTTAATAATTAATCTTCAGGTTTACTACACATCAACACAAATTTATGATAATAAGCATTTTCTCAGAAATTTCAAAAAAAGCACTTTTCTAAGTGCAGCACACTGAAAACGTGCTGGGTTGAACATAGAATTAATAGCCCTTTGGATCTCATTAAAGGCATTATTAGAAGCACTCAGTGTGTCTAAATTGTCTTTGGCTACTACAATAGTTACGTGATAGAAAATGATAAGAAAAAATTAAAGCGGGTAGGTGAATAATGAGCAGAGACTAGAACAGAGTGAAAGTTTTGAAACAAATATTTTATTAGCCAAAAAATGAAAACTTTTTTTTGTTTAGAATTTTTTCCCTTTTGAAGTTTGCATAAATATAATTTTTAAAGGAGAAAACCCTTTCTCTCCTTATTTCCTCCACAACAGCAAAACAAAATAGTTTGGTCAAACCAAAGCCTTTATTTTTTAGGAGAATGCTCATCCAACAAATAGTAAAAGTCCATTATTCATGCAGCTCTAACCAACAAATAAGAAATAGTTAAATGGCGTTCTTAGCCAAGAACTTCCCATCAAGTGAGAAAGACCACTAAGGGGAAGTTAGACATAAAGTTGATATTTAGACTATGTCTACACTTAAACCACTACAGTGACACGGTGGTACTGAAACTCCTAGTGTAGACACCTGAGAGAGAGTGTGGATGGGAGGGTTTTTCCATCACTGCGGGTAATCGACTTCCCTAGCTAGGTTTACAGAAGAATTCCACCCCCTCATCCCGTTCAAATGGCTGATGATTTATTTCAAACAACCTGCTAAAGAAATATTTCTCTCATTCCCATAGACACAGAATTTCCCACAAAACAGTACAAAAATGTATGTCTATTGTTTTATTATATCTTTTGCCTTCAATTTCAATGGGGAAACATGCCAGAAAGCAGCAGCATCTTGGGAGAAGAAATAACAGAAAAATGTTTGTATCTTGACCAAACAAAACAATTAACTAATTAGAAGCATAACATAACACTAAAACCAGGGAATACTAAATACAAAACTCTGGAATGAGGGCAGAAGTGTGTGTGAAGTCTTTACTGAATGTAGTTTTTGTAATCTCTTTCAAAACAGAAAATGTACTGATAGATAAAAGAGAGAACAATGAAATAATGCCTAATATTTGCCTGAATGTTAGCTCCAGCACAATTCACAGTGGATTATTATAAGGACAGCTTGCACTTTGAAATGATGATGCTATAGCAGGAGGAATATGAAGAAGATTAAAGGAACAAAGGGACAGTTTCTTTACTGCTTCATATCAGATGCCATCACCTGCACCTATGGAAAGTGGTTTTAAAATGCCACTATTCTGATCTGGTAAACTTCTACATTCACTTTGTACAAATGCAACTCCATATATGAGCCAATGGAACATCAGGTCCTAAATCTGAGTGGTTTCCTCGGAGCTGGGACCATTTCTTTTTCTTTTGTGTTTGTACAGTGCCTCGTGCAGTGGGGTCTTGGTCCATGAGTGAGTCTCTGGGCACTACTACAATACAAATAATAGACCATTTCATCTTAGTGACTCCAATGTACTGGAGATGCTGTAATTCCAGAATGAGTTAAGGATATGGAGACTGATCTGGGAAACCCTTCTGGGCAACTATTTTGCCCATGTATACTCTAGAAATGAGTATATGAAATTTCAGGCTCTGAGTATGAGACATGGAACATTATTAAAACATTGACAGGATTCCTTGACACCATTTCTCCTCTGGTGCAATGACCTTGAAAGTGATTTGAAATTTGATGAGAAATTGTATGGGAATGGCTTGTGACATGTTTGCAGTAGTTTATGTTGCTGAGGCTTTGCGGTGCAAACGTTCTGTACTAGGGTGAGTTTCCTAAATGCTGATTTCATGGTCAGGGATATTGCATCATTGTATTCAAGCTGAGAAATGACAAAGGCATTAATAACTGAGGCTAAGTCTTCATCCGCCAGAATGGGACAGAGTTTCTTAGCCAAGCAGGGATAGTAGAAAGCATTACTCATGGATGCTGCTATATGACAGGTTAGTGTCCACAAGGAATCCAAGAGTCTGAGTCAACTAACCAATTGTTGGCATTTGTTTTCAGTCAACAGAGTCTGCCCTGTAGCTGAAAGCTTTTCAGAATACTTTACGCAGCAGAATCACCTGTGTTTTGCTCAAGTCAGCTTCAGCTAAACTTATTGCATGTTGGTAGTAGTGGTACTACTTGGTGGTAGTGCTGTGCTTGTATGTGCTGAAGGATAATCAAAGCTGCATGTCATTTGCATAGTGCTGATGCTACAGTTCATGTAATCTGAGCAGTTCACCCAGCGATTCCATGTAGGTGTGGAAAAGGAGCATGGCAAGAACTGAGTCTTGTAGAGCTCCACAAGTGAGGGTTCCAGTGTTTAAGATACAGTATCCTGTCACAGATTAGTGGGTGCACCCTCCAGTAAGAACTCAAACAATTGCTACTGCAAAGGAAAGAAAGACATGGAAGGTCTTCTGATCTTCTCTTATGTTGTTCTTTTTTGAACTGACTTGGTGCACATTCTGTATGTTAGCTCAGTAGTTCTCAACCACTATCGTGATGCATTACTGTGTCACCACACAGTGGTAACTGTGTCACAGAGAGCTGGGGGATTGACTGGATTTGTCCTGGTTGGGAGGAGTGGGGTGGTGTGTCCTGTAAAGTCATGATATGCCACGAAGTGTGTTGCGACCTGCAGAAGGTTGAGATCCACTATGCTAAATTCACCCAGTGCAATTTTCTGTCACTTCTTGAGTCAGGTAGAATGCAAATCACTAATAAGCTACTATATGTCTGAATCTCTTCTGATTTACTAGTGTTGTCAAAAAAATTTTATGCAATCACACAAAGCATATGAAAGGTCCATCCATAAAGGCTGGTAAGAGAGTGGGGAGAATAAAAGTGTCAGCCAAGATCCACAGCCCAAGCACAGTGAATAAGAAGTATCATGAAGTAGTGCTTTCATTAAAGAAGAATAGACATGCTGGTCAAGAAAGAAGTCTTATCCACAACATTAAAATTTCTCAGGAAATCAAGAGAAAAATTGTTCCTTCAGAACACATTCAAAATAGAAAAAAAATGCTGTGAAAGAAAATCCAGCAATCAATTGCAGAATTCACGATCGGATTTCTAATGGTGTAATCAATACTCTTTCGGAATAAAATAGTAGTGCCTAGAGCTGTTCTGGTGCACAGTGGAGTTCTAGAAATCTTTTGTTTTAACACAGAAATGTTCTTACAGGAACTGGTGGTTAGTTTAGACACTAACGTATTTCTCTTGCTTGAGAATCATTAGTTAATGTGTCATATTCTCAACCATTATCAGTGGTATTCTAAAGGATATTTTGAATGTAGCCACATTTAGGGTTCTGATTTTAAAAAAACAGCTAGAAAATGAGAGATAAGAGCACAGCTGCATCCCTGATTCGTTTAGTTGTGCCTGGTTTAGAAGCATATAGATATAGTCTGTAGGTCGGACACTAGATCTCAGTTACATTAACTCCACTGAAGCCTGCTGTACTGTCTGAGACCATCCTTGTCAACCCTACCTCAGAACTAGGGGTCAATTTGAGGATAGACTGCAGGAGTTAAATATGAATGCATTTTCTCTGCATACTGAAGCCATAAAGCCATTAAGAGGATGATGTTATGCTCTGGTGGGACCTATTACTTGCTGCATATTTCAGTTTGCAGCAGCATCAAATACAGACTTGGCGTCATAAAGGCACAAGTACCCTGATACAGGCTCCTGACATGACACCATGCCCTTCATCACTGTGGGCTAGATTATGGTATTTAGCCAGAATGCTGAGCAGAGCTGATGTGGCATGTCCTGACTGCATGGGAGCTTCAGGAGGGACGATGCTACTCGGGTTAAAGTAAGGGGGAACGCACTGGAACACAGTTCTGGAGTCCCCTACTTTTAGGCTGGCAGCTTTCCAGGGCCCCTAAAAATAGAGGAAGGCACAGGAACATTGTGTTCTGGGGCCCGCTAAAAATAGCATGAGCAGCTGGAATTCAGTGTTCAAGTGGCTCCACCTTAAACCCTGTCCCACCTTAATCCCAGCCAGCAGAGAGCTGTGGTAGGCCAGGAGTTTGTGAATCTGCCCCTGCAGGGCGGAGCAGCTTGTGGCTGGAAGCAGCTTCCACCCGGTCAAGCAGCCTGCACAAAGTCCAGGTAAGGACTTTGTGGAGGGCTTCTGGGGGTTTTGTGGGGGGTATCTGGGAGTGGCTGTGTGTGTATGTCTGGGGGTGGGATTGGGACAGGAGGTGAGTTCTGGGGATGGGTATTGGGTGGCCCACCCATGCCAGAGGGGGGCCAACCTCTACCAGGGGGTTCAAGGGCCCACCAAATTATACTTTAACCCCTGATGTTACTGGAGAGACAAGAGGGGAGTGAGCTTTTTATCTTGGTACAGGGTGCACAGGTGTAAAATTATTTCCTCACCTCTGGTTGGTTATTTGTCACTGATGTAGAAGGAAGTTTGGGCCATGGACCCTGTGTGACAATCCCTGGGAGTACACGGGTTGTAAGGCATCTCGCTCCTGCCTGCTCTTACTGTGAGGGATCTTTGTCCATGCCTGCCAGAGGCCACCTCCCTGAGTTTTCCAGCCGTGTACAATACCAGCACACCTATCTCAGTGTGGTCATCTCTAATGCAATAGGCACATTCCATGCATCCCGCCAAGTTCTCCAAGCATCCCCTGTGATGTCCCTCACCTTATGCACTGGGTACTCACAGAATGTCCAGAGGAAATGTGCAGCACAGTTACTAGTTTGATTGAGAACACAACTGCACTTAAAACTTGGTACTGAGGTTTGTTTATGGAGAAACCAAGTACAAGTTTACTTAATAAGGAGTAAGGAATTCATATGATAGCAGACAGGACTACTGGAAACAAAAGGTTACGTAGAAACCAATATCATAGCATGCTTTCTATGGCCTAAACCAAACTAACAATTTATCCTCCTGCCTAAGAAGTTTGTCTCAGCCAAAGCTCTTTCCAGCATCTTTAGCCAAACCTGGCTTAGTACCCATTTTGTCATGAGCAAACATGTCAGTCTTCTTCTTAGGTGCAGGATAATTGGAGGTTCCTCTGCACCCTGTATGTGGTTCCAAAAGCTAACTCTACTCAAACAAGGTAAGCTCTGCTGTTCATGATATTCATCATGCAACTCCAGCGATGTATTGAATAGCACTTTGCTTAGACTGTAAATGGCTGTCCCTTGTGAACTAGGCAAAACTCAATATTCGCATGATTAGTCAGAGAGAGATGTGTCTCTTCACCCCTCCCCCTACAACCTGGCAAGACTATGTGGGTCACCATTTGCTAATTTATCTTAACTCACAGGCCTAGAGTACTTTTCAGTGTGTATATATATATGCTCACAAATTATTCCATGCATATATTTCATAATGATTATGATGACATCTGACCAGGAATTGCCAACCCAAAAGATAAAAAGAACCATTTTTTTAAAATTCCTTCAATAAGCAAGTGTTCTGAGAGCTGCAATGGGCGTAGCCTCCTGGTAGAGGGTGTGGGGACCTGGGCCAGGGTGCTGGCAGCAGGGTTCCCGTGTGGGAGAAGGGGAGGCCTGGAACCAAGAGCCGACCCCCTGCAAGGTCCTTCACTCGTGGACGGGAGTCCAGAACCTGGTGTGGGCCACCTGCAGGGTGCCCCAGTGGTGGAGGGTGGACGAGAGGGATGCCCACCGGGTCTCCCTCAGCTAAAAAGCTGCATGTGGCTCTGGAGCACGGGTTGCAGATCCCTGCCTCAGACGTAGAGGCTTTCACTAGATACCTTACATGACATTATTTGGTGGACTAGTATGTACCTACCAGACCCAGAGGATTCCTGTAATCCTCGTATATCCCTCTGCCTTCTGCCAATTGGCACAAGCTGATCTCTGAATCATACCCTGTTTCCTCCCTCCTACCTAGTTTTGGGATTACATGTGTCCAAGGAGTGCATGGAGGAAGCATAGTCGATCATACCCCTTGAGCACAGGGTGGCTATTCATAGCACTTCTGAGGCTGCATAAAGTGTACAGAGGCTCTCTGCTCATCCAGTCGTCTACAAAGGGCTAGGGAGAATATAGCCTTAAAGGTAGAAATCCTAACATACCTGTCTCATCAACAGTCCACCTCTGTCTGGCTGTTACCTTCTCATCATCAGTCTGAATTTTGACACTGGTGATTTCTGAGGTTCAGAGACCTAGTAGCAGTCTGCTCACAAGACCAGAGCAAGAAAAGCGAAGCACAGTAAATGAGTGGGAGGTGGGAACCTGCCACCTTAAATGTTTGGTTTTTGTCACCCTGTTGGTAAACTGGGATTTTATCTGCACTGCAGCCCATCCAAGCAGCTAATACTGTATATATTTATGAGGGATAGTTGTATGGGATTGTCCTTTCTCCAGTGCTAATAATATAAGAGTATTATATCTTTAAGAAACAGCTTAAGTATTTTAAAGCTGATGTTTTAAAATGTATATAGTAGAGGGATTCACAGTTAGGGAGAACAACTTGCATTTTCAGTTAATTCCATGCTGTCATTGATGTTAATATAAAATAACAACAATAATAAACCCTTTTAGTTGCATTGGATAGAAAATTTAGAGCTTGAGATTCAAATCTTTTAGAAGACATTATCGGCTAAGCCCTAGGATTTCAATCATGGAAATATTATCTGTAAGGCTGAATATAATAAAACTGTTTGACTGCTGACTTACTAAGTGGAGTCTGAAACCAGTCTGTTAGGTAGTAGTAAACCTGAGAATAATTCTCAACAGTTGTTTTCCGATGTGTCCATAAAAATCAGAGCATAGTCGTTATATCCATAAGACAAAGTGGTTACTTCTCAAGGAGAGTATATTACTTAACACCAATATAATTATTTCTGTACTGATTTTTATGTTAATCAAACATCATGTGAAACAATTTTGTTTGATTCAAGTGCTTTCTTGTATAATGTTCATACTGAGTAAAAAGGTAATGTTTAAATTATATACGTAGAGTAACAGTTCTTTTATTCCTTAAAATGGACAAATTCTTGTGAATGTTCTATAGTGAGCATAATTAGACTATAGACTGGAAATTGATTAAATAGTTCTTAACTTTGAACATTTCTGAAATAGTGACTGTGTAGAAGCACAACGGAGAATAGGAGTACAAACCCAGCATCAAAATGGACTTGTCTGTGCTGTAGAGAAAATAATTTATACGGAAATATGGTCTCGTAGTTAAAGCCCTGAGCCAGGACTTGAAATCAGAGGTCAGTTCCCAGCCTGGTCACAAGTTTCCTGGGTGACTTTGCACAAGCCATTTAATTTTTCTGTGCTTTTTGGCCTCTCATTAAAAGCTGTGTTAGTGCTAACTTGAACTCCTTTGCTAATCGCAACTACTGTGGTCCCACACAAGCAGAGGCAATCTTTCAAGGAACTAGGGCCCAAACCGATTTGCAACCTTATTTATTAAAATCAACATCTTGAATTCCACCCAGAAAATGAACTGGCAACTAGTACATAGTATAGGTATATTGTGTGTCCCTCAAGAAGCATAGGTAAGCAGGAGTACTGCTACATTAGAGATTTCCAGGAATTCTTCAGATAAAGCCAGTGTGTTGCCTCTTAGAGTAGACCTGTCTACACTTGCCTCATTTCTGGGTCTTTGTAGGGTACATGTAGCTCCTTGCTTCAGTGAAAGGCAGGCTGTGTCCATGCTCACTCTGGTATGTAGCTACTCAACAAGTAAAAGGCTCTGGCAGGGGAAAGCTGCCAGAGTGTTTCCTTGCTGCCTTCCCCTGCCAGAGCCTTTCCCCATTACTGAAGTCTTGCACTGCAGCAGGGAAAGGCTCCAGCAATGGGTTGGCAGTGCCCGGTGGAGACCCCTTACTGCTAAAAATGGTTGCCTGTACGTGGGAGGCACTGCTTTTGTGTGTAGACAATCATGTAGAGTGTACACCCAATGGTTCAGGTGTGTAGGGCTCTTTACTCTGCTGACCTACGCAGTACCTTACCATCTACAATAGTGTTTATAAATGTGCAAGCTTGGCATGAGGTGTCTCTACTCTATCCACCACCATAGCATAGCTCTTCCCTTACAGAAGTTTCAGCAAGGAGTAGCTGAGACACACAGGACTCAGAAAACAGCCTATTAGCCTGAGTTTCTTTTCTCTGCCCCATAACACTTCAATTTTGAGGGGCACAAAAGGATACTCCTCACCACAGACAGCATGTTTCCTTGTGCTGAATGGGAGCAGTAAGGGGAAGGGAACACAGGATTACCAAATGAAAGGGGGAAAAGAGTTATCAAAAGCATGTGAACAAGCCTAAAAAGGTCAAAAACAGAATAAACAGGAAAGGAAAAGGTATGGAAATAGTCAGTGGAAATTGTGTCAGGGCATGTTGCAAAGGGACATGAGCGAATGTCCTGTCAGTTCATCCCTGTTAAGTAGTTTTCACCAGGTAAGAATTGGGCATCACTTTGTTGTAACATTGCATTTGAGACCTTATGTAAATACTGTACAAGTACTTTTGTTACAGAGGTACTAAAGGTAACATCTGTTAAGAGTAGCGTTCATACTCCAGTCCATTCTATCTAGCTTTGTATATGCAGGAAAATGAAAATAAAACCAACCCTCATAAGAGCGCTATGTTGGAAAAAGTGAAGTTGGTGCAGATAAAAGGCACTTAATAGTACCTACGTCAAAATAATGACTTAGAATAATCATGTCTGCGTAGTGAAATCAGTATTACTTCCTCACCAACAGTATCCAAAGCAACTGGGGAAATCTTTTATCATCAGTATATATGTAACAGATTATTATTCTGTTATCCATCATACACGCTAACATCATATAAATACCTTATAGGACCAGAAAATAAACTACAAGGCTCTCTCTAGATACCGCTATATATGCTTGGAATAAATCTTGCTCAGTCACTCTGGCATTAAAAAGAAGGTTCAGGACTGAGGGAACAGATGAATTTGAAATAATCATGAAGTGATTGTGATTTAGATTTCCAGACCAGTGTCTATGCTGTAGCACCTGCAAACGTGCATTTAATTAAGTGCCAAATTTGCATGTATTATAGTCATTGTGCACAAAATATAAGGTACGCTTTTCTGCAAATCTAGGTTTCTATTTGGAACAGAGGGCAAATATTCACAGATTTCAGCTGAGTGAAAAGGAAAGTAATGATATTTCATTGTAGGACCCTCCCCCATGGCCTACACAAGCCATGCAAGCAAATTTCTTACACTCAGCTAGATAGTACTGGTTTCCCTCAAGCATGTTCTTCATCAAGGGATGAAAGCTAGTGAAATCCAGCCAGAATAGAAGATTTATTTCTTCACTCCTTGTATTTCTGGCGGGAGAAAAACTGTCTGGAATAGGACTGTATTCATTAGCAAAGAAAGATGTAAACTCCTCCCACCATTTCACGAATGTGATTCAAGAAATACACAAACTTACTGAACCAGACATGAACAGGTCTGCTGGGTGGATCTGTATCACATTCAGTGCCCTTCCCAGCCCACACATACACTTGCCTCCTTTATTTGCTATGTATTATTCTATTCACAACTTTATTAATCTTGTGAATGTGTCTGCACACGTGTGTGTTCTCACATTTGGGAGGCAGGGTGAAAAGGGTATTGTTTCTGTGCTCCTTGGAGGACCAGTGACATTGCTTTTTCACTCCATCAAGAATTGTCTCTTTTTTTCCCCCTGCCAGATGAGCTGTTGAAATAAGACCAAGAGGTGATGTCAGAACACAGTAACAAGTGCTAAAGAACTTGTACCAGGTGTTTCTAGAATAAAGTGTTGTGGGAACATCTGGTGCCCTTCTGATTTCAATCAAAACAATTTTCCCCCCATTGTAAGTATCTGAATCAAAGCAGTGGTGTTGGAGCAATGCCTCTGAATTTTAAGCAATGAGCCTTTGATACAGAGGAATCAGCTCCGTCTTTATATAATAAGTGTAGGCACTCTGTCCCTTTGAAAACACGTTCATCCTTATAAGTGTACACACAAGACAGACCCCCTTCCTATAGTAAAGTGGTTTAAGTAAGGCATATGCCATCATATACCTTTTTATGTTAGATGGTCAGAATTTTGGAATACTTAGAGTCTTTAGTGAGAGAGGGCTTCATGAGAGAGAGAAAGGGAGCATCTTCTCAACAGCAATGTATATTTTCTCTTCCTGCTGCTTTGTGATTTTCTATCCTCTGATCTATTTCTCTCTCCTTATATTAAGGCAACAGTAGAGAAAATGGCTGAGTTATACTGGATCCAACCTCTAAGTTTTGAGTAGTTAAGTTGAATGTTGCACACCTGAGTCCCTTTTATTTCAATTGCCACACAGTTAGCTTATCCAAATTAAATATAATGGTGTTAGGCTTCAAATAAAGATACTGGATATACACAACTTAACAGATGATAATTGTCTGGTAGGTTAATTTTTTAGTCATACAAGAAACAAAAGATACAGGTACAAAATTCAGATTCAGTCTGGATTTTGAGTCGTCTCCAAATTTAGGGGTATTAGGATCCAGGATTTTAGGATGAGGGTTAGCTGCATAGCTCAAGATTCAAGATCTTTGACTCAGATTCCTCTAGATATAATAGTTTTACTGCATATCATTTTGATATTTATATACTTTTGGGATATAGCACTAGAAAGGACACCCTGGATCATTAAATCTTGACGCCTACTATTACAAGCAATCCAGGCATAGAGTCAGTCCTATATAGAAATATATGCCCTCTAATACCGTTTTGTATTATTTCCTTATTGATCTGCATGCCTGAAAATGGAGGCCATGATATAAAAAAAATTATTGCTCTTTAATATTTATTGAAATGATAGTTTTCAAATGTTATTAAATGGCTGAAGTTGGTCTATTAGTTATGTATAGAAAAGAAGACTTACACAGTGATAGGTAGAGCCCTGCATGGATACAAATAAGTGGATCTGTATCTGACCTGCATCCGCAAGAAATGATCCGCGGATATCTGTGTTGTGTCCATGGATGCGGATATAATGTGGATATCCGCATATTTGGAGGGCTCTAGCTCTGGGCAGATAAAAATATGTGGATCTGTATCCGATCTGCATCCACAAGAAATGGTCCGCAGATATCCGTGTTGTATCCGCGGATGCAGATATAAGGCGGATATCTGTGGGCATCTGCAGATTTGCAGGGCTTTAGTGATAGGGTCATTTTTTAGTTCCAGGAAGATGTGGATGATGGCAATATAGTATCTACACTGATGTAGCAGTTCTCATTTATTATTTTCAAAACACTTTATAAAGATAATTATCCCCTTTTTAAGGCTGATATAGAGGAAGGATAAATAACTTGCCAAAGATAACCCAACAGGCCAGTTGCAGATCCAAGAGGAAAATCCAGGTCACCTGAGTACCAGTCCATTACTCTGGTGTCTAAGGCACATTGCATCTTCTCTGTGCATATGATGGAGAGAGATACTTTTAGGTACTCAAGTGGCAGGGAATGACAGGGTGCTGTTCACATCATCTCTTACTTTGGAAGTTTCTCTCAAAAAATATTTCTCATTTTGGGAGCTGGCCCATTTGGAAAATAAGCTGCTGGATGAAATGGGTTGAGTTGTTTGTCCCAGAGCCATTTGATGCTCTGTTTTTTTTCTAGATTGCATCACTACATAAGAATGGCCATACTGGATCAAGCCAATGTTCTGTCTAGATCTGTATCCTGTCTTCTAACAGTGGCAAATGCCACAGGCTTCAAAGGGAATGAACAGAACAGAGAAATTACTGAGTCATCTATCTCATGTCATCCACTTCTAACAGTCACAGGATGCAGGACATCCAGTGTGTGAGGTTGCATCCCTGACCTTCTTTACTAATACCCATTTATTGACTTGTCCTCCATGAATGTATCTAATTCATTTTTTTAATACAGTTCTACTTGTTGCTTTCACAACATCCGATGTGTTCCATAGGTTAAATGTGTGTCATGTGAAGAAGTACTTCCTTATATTTATTTTAGGCCTATTCTCTATTAATTTCAATGGGTGACCCCTGGTTCTTGTGTTACATGAAAGGGTAAATGTTCACTTTCTCTACAGTCATAATTCTTTAGGCTTCCATCATATCCTTCCTTCCTTGTCTCTTTTCTAAATTGAACAGTCCCAATCTTCCTAAGTTTTCCTCAGAGGGAAGCTGTGTCATACATGTAATAATGTTGATTTCCATTGAATTTTTCCAATTCTAATATTTTTTTGAGAGTGGCCAACCAGAAATGCATGTATTGTTCAACGTGTGATCATATCAGGCATTTATAGAGTGCAGAGTGGGCAAACTGTGACCCATGGAGTCTTTCATCAGGTTCTTCAGCTGGGCTTGGCCAGAAAATGGCAGTCACTCCCCCCGCCCAGCCCCATCCCTTCCTCTCCCCTCTTCTGTTGCATGCAGTGGTGGTGCTCTGGTCAGAGCATGATGGCTGCCCCTCTCCCATCGTGTCAGCCTAGCAGTAGTGTCCTGGTTGGAGCATAGTGACCACTCCTCCCCACACCCTCATTTCTACCTCCCCTCTTCCTACCATGTGGATGCAATGACTCCCTGACTGGAACATGGCGGCCACCTTCCCCTACCAGCACCCATCCCTTCTCCCACCCTTCTTCAGCATGCCTGGAAGCAGATGTGGTCCTCAGGCCAAAAAGCTAGCCCACCCCTGATTAGTGGCTTTATGATATTTTGTGTTTGTGTTTTTATTATTATTGATATTTCTGTTTTTATCTATTCCTTTCCTAGTGGTTCCTAACATACTGTTAGGTTTTCTGACTGCTACCGAACATTGAGTAGATGTTTTCCTATAACTACTCACAAAGATCTTTTGGGAGTGATCATATGTAATTTAAATTCCAATATATATAACTAGGTATTTATCAATATTGAATTTCATCTGCCATTTTACTGCCCAGTCACTCAGGTGTGTGAGACTGCTTTGTAAATCTTCATAGTCAGCTTTGGACTTAACTGTCTTGAGTAATTTGTCTGCAGATTTTGCCACTTGTTCTCCCCTTTCTCCAGAACATTTTCCCAGGTCCCAGTACAGATTATCAGGGCATCTGCTATTTATTACTTTTCAATGTGAAAACTGAGCATTCATTCCTACCCTTCATTTCTTATCTTTTAACCAGTTACTGACCCATGAGAGGAACTTACCGTTTATCCCATAATTGCTTAGTTTGCTGAAGAACCTTTGGTGAGGGCCATTCTCAAAGGCTTTCTGAAAGTATACTGTACCAACAGAATCACCCTAGCCCAGGTGCTTGTTGAAACCTCAGAGAATTCTAATGCATTGGCGAGGCATCATTTCCCTTCACAAAAGCCATGTTGACTCTTCTGAACATATCTTGTTCATCTATTTTATATCTAATTTCTGCTGTGTCTTTCCTAACAATTAACGTGCCATCAGCAGCAGAATTGGACCTGGAAGGAATAGTATGCAACAGTTTAAAACAGAGTTAAAACCACTAACCCTCCAAAACATGAAAAGAGAGAAACAATCTAACCCTGCAGGCCTTACACAAGGAAAACTCCTGTTGATTTTGATGGGTGTTTGGCCTGAATGAGAGGCCCCAAAGGGATGGGCAAATGACTGAAACAAAGACATTTCTTTGTAACAGTGAAAAAAGAAAGCCCACCCACCCACCCCCGCCCCGGCCAAGACGCAAATGTGGAGTTATTCTCATAATAGCTAAGATGCTTAACATCCAGTGTTTCTATATTTAATGCTGCTTTTAGCTTAAAACATGTCATTAACTGAAACAGGAAAAGCAGAATCCTGAGCTTTCCTTGTCAGGTAAGTGAAGGAAGAACAGAATTAAGAAGTTTTTTTGTTTTTGTTTTTTTTTAAATAAAGGCTGACCATTTGTAAATTCTCAGCATCCTTGAGTACCATTGACTGTTTAGGTTTTCAATCAATTTATTTAAATAGCATTTCAGTTCACCTCTTTAAAAAAAAACCCAACAAACAAACAAACAGACAAAAAAAAAAACCTCCTGTCAGAAGCACATATTTTACTTAACCCATTTTGAAAAAGCTGCATTTCTCCTAAGGCTAACATCAGCTGACTCCTTGGTTTGCTAGTCCAACATTAGCCTATGATAATTCTAACATAATCCTATTGCATTTTTACTATGCAGGAATTGTGTGCCAAAATGATCTTCCATCACTTTATGAGACTAACACGGATCTAATCCTGCAGAAATTACCTCAGTATAATTCTCAGTGGGTAGGAGCCTATTCTGTTGAATAAAAAATATTAGTATCGTACCATAACAAAAACTATCAGTTTTGTATACAACATAAGTACAAATAGTAGTGAAATATGATTTGACAACTGAAACTTACAGTGGCATCAGAATTCTCTTTGAGATGTGGGATTTCAAAACCTAAATTAGATTAAAGGACATTACAACCAAGAGTAAATAATAATTAATAAATCTAGGCATAATACCATCTCTTAGAAAAGAAGGTGATAACCCAAGACCTAATATATAGCTAATACCTGTTATATAGACAAACATTTTGTTATTGTTTGGGTTTCTTTAAGGCTTTATAAACCAAGAATTTATTATAAAGACAAAAATGTCTCAGACATGTTCTCTTCTTTGTGTGGAAAGTGTGTCTAGTTAGAATAAAATGGGTAATCTCACTATTCCAGACTTTAGTGCCAGGTGGCTTATCTGACAGGCAGTTTTTCATTATTAATTTCCTAGCCAGAAGCAACAGAACAATAGCAAATCATGATGAGGCCAATGATATAGAGTTATCATGGTGTATTCCCAGTCGACAAAAAAGGACTTTCTGTAATTTTTCCTGATCATCTGTTTATCTCTTTACACATAATGTCCGCATAAAATGAGAGAGATACCTTTAGGCTGTCTGAAGTATCAGGCTGTGGTATGGGATACTTTTGAGAATATGGAAATTCACCTACTATAAGTTTATAATAGAATAACAGTACAGTAATGCATTTAAGATTCCATTTTATGGTTCTTTGAGATTTTAGCACACAGAAAATTAATTGAAGTCCCTTGGCTACTACAGATTAGTTTACAATAGAAATGGGAGATCAAGGAGACGCTCTGTGGTAGTTACAGAAGGGTGGGAATCAGTACTTTAAAATTCTGTTGCACGATGTGATTGTTTTGTAATTTTAAAAAAATTAGATTAAGATCTCTCCTTCTCAATATATGTACCTATAAAATAGTTATGCAAGAAAATAGGTGTAAAGATACGTGAAGGGTAAGATAGATCACATCTCCACTATTCTTTCTCCTCTTCCATTGCTGTTTTAGATTCTTTAGGTCATAGTTTTTATGAGAGTTGTAGATTAAATAATTTTGTCCTATTTCAACTTCTTATATTTTCCCTTTGGTTCCTTTTCCTAAGGCTACAGTGTGACCTGTTTCAATGACTTATACATCTCTGCATTTATTTCCTCCCATTCTGTAAGTTCCCCCATCTTCAAAGTGTCAGACAAAGTGGGATTTTCTCCCATGAAAACTCATGCAATAAATAAATTTGTTAATCTTTAAGTGCCACAGGACTCCTTGTTTGTTTTCCTAACGCAACGGTTCATCTACCCCCTCAGTGTATAAAGTGGTGAGCCTTATGCACAACTTGACTCTAATTGATGTAATTTAAACCATTACTTACAATACCTGACAAATTTGGTCCAAAGAATTAAAATGATTTACCTCAGCTGACCTCAAGAGTCAGTGGCAGAATTGGGATTAGAAATCCGGAGTTTCTGGTGCCTAATGCCCTGTTTATTCAGTGAGACCTCATTGCCTTTAGCATTATAATTAAATAATTATATTTATTCTTTTAAGCTACTGGAGTCAATATCCCTTTGGCTTCTATAAATTATGCACCTTTAAGTCAGTAGAGCATGAAAGACAAACTCATGGGCCTTTTTTCTTCCAATATAAACTGTGTATATTGAAGGTTAATTAAGTTTCTAATACAGTGCCAGACCTTTAGAATATCTGTTATTGTGGGATTATTTTTCTAACAGTCTCAGCAGTGTCCCCTGGTAGCATAGCAAAAAGATGAAACACTTGGAGCAGCATGTGGCTTTATTTATTTATTTAAAATATATGAGATGAAGTTCAGTCAAGACCAATTTTTGAATTAAATTAGGAATATATGATCTAAACTTTCAATTTAAGACTTCCGAACCCTATCTATCTTGTATGCATTGAGTCACAAAAAAACTGACTCATGAAACTTTAAGACAGAAGGGACCATTGTGAATGATCATCTAGTCTGACCTGCATACTGCAGGCCACAGCACCTCACTCAACCACTCCTATAATAGATCCTTAACCTGTTGTCTGGCTGAGTTATGAAAGTCCTCAAATCTTGATTAAAAGAGTTCAGGTTACAGAGAATACTTCATTTACACTAGTTTTTCCTGCCCCATGCCACAGAGGAAGGAGAAAATTCCCCAGGGTTTCTGCCAATCTAATTGAGAAGAAAAATCCTTCCTGATCACAAATATGGCAATCATTTAGACTTTGTATTGTGGGCAAGGTCTCCCCAGCAAGAAATTGGGAAAGAATTCTTTATAGTAAATTAATGTTCTCTCCCCTCAAGTGCCCTGCCACCTTGTGTTGGAGATGTTTGCTGCTTGCAGTCACAGATTTGCTACTTGCCATTTTAGGCAATCTCATCATGTCATCCCATACATAAATTTATCAAGCTCAGTCTTGAAGCCAGTTATGGTTTTTGCCCTCTCTGCTCCCTTTGAAGACTGTTCCAGAACTTCACTACTTTGATGGGTAGAAATTTTTGTCTAAATTCAAGCCTAAGCATCTTCATGATCAGTTTATGTCCATTTGTTCTTGTGTCCCCACTGGTATTTGACTTACACTACTCCTCTCCATCCCTGGTATTTATGCCTCTAACATATTTATAGAGAACAATCATATCTCTCCTCAACCTTTTTCAGTTAGGCTAAACAAGCAAAACTTGTTGAGTTTCCTCTTATACGATAGATTTTTGATTCATCAGATCATCGTAATAGCCCTTCTCTCCACCTGTTCCAGTGTGAATTCATCTTAAAGGTGAGAGATCAAAACTACACACACTATCTAGATGAAGTTCCACCAATGCCTTGTACAATGATAATAACACTTCATCTAGCTCTGTTAGAAATAATTGGCTTGAGGTATCCCAGAACTGCATTCATCTTCTCCATGGGTGCCTCACATTGACAGCTTATAGTCATCCTGTGATTACAACAGATGCAGATCTTTCTCCTCCAACTGATACATACCCAGCATATAGCAAAACTTCCTGTTGCTAGTCCCTAAATATATGATCTTGTAATTTGCACCATTAAATTTCATCCTATTTCTATTTCTTCAGTTTACAAGGTTGTCCAGACCTCCTTGAATGGTATTCCTCCATATTAGAAACAACTCCCAACTTTGTATCACCCAAATTTTATTAGCACACTCCCACTTTTTGTGTCATGGTCAGTAATAAAAATGTTAAATTCATGAAGCTGATCATAGGTAAAGTAAGTAGTAAAGATAGATGTATTTGATATTAAGTATACAATGTTATCAGGAATAGCATTTTTTTATAATATCCATGCCTATATCCATCCCAAATGACCATTTTTTCTTTGGAACCAGATTTCTTTCCTAGCTAATGAAGACAGTGGCGCTTCTCTGGATTTACACTATGGCAACATAGGTCAGAAACTGGCCTGATAGATTCACATTAGGTCTGTCAGAACCTATGAAGTGGTTGGTTCTGGTTCTACTTTGGAATATTTTGAAGAGGCCTAGGGTTCTAATCTTGTCTAATGCTTGAAACCTTTACTCACGAGCCTGGAGACATGGAAAAGTACAAGGCTACAGAGTGCAAGTAAGGCAAACAAACTTCCATTAATTTAAGAAGATTTTATTAGATTTTTTGTGCCAAGAAGTATGCATGGTGACTCACATGTAGAATAAAATATATCACTTAAATGAAATGTTAGATAGCTATTATCTGTTGTTTTATCACTGATAAATGTTTTTCAGTTCTTTTTGACTCTGATGCTTATTGGGTTGATTGAATCGAAGAGACTGCCACATTCCCATTGATTCCATTCCCTCTTTTTCCTTATGAAGAATATGTCTTCCATCTTATTCAAAATGTTATTGTCATTGCCACCATTTCCATGAATTGGATGTGCCTCATCTTCTAGTCTTAGTAGGAAACCAAAATCAAGCCCCGAGAATTAGATGCACGTCGAGATATGTAGCCACTGCCTTCCACAAATCTTCAAAGAAAATGGCTTCCTACACCTTCAGATAGGGGTGTGATTCTAATATCTCTCTGTAATGACCCTCATTTCCCCAAAATATGTATATTGTAATGAGTCCATTCATAATAAAAATAAAAGAATTCAATAGCAATTGCAGTCATGCAGGCAAAATTTTATGTGAAAACGCTCACAAATCTGCAATTGCTACAAAAGCACATGAATCCATCTGTATTTTTGTTGCTCGTTTGATTTAAGTTACAGCTCAGTTCAATTCCTGGCAGTGCCTGACAGCAAGACACAAATAACCACCCTCTTTGTATTTCACATTTCTCATTTCACAGATTGATGACATGCAATGGGGCAAAGGAGTACGTGAAATCCCATCTTCTGTCTGCAGTCTGCCTTGTAAACCAGGTGAAAGGAAGAAGATGGTTAAAGGGATGCCATGCTGTTGGCATTGTGAGCTCTGTGATGGATACCAGTACCAAGCTGATGAGGTGACATGTTTGCTCTGCTCATATAATGAACGACCTAATGAGAATCGCACTGGATGCCGCCCTATACCCATTGTGAAATTGGAATGGCACTCTCCATGGGCTGTCATACCTGTGTTCTTGGCTATGCTTGGAATTATTGCTACCATTTTTGTAATGGCAACCTTCATTAGATATAACGACACACCCATCGTCCGGGCTTCTGGAAGGGAACTCAGCTATGTCCTGTTGACCGGAATATTTCTTTGTTATATAATTACTTTCCTGATGATTGCCAAACCAGATGTTGCAGTGTGCTCTTTCCGACGTATCTTCCTAGGTTTGGGGATGTGCATCAGTTATGCAGCCCTTTTAACTAAAACAAACCGCATCTACCGCATATTTGAACAGGGCAAAAAGTCAGTGACAGCACCTCGACTTATAAGCCCAACATCACAGTTGGCGATCACTTCAAGTTTAATATCAGTTCAACTTCTAGGGGTTTTCATTTGGTTTGCTGTTGACCCACCCAATATCATCATAGATTATGATGAGCAGAAGACTATGGATCCTGACCAAGCCAGAGGAGTTCTCAAATGTGACATTACGGATCTACAAATCATTTGCTCCTTGGGGTATAGCATTCTGCTGATGGTTACATGTACTGTGTATGCCATCAAGACTCGGGGTGTCCCAGAGAATTTTAATGAAGCTAAGCCCATTGGATTCACTATGTACACTACCTGTATAGTATGGCTTGCCTTTATTCCAATATTTTTTGGCACTGCACAGTCTGCTGAAAAGGTAGGTGAAAATGAACTGTCTGGTTGACATATCAGTCATCGTTGCAGTCATAAATTACGTTCTGAAGTTCATCTTTTAACAGACATAAAATGAGGCAGATGGATAAAATATCTTACTCTTAGGTGTTGCAATATATAACCTTCCTTTTTGCCAGTTACTTGGTGGGCCATTTATTTGATAAATGGCATCTGAGCAATAGGAATCAAGTTGAACCATTAGTTTCATTGTTGTGTCTGTTTCAGTTGTACATTTTCAGTATGAAGATTGGGTTTAGTTGTCATGCTACCTGAAGAGATGGCTCTTAAATAAGTCACATTGATTAAAATATAAATTTAGCATCTGTGGGGGCAAAAACCATAGGAGCTATTGTACATGTCTGCACTTCAGCACTAGGGACAGAGAACAGTTGTCCTCATGAGTGCTCTGCTTCACAAAGAATAAAATTCTAAATCATCCAGAGCAAATATAGTCCTGGCATAAGCCAGTTTCATTTTACTTACTGTAGTACATTTTGCTGATACCCACAACTGAATCTAACTTATTTAATTTCTGCAGAATAGGCATTAAAACATTGGGAACTAATCCATGTGCCTCATCCAAAGTCAATTAAAAGACTCCATTGACTTCATTAGGCAAGGCCCAACCTGATTTTTTTCATTGTTGTTCTAAAACCTGTGTAAAATTGATTTGGACTCCAGTCTATTACATATTTTCTCTCCACACACATAATAGAAAACCCGTCAACTGAGGGAAAGGTACTACTATACTAAAAAAAAAAAAAAAAGATACTCTTTCAAACAAGAGCAAATTGGACAAACTTGAACTGCTACTATCGGTAATCAATGCTAAGGTGGACATCATGAATTGGACATTATAGACTGAACTTTAAATGACCCATGCAAACTGGCATAGCTCTGTTGAAATCAATGGACCTGCACAAATTTGCTCCACCTGAGAATTTGGCCTAGCATTTGCAATTGTCACTGTAACATTTCAGCCCAAGTATGAAAAACTAGATCTATAATGTAGGCACCTAACTCTTACTGAAATAATTGTGACTCAGGCACCTAAATGACTTTGACGATCTAGGCCTATATGCTTTATTTTTTTCATAAACAAGACAAGAAACAAAAAATAATTATTCTCTACTAATTTTATTTACAGTGGGACAATGTACAGAAATGAGGGAGACATTAATCAGTATGGATAAAACATAATCAAAGCCTGATCCATTTTCCAAAATTGTGTGTGTATAAGGAAACCTTTCAAATTCAGACCCTTACTGTTATCTCTTTCTCTTATTAAATGCTTTAAGCTGTCTTTTCCTAGTGTATGAGCACTGCAAAAAAGGCAAAAGCTTTCGTTCACCACTGCAGTGAGTAGGACTAAGTAAAGTTTTGAGAACTTGAGTTTTAGATTATTTTTATTGATCTTAAGGATATGATTGCAGCTGTGGAAATGTATTGCATAAGCACATCCATTTTTGAGTCTGAAAGACAGTTTCATAATGGGAACTAAGCAAATCTTTCACCTGCTGGATGCCTTACTACTGTATTTGCAGAATCTCAGCATCCCACTTCTTGTCGACCTGAGCCCCCTGCTGTTTACTGCCCATCCCCTATTTTAAAGGAGCAGTATCTCAGGAATCACTTTTATCCTCACAAACTCCAATCTCCTGTGAAAAGTGGCTTAAAAATGTAGCAGATACAAGTGCTTTTCTGTTCACCTCATGAAGAACGAACATGGTCTAGGCTTCACTATGTTGAAGTTCCCGTACCATTGCGTGAGCTGTGGGACATGGACCATTCTGCTCTAATCCTGCCCATGCTCCACAGAATGACAGACTCACTGACTCAACTAAATATACTCACAGAGGCAAAATTTCTTCTCTCTTAGGAGAGTGGGCAAGGGACCAGTTCACGTCCCCACTAATAGATTAATTGTCCTTAAGAATATGATTTTACAAATCCAGTACAATGTGCTACAATGAAAAATTTGCATCACTAACATATGCTCCAGAAAGTCACGTGATCTGTTAAAGTATCATTTGAAATATCAGTAAAGCAACAAATTTTGGCATAGCTTCTTTGGAAATTAAAATCTGCAGACTGATCCTTTGGCAACTTGGGGTTTTCACTGGGAAGGTCACATAACCAAGAGGTGACTCTTCAGAATTCAGAAGTTTTTGTTTTACTAAGATTAACAATTTAAGGCTTTGTCTCAGCTTTGAATTACACTGGCGGGGTGTAGAGTCCCCAGCAGCCAATGTCTTTGAAAGGAAGATTGCAGTAGCACAGCTTGACCACTATCTCCTCTGTCCAACGTACTCCACAACAGCCAGGAGAGCTGCAAAGGAGGGTAGTATTAGCTGAGAGAAGGTACATTACCTCAGCAGGAGGGGCTAGCACATACTTAGTGCATTCCTGGTGCAGTTTCCACCCGTGAGTCATTTGTTGAAGAAGAGACAAGAATTATGTAGGGCCAGCAGCTTTGAACAATGTTGGGTTCATTTCTTTGGCATTCATCACTTTGTTCTTATTTAGCAACTGCAGTGTTCAGAATAGTAATGAACAAATATTGTCTGAGCTGTGTTGGATGGAGTTTATATTTGAGCCGTGTGAAGGGGTGGCTAAATTTGTTGATTTGACCTGTTGATTGCAGCAACTTAATCAAATTGATATAAAAAGTAACTAATCTCAAGTAATCCTGTCCAGGGTTTGAAGTTGTAGGTTTTTACAGTTAATGGGAATCACAAAGCTAAAAACCACAAATCAATACACTGCAGACAACACAGATGATTACGAGTTTAGTCTCGTGTGTAAGAGAGAAGATGATGCAAGCAAATCATAGGCCTCTACCTCTTGAGCTAAAGACAATCTCCCTGGATAGCCAATAGTTGGCCCCTTATCCTCTGTGTGAGCCTGGAGAGCAATAGTTTCATACGTGTGTGTATGCACATACATAAAACCAGAATATTACCATCTGCCTGTCATCTCAATAGATTGTATCTAGTGGTTCTGTCATTGTTTTGCGCAGATTCAATAGCTTTTCATGAATATTGGGCATGTAGAAGTACAGTACAAAATTTGCCAACAGACTTCAGTGACACTTTTTTTTTTTTACTTAAAAAAATCTAAGATCTGTGCAGAGATCAATCTGATAGCTGTTTCTGTGAAACAGTTCTCCTTGTGAAAACTAATGATTTCCTATCAGCTGTTTCTTCTGGAACATATTGTGTGGAAGATTAGCCATGCAATTCTGTTAACTTTTAATGGGAGTTGGAGCTGGACAAAATTTCATGCCACATTTTACAATTAATGAGAGGTGATGTTCTGCGTACTGATGTGACTGTCATAGTGCAGGCTTATTATTTTACTAACAAGCACAAACATAATACAACTTGGGAGTGTGTGGTCTGCTCTCTCTACTGAAGGAAATCTTTTTGACAAAGATAGGGAACTGATGCAGGGAAAAGAATATAATAAGTGATGTTGTAATAAACAATGAGAGAAGAAAATGATCTAAGCAGCAATGTTTTAACATCTGAAAGCAGGAGGTGTCGGGTTTAAGAAAGCCAGGGAGGGATGAGGCTGTACTGAAACTTTTATTTAAATAATCTTGTCTAGACACCATCCCTGATATGTGTATATTAACTTGGTTAATTCACATCCAATTTTGGTTGCCATTGAAACTGTTTTTTTGCTTGCTATGTGATATCTGATCCGCCACATGTGTTCTGTGAATTATTATGTTAGTCTATATGGGGCTTTTATGTCATTTATAAACATAATGTATGTTGTATTTTATCCTACTACTACAGTATACACTAATCTGTTGTTGATTTGGGTGGAATTAGAGTAATTATGCCAATGATACTGTTGTTTCCAGTGTCACTAAATGTGTCACCAGCTAGTTCCTTCTGAGAATAATGGGTCACTTAGTGTACAACTGCAAGTGGCTTCTAATGATCAAAGCTGTCCACAACTGAAGTGCTCCTGGGTTTTCAGGGTTCAAGACAGTTGACAATGTTCATACACCATCTGCTGCCAACTTAAGCACCTTGGCGTTGCTCAGCTTGTTAACATGTACCTTTGGAGAGTGGCTTTGTAAAAGAAATGCTGGTTTTAACTCTCCTGGTAAAATTGGTTTTGACGACAAAACTATTTTAAATTCTCAGCGGATGTGAGGGTACCTTGATCAGAAACAAAGCAGCCTCAAAGAACTCATAAACCAATTATAGAAGTTATAGGTTTATGCTCGAGTCAATACAAATAGCACTTGAAAAGAACACAGACTGATCTGTAAGGTCAAGTAAAGCACAACTAAATCAATAAGCCAAATTGAGTCAAAATGTTAAACTGCAAAAATAAAAAGATAAGGGAGAAGTAACGCAAGTAGCTTCTATTACAATATGTTCCTCTCAAAAACTTGTTTTATATGTGTGACTGCAGTACAGAACATCAGATGTAATTATTTCCTGACACTTTCCTCTTTATTTGCTAATCAATTTTTACTGTGAATTATAGTTTCTCTCTTATAGTGTGACTGGAAATCTACAGTTGTCAGGTAATGGCAAAAGTAATTTTAAATTCAGGATGAGTAACGTATGATCTCAGATACTTTAAATTCAAAATGAGTAACTTAAGATCTCATATATTCAGGATGAGTTAACATAAGTTGAATGGTACAGCATTAAAAAGTCAGTATCCCTGTGTTCTTGGAGGCCAACATGTCATTGTTTGGTGTCAGAAATTCCCAACACCTCAAATTGTATGGCATTTTCGGATGCAAATGTTATGTTTCTTTAAAAAAAAAAAATAGCCAGCTCTGCTTGAGACAGGAACACTGCTCTGATCTAGTCTAGGAATTATTGGGAGAGTTCCTTTTTTGATATTGTTAGGAGAGTTCCTTTTTTTGATATGGAGCTGTCCTAAGTGGAAACAGCAGCTGAGTTGCTGGCTCCTTATGTTGTATAAGAGCCTTGTGTTATCCAAAATTCATGTCCTAGTAATAAATGTCAGGGATTGCAATCCTTCAACATTATTGGAATAGATTTACTTATCATATTAGATACAAGATCATGTATATATGGCACTGCACGGATGTTTAAACAAAATCTTAGAAGATGTATTCCGGATTGACTTTGAGTTTATTACATTTATTAATTAACCACTTCATTTTTCTTGTTTTCTATTCACAGATATAATCATACAAAGATTCATCATATCATAAGGTGCAATTATTCAAACAAGCTTGGAACTTGTATTGTATTATAGTATAGCTGAACACAGCTCCTTTCTCCTGCTGGCCCTGGTCGCTAGCAGGGGACAGGCTCCTTTTCCCTGGTGACGCCACCCCAGCACCTGCTCAGGGCTAGGGGGTGGGGCTGGCATGGGGGCCAGCAAAGGTTGCTTACCCCAGTATTATACTATTCCAGACTTAATAGATCACTTTCTTTATTTTTAATGTAATCCAATATTATTTTACATCTACAGTGAAAAAGCTACCTGGAGACAATTCATTTATAGTAAAGGTGAACAAAAATAAAACAAAGATAGACATATGAATGGGAAAATGACTGTATAATTAAATCATTGTGCAATATAGATCTTTCAGATATTTTTCTTGTCTTTCCTTTTGTTACAATTGCTTAATTGGTTGTTTTATCTATATCCCAGTAGCTAACTCTTGGAAACAAATAGCATAGGAGGGACAAACTTCCAGAATTTGTCATCTTAAAAACATTTATTTTATCAGCATTTCTGTGTTTCCATTTATTCTAATTTGATTTCTGATTTCAGTAGCATAAAAGACAAAACATGTATATAAAAAAAGGCCTTATAGACTTTCTTCTACAATATCCAAGGGTCAGTATACCCAATATGTAATTTAAGTTTCTCAAAAATTTCCCAGACACAGGTTGTTTTGGACTCACGGGTGAAATAGTAGAACAGTTTTGCTAGCATGTGTCACATTTATGCATAATGTTATGCATAAAGGAGATCACCAAGGCAGTATATTTTTTTAAAGAATTGCATGTGTCTCTACCTAACACTGGTACATTTTTCCTTCTTCAGTGAATGTTAAACCTACATAATGAAGGGACTGTGAAATCACAGATTAATATTGAATAACTGTAGGGGAAGAAACTGTTACTTAAGTTCAGTTCCCTGAATGTCTAAAATGTAGTATTGAAAAATTAGATCACTTAAACAGCGACCTTGAATATCAGTCTATGTCATATAGAAGATACACCAGGATCCACGCAGTTTGTCTGAAACATCTTGCTACTTGGCATTATTACACTAGAACATTTAATATTTTGTTCAAAATGACTGTGTAGCTTATTCATGTGTACAGAAATATATCTTCCTATGAGCAAATTCTTAATATATCTAAATGAAAATGATCGTCGTTGAATTTAATGATGTGACACTTGAATTTGGTCTGAGAGAAGCCAAGTTTAAAAAATTGCAAGAAAAAAAAGCAGATTTTTGCCATATTTGTTAAAAGCCTACTGAGAATTTCAGGTGAGGCCCTTCATCAGAGAACTGGAACTCTTCCAGGCCAAGAGTATACAATGACAAATTTTATTCAAAGCTGGATCATTTTAATGAGAACATTGTCTTAAAAAAAACAAAGAGTAAACATCCATTAAAACTCAGAAGTGATGAAAAAGAATAATGATTTAAATGTTAAATTTAAAAAAATGGCTGATTAAAAGGATTGTGATTCCATATATTATTTAACCAAGAATCACCTCATCAGTTTAAAAGTGTGTAAACTTGTGAATGTTATTAAAAATGTAGAGGAAAGTTTCAAAGATTTAAAATGTGCTCAGACCCACTCAAAATCCTTAATTATATACCACCACAGTAATAGCATAGCAACTGCTCTTAAAATTACTTATTTTATTGCTTTCTGCCTATAATTTTTCTTTTATCACAGCGGGAGGCTGGAGATAAGTCAAGATTAACACAAAAGGAGAATATCCCGCAATTGGCTGCACTAACTTTATCTTACAGTGAATAAGATTATGTTTACATTCACGTTATTTATTATGTAAGCACCACAGAGTTGAATAGGAGTTTCAAGTTCTAGAGAAACTGATTTTTCAAAGGGCAAGCTTTTTTATATTTTTCCTCACTGATGTATTGGCAGTAAGTTTATCACCTAACTTAAACCACTTGGATAGCTCTACATCCACCTAACAAATGTCTTGTGCCCTTTAAGCAGCTGGTTGTAAGAGGCCCTCGGTAGGAAGAACCATCAATTTTAAAATTATAGAGAGAAAACATCATCCAAGCAAGAGAGACAGGAGTAGAATGAGTGGAGTGAAACAGCTACTTCCTGACAGCTCTTAGAACCAGGGTACCTGCTCATGCCCACACCAATCCCCCTCTTTCACAGCTGACCTGTGACAGAAAAAGCAATAAAGAAGCAAATTTGAGCAACAATGGTGGAAAATACTGGGTCATACAGACTCATAAGCACAGAATTTCTACATATCTATAAAGTGCTATGAAAGAGGCAAGAAGACTCAATTCCATGCTGCTAAACAAAAGCAATGGTGTGCCTCATAGAACCTTTCTGGCCCAAAATTATTTTGTGGAACACTGACTACTTTCACTCAGCTCTACTACACAGCTCAACACATGGCAATTAATTGTCAATGTATTGCACGGAGGCCATGAAGAAAAACAAGTCAAGTGAAGAATCAGAAATATTATGCTTTTCTTCCAAAAAAAACCCCGACCCATTCACCCACCTTGAAGTAAAAGAAATGGTGAAAGCGATTAGAGTCACCAGTTGAATTTCTTACTCTAGGCCTTCTGAATCATAAATGAGAACACAGAACCTCTGGAGCCTCTGCTAACTGAGACTGCCCATGATTCCTTTGATGAAGGGAATTGACGACTCTGCAACATGTGTTTGGAAAACAGAACTTTCACAAAACTATGATACTTACTCCTGTAAAAGAGAATGTATTCAGAGTTAAATACAAGACCCATTTCTCCAAAGTAGATTTCCATCAGAACAACCTAGAGGAATGCTCACATAAACACCAAAATAAGAATCCCTATCAACTAATTTAGCTCTTTCTCCTGGAGGCTAGGAATTGTTATTTCTATTTTTAAATGATCAAGATCTGCTTAGGTGTTTTACTGATGAGGCCGAGTAAGTACCGGGATGGAAAGGTAGATGACAAGTGGGATTATTGTGGTTGTCACTAATGCCATTTATTATCTCTTTACTGTGGATTGAATTCATAGGCAACATTTATTATTCAATTTTGGAATTCAGGCTTTGTTAGTTGAGACATGGTGGTATGTTTGTTCCCTGATTACATGTGCAGAATCTCCTCCTCATGATAGGAAGGGCTGAAAGAAGCCACAAGGTGTCTGGGACTCACAGGAAGAGGTCAGGTGGCAGATACACAGGAGGAGTGTTTTTTTTTTCTTTTAGAAAACGTTGAATCTTTTTTCTCTTTGGGCAACATAGGACATACCTGAAGCAATTTTACTAGGGAAAAAAACCTACTGGGAGATTTGTTTGGTTGTGAACACAGTTGATTTTTTTTTTCCTTTGGTCACAGATGAGTTGTGTACATACAGTGAAGACTATGGTTGGATTCTAGTCTGCCTTGTTTAGGTGCCTGTGATGAGATTTTGGAAATCCTCTGCCTTTGATTGGTCAAGCCATGCCTTATCCCATATAAAAGATAGTTAAGGGTACTGCATTCACCACAGCTGCTGACAGCAAATCTTTGCAAGTGCAGTCGTAATTGCCGAGGTTGAAGGCAAATCCTTGTCTGACTTAAGTTGCATCTGTGTCATAGCTCTTGAGCGTGGCTTCTGTAGTGCAGACCATCAGCTGTGGGAAGCATAAGAACATAAGAAGTCCTTGTTGGCTCAGATGTGGTCTATTGAGTCTAATATCCTGTCTTCTGAAAATGGCTTCCACAGGAATGAACAGAAGTGGCTTTTCACAATCAACTTTGGATTTAACTATCTTGAGTAATTTTGCATCATCTGTAAATTTTATTACTTCACCACTTTCATTCCCTTTTCCAGATCACTTATGAAAATGTTGAACAGCATTGACTGCAGTACAGGTCCTTGGCGAATCCTCTTATTTACCTCCTTCCATAGTGAAAACTGGCCCTTTGTTCCTACTCTTTGATTTGTATCTTTTAACCAGTCACTGATACTTAAATGTGCTTTTTCTCTTACCCCATGATTGTTTGCTTAAGAACCTCAGTGAGAGGCCTTGTCAAAGACTTCCTGAAAGTCCAAGTGTGGTACATAAACTGGGTTGCTCTTGTCTAATATTCGTTGACTCCCTCAACATGTTTCCTTTATCTAAGTGTCTGATATTTTTGTCCTTTACAATAGTTTCAAACAATTTGCCTGCTATTGAAGTTAGGTTTACTGTCCTGTACATGTTAGGACTGCCTTGGTAACCCCTTTAAAAATAATTTATCTGTTTGTTTTTTGATATTTTCCTCACTAGGATTCAACTTCCAATTTTTCAAGGATGTGTTTTTGTCTCTAACTGATTATTTTACTCTAGTATTAAACCATGATGGCTGTTTTTGTTCTCTCTCTCTCTCTCTCTCTCTCTCTCTCTCTCTGTCTGTCTTTTTTTTTTCTCTCAATTTGGCAGTATATTTTTAGTTTGAGCATCTATCATGGTCTCCATCTAGTCTGCAGACATTTCACCCCTGTGACTGTTCCTTTTAATTTAAGTTGGACCAGCTTCGTCTAGCGCAGTTTGCCTCTTTGAAATGCTACTGTTGTTTCTGTGCCATTTTTCTCCCACTGAGGAAGTTAAATTTCATTAAATTATAGTTACTATTACCAAATGCTTTAGCATGTTCACCTCTAGAACCACATCCAGTGTTCCTCTTAGAGCTAAATAAAAAATTTCCTCTCCCCCTTACAGATTCCAGAACATCTCTGGATCCTTTCCTGAGGTGATATATATATACAGTCAATATGAGAATAGTTGAAATCCTTGATACTTTTTGTGTTTTCTTTGTACCCTCTAATCTGCTTGAACATTTCACAGTCGTCATCTTCATCTTGAGTGGCAACTAGCATTTCTGCTCCTATACTCTAATTGTGCATCCATGGAATTTCTATTAATAGAGCTTCTGTGGTACATTTTGATTTGTTTAAGATTTTTCCTTATTTGACTCTGCTTTCTTCCACAGTTACTCATTTCTTGTAAAATATGCATCTCACATTTGGAAAGAATTCTCACTAACTCAGGGCTCACTAACTAGGGGCTATTAGAAACCTCACCACCCTCTGCTCTAAGTGCCAGTGCACCTCTTGACTTTGCCTTCTCAAACATAAACACAGTATGTTATGTTTAAAAAATACCTAAACGTAGAAAAACAAAGCATTGTCCTGCATGCACAATTTTCCTCATGGGGAAGAATGAGAGAAAATAAAATGTGTAACAGATGTTAGTCATGCCACTTAATGCACTACTGGAAAGTGCTCAGGTACTGTGATATTAAATAGAATAGAAAGCAGTCCACTGTGCATATTCAGATATGCAAATTAAGTGTTCACTTTCTTCTTGAGAGTGCATGCTTAATATTCAGTGTCTGCAAAGCATTTATAGTACATGGGAAAAGCTGGATCAATCAAATCTTTCTAGAATGCAAATACAAAATAGGCTCAAGCATGGCTGAAATGAATTTAATTTAAAATATAGGCAAATGCTTGCAGATTTTTTTTGCAGCACTCCCCCATTTTAGCAATAATCAAGCCCTTCTGCCAGCTCATATCTAAAATTTCCTTACCCAGCTCTCTCACTCTTACTAAGATGACATATATAAAACTTATATTTCATGTTCTCAAAAATGAATTAAGTCACTTCTTCTAACAACAACCTATACAAAAACATGTAAACAGGCAAGTGCTATTATAAATATTGGTTATTGAAGGACGGCCTGTTTTTGCTTTGCTGTAGCGTTGAAACTCTTCAAAGAACAAGTGACTTGTGTGAAAATATTATCCTATAAAGCTACATGGGTCAGTAAGATGTACTATGTTTTTGTGAGTCATTTCTGCTAGCATGCATTAAATCTTGCTAGAGTCACCTTAAATTATGTACCGAGGATTTACAAAAAGAGAAAGATATAGATGAGGAAACTTGCTTATTGAAACATTTTCTTCTCCTTTTTGGGTAAGAGAACTCTTTGTCTCTCATCTACCTAGTCCCATCACACATCTAGTAAGTTTTTTGACTCATGCCTCAATTCCTAATGATTTGCACTGATGCTTGTACAGAATGAACCTCTCAGTGTTTGGTCCTTGAGTGTGGTTCACATAAAAATCCCAGTGTTCAGATAATTAATCAAGGAGATAATGTCTAATGATTAAAGCACAGTCCAGGGAAGCAGAGGGACAGGGTTCTGTTCCTGGGTCTGCTCTAGATTTACTGTGGAATTTGTACAAATTCCTTCATGGACACTCCCTGTTCCTCCTCAAGTAAATGCCATCCCTGTCTCCTGTCCCCAGGATGGTGCTCCACAGACTTGTGATGTGGTGTGGGCAGCTGTAGTGCTTCCCCGTGTCCTGCTGGTAAGAGCTGCTATGGCAGAAGTACCTACCTCTGGAGCCAGCAGAGCTCAAGGTGGTGGGGCTCAGGAGCCTGGGCTGGAGTGGGTCAGTGTGGGTCACTCTGGGGAATCCTGGGACTTCCACTTGCCCTGGCAGCACACCCTTTTGGGCAGGGTTATCGGCCAGGAGCTTCTTTCAGGCTTACTTCTCTGCTGATGCTGCTGGAGCTGGGCACCAGGTGTAATTTCAAATATGATTAGTGACAGATTTTGTTACCAGAGATTTTGTTACTAGCAGTTACTGACATCTATGGATTGTTGTCACAATTTTCTGCTTCTCTTATTTGCTTCAGGGGTAGCACATTCTCATGGATGGGGGGTACACCTGTCACAATTTGCTGTCTCTCACCTTCACCAGCCTCTGGTCTGGGTATAGAAAATTGTGAGAGGAAAATCAACCAAAAAAATAAACTTGTGCTATAAAAAGAAAAATTTAGAGTTAAAACTCTAAATTAAAATTCCCAGGAGAAAAAACATAGGAAGTGCTATTCTAAAAACCCAGATGTCCTTGCTAAAATTCCTGACAACTATCTACTTATAAATATATTCAATGATTACTTGCAATTAAAATATAAATTAAATAGTACACTGACATCCATCTGCATGTTACCAAGGATAAATGATGAAGTGCAAAAAGTAATGAGGAATAAAAACAACATTTTAAAAGGTAAAGTACTAGAAGGAGAAAAACTAAGTTTCAAATGGCTTAAAAGAAATGGAGTGCAATTCAGAGAATCTCAGTAGTAGATAGGATAAATTTGTGAACTGCCAGGAGGCCTTATGCAGATATATAAAATGATAAAGAAATTCTTTCAAACAGTCAACATGTGACACACAATTTTGGGGGATATAAGTAAAATATTTTACTGAATTAATTTTTACAGATTGATTTATAATTGGTATGTAATGTGTATAAAACTCTAACCCGCCACTGAAATTTACCAAATGAACAGCACTCAAAGAGTGCACTAAAGATTAAAAAAGGAAGTTCTATTCTGTTCTGTCATAGTTCAAGGCCAGTGCACCTCTATTCCCCCTCCAAGGCCCACCAAGGGCACCCACCTAGGCTCTCTACTCATCAGCTGTCACCTTTCTTGGATAGGCACTGTGTCTTTTTCCTCTTTGGATTGAGGTATTTCCAGGGGCACTGTGATGTCATCAGCAAATCAGGTAATTTAAGAAGATCTGTGCCTGATTTTTGCTTTCTCCTCAGGTGCTATTAACAGTGCAGTAGACCACAGTCGTTATTACTCTGCAGTCTTTTCTAAGTGAGCACATTTATTCTTCAGTGGACAATTTTAGAGAGCAATTACATAAACTATACGGAAAAAAATTATACTCATACTAATACATTGATCATCTCCACAAAGACTGTGGTAGGATTTAATCCTTCCAACTCACAAAGGGTTTGTTTTATTAAACTCCGATTACCAGTTCCTAATAGTTTTCATAAGTTTGCCTATACCATTGGGGTCTTAGATCTTCACAGACCATGAATAAGCAATCTTTCGGAACTGAGTGAGTGGACAACAAAATGGTAGATGAAATTCAATGTTGATAAATGCAAAGTAATGCAGGTCAGAAAACGTAATCTCAAATATATATCAGGAGTGTAGTCAGCCTCTTCCTTCTGCTGGGCCCCTTACTCTTTAGAGGGGGGCCTGGCCAGTATTGCTTCTGATCACATGACTGGAAGCTTCCTGCTGATGCTCCAGTTGCTAGCAACTGAATGTCAGGAGGAGGGAAGGGGCAGCCTGGCCCTGCTGCAGGGCTGGAGCTGTGGGCAGAGGACCAGCTGCCCCTGCCCAACTGCCCATAGTTGCTCTTCCGTCCTCAGTGCTGCTCTCCTGTCTGCCCAACATCATGGCAGCAAGTTCGTGCCACTGCCAAGAGTCCCAGTGGATTGATGGGTGGGCATGTGCCCACCTGGTCGCACCTTTAGCCGTGCCCTTGCCATACGTATAAAATGATAGGGGTCTCAAAAAAAAGAGATCTTGAAGTCATTGTGGATATTCTCTGGAAACATCTGCTCAATGTGCATCGGCAATAAAAAAGATGTTGGGAATTATCAAAGGGGATAGACAATAAGACAGAAAATATTGTATTACCTCTTTATGAATACTTGGTATGCCAACATCTTGAATACTGTGTGCAGATCTGTTTGTCCAATCTCAAAACAGATACATTAGATTTGGAAAAGATACAGAAAAGGCCAACTAAAATGATTAGGGGTATGAGGAGGGATTAACTGGGGGCTTTTCAGCTTGGTAAAAACAACTACTGGGGGGATACAAAATTTTGAATGGTTGGAGAAAATAAATAAGGAAGTGTTATTTAATCTCTCTCATAAAACCAAAACTAGGAGTCAACATTTAAAATTAATAGGCAGCAGGTTTAAAACAAACAAAAGAAGTATTCACACGGTACCCAATCAGTCTGTGGATCTCCTTGCCAGATGGTATTGTGAAGGCCAAGACCATAATGGAGTTCAAAAAACAACTAGATATGTTCATGGAGAATATGTCCATCATTGGCGGTTGGTCAGACTAGGCAGGCATTGCTGTTTGCCAGAGGCTGGGAATAGCTGATGCGATGGATCAGTCAATGATTATCTGTTCTAGTCATTCTCTCTGATGTATCTGGCATCAGATACTGTCAGAAGATAGGATACTGGGCTAGATGGACCATTGGCCTGACCCATTCTGGCTTTTCTTACATTCTAATCAGGCAGACGGTAGTTTTTTTTCTCAGAACATGGCTTCAAAAGGTTGAGCCCTGAGGTGGGAATTTGTATTCCCCTCTCCACAGGTATTTCCTTGGAAACTCACTGATGTTTGTTTGCCCCAAAGGATCTTCCTTCTCTGGTGCATTACCTGATGCTCAATACAGTTCCCAGGGTTTACCTTGAACAGGATTCCTGCTTAGATAAATTGCATACAATCTACAATAATACATACATTCTGCCTTTGTAACACAATGGACTTCAAAACTCTTCAAACTTCATTCTATAAGCTCTCTCAAAAATGTTGCAAAAGAAATTGCTATATTGTTCACATGTTCTCTATAGGCTCTTATTCTGCGCTCGTCACTGTAGTTTCCAATATACATTAAGTAAATTATGAGTATTATATACAGATAGAGCAACTGGTGAATTTACACTAGGCAGCTTATAATGACTCATGGAACTGGATTTAACACCCTGTTATTGCAAAAATTGCCTTGGACTCTTATATGACTGGAAACAGTCAGTACATTAGTTGTTTTCTTTCTTACTCTCTTTCTGTCTGCATTATTCAAGAGATCCCACATCCAGAAAGAGAAATGCAAGGTCATCAGTTAAATATTCTCTGAAAAAGGAACGATTACTACTTTATTGAATCACCAACACTACTTCCTGGAGCACAGACTTTTCCTTGGAGGTCTATGTATTGACAGGGCCTGACCCCATTTAGATTATTAGAGCTGACACGATCACAGCCAGAGGTGGTGAAACTGCAGGTCCCTGTTAGCAAGTTGTGTATTTGAATTTAGAAGACAGAAAACTCTGAACTACTCTGAGTGAAGTAAGAGCTGAATAGTGTAATTGGATCCTCTTAGAAAACTGTAAATTAATGGAATTATGATTCTTGAAACAACAGAAAAAGGGTAGATAAGTTTAAAGTTGATCTGGTCTATCACATTTGATGCATTGTAATGCTCCTTTAATGTTAATATGCACTTCTGTGGTAAAAATCTAATTTAAAATATTGAACAGATAGAGCCTAAGGCCACAATCTTGCTCTACATAATTACCTGTGGAGTAGACTGCACATTTCCAGTGAAGAAGTGCCACCAGCCATTAGAATTCATGAGAAATGTACGCAATATGTTTGTGCAATAAAGCCTTCTGTATATCTAATAGGAATATACGGGTGACTACTAAAGGATAATTAACAGTAAATTCATTATGTGAATTTTTCAATTAATGAATAGGGTATCTTCACAATGGAACAATAACATTTCATTTATATTTCTATATAACTGTCTCATAATGGAGATGTATTCATTTAAGTAGAAATTACTTTTTTAAGTTAGCATCCCTGGAGGTAGGTCTTCAGACACGGAGGGATTCTTTGAAGTCGGCAAGCACTGTTGCTTTGATGTTTCATGCAGAAAAGGAAGGGATCTTTTTACTGTAATAATTCTAACCTCTTTTTCATTTCTTTCCCTACTAAAAAAAAAGAGGGGGGTACAGGTTTAAGCCCCTCAAAAAGTCTGGGTTAAAACAAAGTCATAGAACATAGAATATTGGGGTTGGAAGGGTCCTCAGTAGGTCATCTAGTCCAACTCTATGCTCAAAGCCAGGCCAACCCCAACTAAATAATCCCACCCAGGGTTTTGCTAAGTTGGGCCTTAAAGGCCTCTAAGGATATAGATTTTACCACCTCCTAAGTAACTCATTCCTGTGCTTCACTACCCTCCTATACCTATGACAATAGCTTGATAAGCATTTGGCCTATTTTGATGCTTTGTTATTGTAAGCTCTTTCAGCATTCAGTGGCTATTAAGCAAATGAAATTGCTGGTAGACCCTTACGTTGAACAGTGTTAAATTACACAGTGTTCAGGAAGGGATGTGAGAACATCTCCATTATCTTTGACTATGTACCACTATCCTAACCGCATCACTATTATTATATATCTGATTTACAGTACTACATATTGGCCCCAATCAGGTTCAGTGCTGCATTGTTGATAGATCCACATGAATGTACAGGAAATGTTAGTTTGTGGCCTGAAGGATTTTCAATTTACATAGACAGTGGATCAAAAAAAGGATATTTGATTCTTCTCATTTGACTGTTGAGGAACTGAGGCACAAAGAGATGAAGAAGATTGTCCAAGGACATAGGGGAAGTCTTTGTCAGAAGGCTTCTAAATGTCATATGCTTTAAATCCAATACCTGAATCACAAACCCATCCTTCTTCCCTGAACTTCATTATCTGAATCTTATTACTTTTTCAGCCTCACAGTCAAATCAAATCAAATCAAATCAAATCATAGGGCTGGAAGGGACCTCATGAGATCATCGAGTACTACTTTCAGATGAAAATTTGCATAAATTGTGTATTGTGAACCTTGTAAATGACCATCTAAAAGCATATTGCTGGGAATGAAACACTCTTGAAACCATTTCACTATTAAATCTTCTCTGGTTCCCTATATCATTGTTTCCCAACCAGTGTGCCATGGCACACAGGTGTGCTGTCAAGCCTAAGCAGGTGTGCCACAAAATTTTTTGAAAAACAACTCGAAGAGCTCTGGATTGGCTTATTGGCTCATGAATATTCATGAGTTCATTTGGAAACTATATGGTGGTGTGCCTCAAATTAATTAAAGGTAGCAAGGTGTGCCGCAGCAGAGAAAATTTTGGAAACCGCTGCCCTATAGATACTGTAATTTGCTCTATTTTTGTATATCATCTAGTGCTGTGGGGCCCCTGTAATGTTCGCTCACTAAATGTTACCACAACACAAATGATAAATAACAATTATTTGCTTTAAGTAGCAATAATTCTTCACAGATTTTACAAGCTCATTCCAAAAGAAAATGCAGATTTCTAGCATTCCCTCCAGTGTTAGGTCACTAATTCCAAGTTTAATTTTCTTAAAACAGGCTACCATTGCACTCCTACTAGTGCATGACAATGGTAAAAACAAAAATCTAAACCATCCATCTGCACTTTCCATGCTATGTTGTCAAGATCTGCTCTGATCAGGGCAGGGTTGGATGACGCAGTGGTAAAAATAAAACTGGTTTACCTCTTCTTCCACTGTTGTTCTGATACTTATTCGTTGCATTGCTGTCAGGCAGTAGTTCTCAGCTGCTGGGAAATGGTCCTTACAAGAAGCTGGAGCAGGGTACCAGCTTCCTGTGATTGCAGCTTCCCAGTGGTGGGGGATTTTGGCACGACAGCAGAGGCCTTTGTGGCAGCAGTGGTGGGAACTATGTGGCAGTAGAGGGTACTGTGTCATGCACAGTTGCACATGACACAAAAAACCTTGCAAACTGCTGTTTAGGGGTAGGAGACTCAGACATGGACCAAGATCCTATTGTGCTAGGCTCTGGTGCTATCCCAGTGGAGCTGCTGTGCTGTCTATGCAACAATGAAGAATTTTAAGAAAAATGCTAGTATAGACACTGGCTTTTATTACTAGGACTGTGCAAAACTGCACCCTGAGAAATTCCCTGGTTTTCAAAATTATTTGGAAACTGAAACTTGGCTGAAACCCGCCCCCAAAGAAATCACCGTGTTCCCAGAATGAAAACACCATGTTTCATAATTAAAACAATTATCCTTGGAAAAGCAAAATAATTTTGTGGAAAATGTCATGCATGTAGGATCAAGTGATAGATCTGACATTAATAGTTCATAAAAATGGAATCAAAATCAGTTTAAATAAAATAAAGAATTGATTTCATTCACAAGTATGTAAGGTTCTGTCCTCTTTCTAATAGGACAACGTTAATGCAAATTAGTTACTTTGTAGATAGTGCCAGTAGCATCTGCATGGGGCAATAGGATCACAATATTTTGGTTCACTACAATTCATACCACCATAGTCTGTACTGCAGCAAAGAGCAGACAGTCCCTCAGATTTTCATTATGAATATTTCATACACCAGCTGGTGGCTTTTTTCAAATATACTGTGATATTTGAAAATTGACATGAAATAACTCAAGTGAGCAAAATTTGTCAGTTGAGAATACTATCACTCTGCAGTGGTCAGTCAGGTAAGCTCCACTTGCGTAATACTAGTCTTCCAATGCCTTCCCACAATTCCTACCGGGTGCCTAGAAAGGACTGACAAGTTCTCTCTCAGTTTTCTGGGGAAGAATTTATTGAGTGGGTCAACATACTGCAATGCAAAGAACCATGAGAGATGAGCCCGGAAGTCTTAGTGCCACAAATGAGGGAGTACAGCACCAGTATCAGCACAGCAGATCAAGTATTAGTTCAATTTGAGAAAAGTTACTTGAGTGTATACATGTAATAAGAGTTAACTCTGCAGTTTAGATACACCATATAGAAGTGTTCTTTCAGATTAGGCAAATGTACACTGCCCTGACATTGTGGGGAGCCTTGTGTTATCATAGCCCATGTTCTGTGAATAGCCATGGGTCTCCAAATACCAGTTTTCAAATGTTCATGTTCACCACACTCCATGTTCGCAATATGAAGTAGGACAGACACTTCCCTGACTAGCAAGCCCCCCAACAGGAATTTGATGTGTTCAGAAGTGCTCAGATGTTTTAAGAGTTTTCTATTTGCACTGTGTTTACTGTGTGTACGTGCATCCTGCATCAGTCTGGCACTTTTCACAAGTACTAATTTCATTCTAAAGGAAAATTTTAGAGAGGGAGAAAAGTGTCTTACTCTTGTGGCTTCTGGTGTATGTTTAACTGCCTCTGGCTAAAAAGCAAATTAGTTTTAAAAGCTAAAACATTGCAAGCATTTAATGCACAGTGTTGACATATGCCTTTTGTTTTTCTTTCTTTAGAAAATGTAAAATTGCCAGGGGAGTTTTACATTTGCAAAGAAGCTTTTGCATATGCACACAATAATGTTACATAACACTTTTTATCTACAACATAAACTGGGTAAACCTTAACCTGAAATAATTACCATTCCATTGACAGTGTTTTGAGTCCAAAAGAGTAATTACCTTGTTGATTAAATTCTTCTCTTTGCTTGCATTTTGAAATCTTTGCAATGTCAAACATACTTGAATTGACAGTATAATTTCCCCTGCTGAGCAGTTACAGTGACCATGCAACTGTTGTTGTTGCATCATTGAAAGATTAATTTATATCATAATGTATTTTGGTGCTAGCAGCATTAGGGGATCAATCCACCAAAATCTGTTTACATGACTAGTTCTTACTCATGTAATTAGAGCCATTGACCAGAGGTTTATTACTTGTATGACTTAAGATTAACCATATACATATTTGCAAGATGATGAGGCTACTGGGGAGACAAAAAATAGAATATGTCTTTTAAAATCAGTTTCATGCACTTCAAGACCACAAGCACTAAATGCCATCATAATATTTTTATTGTGTCAATAAAAGGATCATTAAGGTGGTTTGGTTGCCTAATTGTGTACTTCCATACTACTTTGGTTTGCTGTTTGTTTTAACAGCAATCATGAATTTCTTGGCTATAAACTATTTTGGGGGATCAAGAGGGGAACAGTTACATTACCCCTGAAATATATTTTCCTTGAGTATTTATCTGGTCTATCTTAACGAAGTTGTCATCTGAGAATTCTATTGCCAGGATATATATGCAGGAAGGCTAAAAATGATATAGAAATGTATTGTTCTTTACTAACTCCTATAGGGCTTTTCCACAAGGGCTAACCAAAGAACAACATGTTTTGCCAGAAATATACTATACATTTAGTGTAGTTGGCCTTTGAAAATTGTTGTGGAAAACCTTGGTTCCCATTAATGCTGCTTTCTTTGAACAAGAATTAATAATCTTTTCAGAGAAATCCTGCAGAACATGGCTAGCATTATAAGATGAATGCCAGAGACTAAAGTAGCATTTAGCAAGAACAGATCTTAACCAGTTTCTGAACCCCTTGGGTATTGTAAGAACATAATAATGTTATTTTGAGTAGAAATAATGGCTGCTGATTCTAAGCTCATCCAGGAGCACAAAGAAAACCATGAAGGGCTTATTTAATACAAAGAAAGCTATGCAGATGTTCTTCAATTTTCTTACTGAACTTTCATGTTGGAGTCAAAGCTTCATTTGATAAAAACTTTTCAACTGTAAGAATGGGTCATTCAGTGTTTTCACTGTTGCACATGATATCATTATAAAAGCAGCATGCAGAAAGATACTAATTCAAATGGAAATAGAAGTTTTGTCTTTCATTGCCCTGACATGGCATAGGCACACATTCAGTGCTAGATTTTTCACTGCTTATTTCCAAATAGCAGAAGCCAAATAGAAGCTGAAAAGACTAGATGCAAGCAACAGGTTTCCCAACAGGTAGAGTTTGACTGCTTAATTGTGGGTGGGATAAGAGGTAGGGAGGTTAGATACATATAACTAGTCAATTTATTCTGCTGTCAATGCTCCGCTAAGTTCCCTTGGCAAATGGTGCATTGGGCTACTTAATTTCTTGGACAATTGCTTTGCTGAACTTCCAACTTCCAGTCACATGGCCAGAGGCCAGAAATGCTTGTTTTTCTGCCAGGTGCACCCAAGTCAGCTGCAGGCCCTGACAAAAGATAAGTCCTAAAAGAAAAAGCGATAAGTTTGGGGGACAATGTCCTTCCATACCTATTCCACCCATGCCATATTGCTCTCCTGGCAGTCAAATGGAATTGTGCCATTGATTTTTTTTTTGGGGGGGGGGGGCAGGCTTACAATCCAAACCTCACTGCCTGTCCTTGGAGTCACATTTATTAGTGTTAATCAGTTTGTTGTTATTGCGATGAACAACTATACAGGGCACTGCAAATTCATACCTTTAACCTGAGCGAGGAGTTCAACTATGTTTCAAATGAGATGTTACCAAAGGTGGGGGGAGCAGATTTCTTCCCTCCAACATCATTGTTTGCCCTTAGGCAGAATTGTTGTGAATCCTCAGTTTTGCTCTCAATTAATTTTTATCCCTATTGCAAAGCAAATGTTTTGTTTTTCATGGTGATTTTCACACATTCTACCCTAGATAAGAGCACAAACATAAAAAATGTCAGGGCCCTCATGCATACTGGCAAGCTAAAAGTAGGTGGATTTGCAGAAGTGAAAATATCAGCTACTCTTGATAGCACATTCGAACGGTACAGAAGCCAATTCAAGGTGGAGCAAAAAATAGATTTCACTATGAACAACCCAAGCCAGGTTTGGAACATGGATGTGAATATGGGTCTCCCAGACCCCAGATGAGTTCCCTAAACACAGAGTTTTTGTTTATACTAGGGCAGGTCTTTCTCTGACTAGAACTTCAGTTCTAGAGCTGATAATAACCACCACCTTAAGTTTTGTTAGAATTCATGTGTGTCCATAAAAAAGATTAAAGATAAATATTTTGTTCAGAAAAATTCCAACCGGCCCTATTTCTAAGGGCAATTTGAAGTTTTGAATAACAGCCCTTGTGGAATTTTGTGACCACTTCATGGGAACTGGACATCCATATCAAGGTGTCTTTGGAACTCTCTCTTAATGTTTTGGCTACATCAACTCTATGATGTATCAAAGAACCAATTTCTGATAATAAATCTTTCAGTATAAATTAAAAGCCTTACAGAGAGTAAGGTTGGTCCGAGATTGTTGAAACAGAAGATGCATGTTGAGATATGTAAGAAGGAAAAGCTAAGCAGTGAACTGTAAGTGATCAGGAAACCTGTGAGAAGAGACCTGAGAAAATAGGGGACATTTTTTTCCTTCCATCCTTCCTTTTGTTTAACAAAATAAGTGTATGTGAGGAAGTCCTAAAACAGTTTTCTAAAGGAAGCACTGGGCTTTCTCTGATGCAATTATATTTTTGTCTTTATATGATTCTTTCCCTTGAAAGACTGAACATAATACATGTATTTCCAGTGGCTTATGCTGTCATGTACAGGTCAAGGTAATTTGATTGGAACTGCTAGGACATCTTGATATGTTTTGTGGATGATCAGGTGATGAATGGGCTTTCAATGGCTATATTAATCAAGTGGTGGCATTCTTTTTTGAGTCTTTTAAAAAAATGGAGAACACAGGAGGTATGAAACTAAAGCAAAAAAAATTAAAAGAACAACGGGAAAAGCAAGTTTTGTTGACTGTTGATTTCTACTAAAGTAACTATTACGATCTATGCTTTAGCAATACTGATCTCTCATCAGGAATTTCCTGCCCGCTAGAGGAGATGAAATCTATGGACCTTAACCCAGATTGGTCATTAAATGCCAAGAAATGTGTAACCTGGATATATCATCATTGCCATTATAAACTGTAAAAAAAAATTATAAAAGTAATTATCTTTATATGTTGAAATGTTTAAAAAAGATCAGGTCCAATTTGTAAGTACTGACCTGGTTTTCTCGTCCAGTAAAAAAGTAGTGAAATAGCTGTCAGGGAAGCAGAACATTCTGTTAGGTCTATAACAGGCCACAGTGCAGCTGTGAACAAAGAGGTTACCTTTCTTTTACAGGTATGTTTAAGAAACGGGGATTAAAAAAGAAGAATCTTATTTCTACTGATAGAGCCTTTCAGCTTCCCAGTTTATATACCAGAACACTTCTAGAATATTTTTTAGGGAAAACAAAATTTTAAATTCAGATGCCTAAAGATGGATGTCTACATCTACATTTAAGAAGCTAAAAAAAAAATCAAGTACCTACATTTCAGTTTTGACACCTACATTGTCATCTGGACTGCCCAAAATTGATATAAACTCTACATGACCTTTCAACTGAATTGTGCTTGAGCCTGAGATACTCTACACAGTAGCTAGCATCTACAAAATTCAATTTCTTTTATCGAGAGAGACATTTAAAGTACTTAAAAAAGATCATTTATGTTGGCATGATGATCATGTTCCACTCCCTTCCCTCACCCCTTTTCAAGCAGCACATCGTCTGGCAGACCCCCCCGCCCCCCCTCCAAAGAAGATGATAAGAAGAGGACTTACTGTGGAGATAACCAATGTGTGCTCTATTTCATGGGAAGAGAAGTGTTCAGAGTCATAGTTGATGGCCATGATTGTTGTGATTGCTTCTAGGACTATTTCCTCAAAGAACAAGGCAAGTTCTTGGGGAGATGGCCATTTTGATTGTGGTCCTGTCTCTTTGGCTTTGTTCTTCCTTGCCTATGTGTAATAAATAGATCATTCCTCAAACAAAGACATGCAATATTCTGGGATTGAGGGAAGGCAGGCTGAATTTATCAAGTGAATTGCAGGCTGGAAAAGTTCTGTGGGCCATGATTTCACAGCTTCTATAGTAGAAGAGAAATAAGCTATCTTTACCTCCTTTATGGCAACATTAGAGGTTAGCAAAATTCTCTGTGTCTGAATCTGTTTCTCTGTCCAACTATTATCCTCAATCGTTTTCTCCTACAAGTCATCCAAGAATCTGTAGCATCAGCCTGGGTGGCTAGGTCTCCTTTGGTGTTAATGAACTCAGCAATGATTGGGAGGTGGTTGGAGTGCCTACACTTTATGTCTATACAGCATTTTTTGTGCATTTTTCTATAGGCAAGTTTTTAATTTATCCATAATCCAGGAGTTTTCAGGGACAAATAGTGATCAATTCTTCTTTTGCAATGGAAGAGAGTTTTTATTTCCGCTTCGAGAGTGGTTCTTGCAGCTCTATATACCCATCTTCCCCAACTGTGTGTCTGAATTAACTGTGTGAAACCTATAGTGTAGCACTCAGATGGATATAGGACTTGTGCTTTTGATACAAAAGATCACAGGTTTGATCTCTGCTGATTATTGTGGTAATAGATAAAGATACCATATTTTTTTTCTGAAAGATGCTATGCTCACATGAGCAACATGCCTTATCTATTTGTCTTTGCTAGTACACCTGTTGCAGTAGTCTGAAGATACCAAGCCCCATATGCTCCTCTCTTCTGATAGAAACTCCAGAGCACTGAAAGCAAAACCTGCCTCCCAGGTACACAAGTGAAGGATCAGCAGTGCTATGTACTAGGCTGCTTTATAGACTCAAAGACTCTAAGGTCAGAAGAGACCAGTCTGATCATCTAGTCTGACCTCCTGCACAACGCAGGCCACAGAGCCTCACCCACCCACTGCATCAGTAATCCTCCAACCTATGACTGAGTTATTAAAGCTTTCACATCATGGTTTAAAGACTTTAAGATACAGAGAATCCACCAGCAAGTCAGCCATGCCCCATGCAACAGAGGAAGGAGGAAAAAAAAACCCCAGAGCTCTAGTCAAGAGTCTTTAGCTGGCATCTACCTTCTTGACCCCAATCTGTGCTGTGCCTGGAACAGCTACTGGGTGCATTAAAATCTTGTCTGTGACCCATTTAATATTCAGGGCTTCAAGAAGAGATCTCAGAACATCTGTCCTCCACTATGTGAAACAGTTTTTCTATTTCTGTCTGAGTGATTGAGTATATAAATATTTTGGTGAGTTTATCGTTCATTTTGTGTAAGTGTTCACACAAATAAAATGCGATCACTCAAGTATCCATGTTGAAAGAACACAAAAAGGGGCACAAGTGCAGCCAAAGTGGCTTATGGTTTAAATCAAACAGATAACTTGCAAAAATGGTTTGCCATGTGCTCCCAAATTTAGCCATTTCACTTCAGCCACTGACCATCCATCAAGTATTAGCCATTTTCAGTTATTACCTACCTTGAGTTGGTCGAAGGTATCACACAGGGTAGTCCATTACCAGATCTTTGAATCAAGTCCCAATAATAAAGAAGCTGAAGATTATATTGCAAGAGCTAAAAAAATCTGTACATACCTGTAGCAGGGTGCTGAGCTAGCCCCTACTCCAGAGCCCTAATTAAGGTGAAAATGAAGCTAGCCGGGTGAGCTGGCTGGCCAGGGAGCTAATGGAAGCAGCTGGTGGGCTCATTAGCAATTCCCCATAAAGCTCCCAGGGAGAAACCAGAGGAGGAGGAGCGAGAGAGCAGTTAGCTGAGGGAGAAGCACTACTCCTTGTTTTGTTTTGTTTTTTTTCCTGGACCAGACTAACACGACTATCTCTTTGGAAATTGACAGAAGGGACCTACCTTCTCTGACCTGAGGCTGACCTGGTAGAGCTCCTGGGGCTGTTAAGCCTGTGCTTGTTTGACACAGTTGGTGCTGGGTTACTGAACACAAATAAACCGCACTGGTGATATTTAAAATTGGAATCTGCATGTACATGGTGGGTGATGAGGTGTGGACCTTTGTGAGAGTCCAATGTGAGCTGTTTATAGTACCGTTCCCAGAAACAACCATATTATTTTTGGGTTTTTTTTTTATGTGTTAATCAAACAGCAGGTCTTAGAGGGAGCATGTATTTAATCACATAGTTAGGGAGTAGGAGGATAAAATATTGCATGAACAGTATGCTCTGGTCTTTCCTTTTTTCTCTGTAATTTACATTTTCCATATCAGAGTGAGTTTAATGTTTCAAGAAGGTAATTATAGGTAGTCGGAAGGCTAGTCTGTATTTTTAGTAATGGAGCATATCCTGGTAATAATGTGAGCTAACAGTAATTTATTAGGTAATGTGAAAAGTTAAGTTCCAAAGTTCTGGAAGCTCCCCTGGCTTGTAAGCATCTGACAAAGTGGGATTTTCTCCCGCAAAAGCTCATGCATGAAGTGCATTTGTTAGTCTTTAAGGATACATCTACGTTGGAGCCTTAGGTCAACTTAAGGAAGGTTAAGTTGACCTACAGATTCCTGCGGCCACACTGGGCTTTTATTAAATCAACTTGAGCACTTCCTTAAGTAGACTTAATAACACTACCTCTGAAAGTCAACCTTGTTAAGTTGGCTTAACAGAGCTTCCAGTGTAGACATGCCCTAAGTGTCTTGTTTCATCTCTGAAAAGTAAGATGAACTTAAAAGCTAAAGCATAAAGTGATGTCAGGTGTCACTAACTAATATGGGGTGAAAACCAGGTAGCACAGATGAGCTGGTCAGTGTTCTGCAACTTGAGTAAAACAATAAATTAGCAATAAATTGTTTATACTGGTAACCTCCTTAGAGGACGGTAGCAGATTTAAGTGAAAATACCTAATTTTTTCATACCTGAGTATTTACTAAATCAGTGTTATACATTAGCTTATGTCATTGATTAGAAAATGAAATTGGAAGTGACTCAAGATCAGCATTAAAGGCTTTGCCTGTTAAAGATTGATTCCCAATAAACATGGCCATGTGTTCCATCACTATCTCCTTTGGCAGGTGTATAATGTTGTAGATGCAGTCGGAATAGATCAAAAACACTGACATTCAGGCAGCGCAACAGTGCAAGAAGCAGATTCAGTCTCAGTTGAAAATGAGCAAGAACTTGTTTGGGAGAAAATAAATACATCTTTTGGATGTATGCCTAGGTACTCTCTTGTGAACAGCGCAGTCTAATTGAATGCCTAGTGCTATATTACTGTGCCACAAGAAAGGTAACAAGGCAAAAACAACTGTTATTCAAGTGAACTTCCCTCAAGAGGAAAGTGTTTCAGGATTTCATTATAATCACCCCAAAATGCTTATTGAAACATTAACTCTAGGTGGTTTGGTTTAATTTTATTCAGAAGCCATCAGCTCATATCCTCTGACCTATTTATTGTTTTTCAAGAATTCAAGTTTTGATTTCTGGTATTGGTGTTATGGAATTGCTTCCCCATCTACAGATAGGATTCCCAAGGTATTCAACAGGCATTCATAGATACTTGATATTCAGAGGCTAAAAGAATACAAATGCATGTCTGGTCTGTCAACCTCACACAAAAACAGCAGGAGAAAAGTTTATTTTAGCCTTGGCAAAAAAATAACATATTCAATAAATTATAGGCATAGATTAGTGTCTGTGAATTTATTAGATTTATTCCCTTTGTGGATTAGTTATGGGTACATGCTAGCTTGCTTAAAATATATGTTGTCTGATTTCTCAATAATATTCCATGTGGGGTTTTCGAAATACCCTAAATTATCTGCTGTGAATTTGTGGCAAATAATACCAAACTACTTGTAGGGTTATCTCTGAGCTAGGTATGACTACTGTGTACTACAGCAACACATTGGAGTTAATTTCTGGGCTGCCTCACAATCTGGAGCAAGAAATCATGAGCTGTTATGCCTTAACATAGGATGTGGTGTCACAGAGTTAGAGAAGATCAGTGAAGTAACTTGGACATTACCAGAGATCTGTACTGGAGTATCATAATTTGGAAAAGAAATCTGCTTGTTAATCCATATAATGAATAAATTCAATATTGGGAAATTAAGATAGGGAGGGGTTTTATTTCAGAGTTGTACATCAGTGCCTGTATGCATGAATACCTCCCTAACTATACATCAATGAAGGGGAATCGGAGAATAATGGAAACTTGGCATGAAGACCTAAAATGGTAGTCTCCTTACAATGAAGTCTCATTTAAATGAGCACCTAAATCATTTTGTATTCCAAGATTACCAGATCCCAATTTAGCATGACAATAAATGCCCATCTGCATGTCAGAGAAACTCAAGGATTCTATAAGCTAAAAAGCAAGCCTACTTCAATTTATGAATTATGATAGATTTAGCAGTTTCTATGGTTACAGTTTGTTCTAATGGTGATACATTAGTAGCAACAAGAATTGGATGGCTCAAGTCATTCAGTTAATTAAATGCAAACTTGGACGCTGCCAAAGGAATAATAGATGAAATGAGCACCTACTGGAATGCACCTGTATAATATGAATGCAACATTGCTGGTCCAGGATTTCTTTTTACAAAATATTTATGTATTCTCAGCATGTTTTTCATACTCTTACATATCTTACTTTAGGAATATCTTATAAATTGCTGTAAAAATGCTCAAAGGGATGAAGAATGACATCACTGATCAATGAAACATATTTTTTAATTCAAACCAATATAATGTGTCAGGTTTTAGCTGCGGGGGGTTGGGGGGAGGAGGAGAGAAGGAGGAAGTGTGGCTTATGGCATTTATACAAAATGATGAATCCATAATTCCTTGACTAGCACATTAGCTACCAAAAAGAGGAATTTATAATGGGAAAAACTAACGCACCTTTAACTGTAATGCCACAAATGCATTTTTAACATCAGAAAAAGCCCAGTCTTGATTTCAGAAGGGTTTGCTGGTAGAATTTTAGTAGCTGCATCTCAGGTAAGAGACCCATGATTCATGAAAAGAGTCATGATTCATCCTGCCTAGACGTGCTGTAACATACAGCATGGCTTAGTGAGCTGTTGCCAGTGACAGCTCAGCGAAGTAAGCATGCACAAGGGGATTTTTGGTCTGTGAATGTGCCTTGAATTTACCACATGAATTGCTAAAAACAATGTGGTTGGGTTTTACCTATCATCGGTCGTCAGAGATGCTATATGCTAGTTTAGGTACAAGTGAGTTTAAATGTAGTGGTGTCTAAATTTCAGACTTTATTAAGTTTAAGCCACAGTGTAACAGAATTCCTTCACTGAACCTGCAAAATGTGCTCTTGTGTATGTAGAACAGGTGCACCAAGGTATCCCAAGAAGATACATACATATGTTTTGTACATACAAGAGTTGTTTTCAGTGGCTTATGAATATGAAGGATTAATGAGTATAATTTGTGCCTGTGGTTGACTTGTTAAAGTTTGAATATTTAAACCTGTCATAAAGCTTATGGACATTTGCACATAACCTGCCTCAGTCATGGACATCTGCATATTAGTTACCTCAGCCTTTCTTAATCTAGTAGCCATTTATATTTACCAATCTCTGAACCCAATTTTTAGGAGGAGCAGTAGAAGTTATACCCCTGCCTGAATTTCTGCAATGGTTTGGGTGACTTTCAGAGCATATCACACAACTATTTTCAACTATGTAAGTAACTTTAACACTCACATACTGTATTTTTCCAAATATATACTGTACCTTGAACCCATAGCTCAATTTGAGGGGATTTGAAATGAGATGCAAATATTTTAGCCAAGATGGTTGCATCTGCAGGAATTTTTGTAACATCAACAGACATAAAAACTGACATTGAGCTTTAACTGTGGACATCATGACTGTAATCGTGTCTTCAGAAGGCTAGATTACATAACTGCAAATTGATTGTTCTCTTGTAACATAAAGACATTGGTTGGCTTTCGCCATGTATTATTAGCATAGTTAAAATGAAATATACCAGTAGCTGTTTACCTCATTCTAGAAACTGTCACTCTATATACATTCTTAAAACATGTAATAAAATTACCTTTGTCACATCAAATATAACTGGCTATTGCAATTTATATTTGCAACCTCTTAAAAAACCACATACACCAAAAGAAAACTGTCAGCCATTTCAATTAAAAATATGGATTTTGGCAACACATACTTTATTTTCAAGATGCTTCATGATCCTTACAAAGTGAATTGGTGTGCACTCTGATTTTTTAAAGGTAATGGTAATCATCCTGCTATGGCAACCTTATCCCACAATATTTTGTGTCACTCTTAGTTTTGAGATACTGGTGCTACATTAAAAGAGTTGTATATCCTAATGTAACCAATGAGAAGGAGATAAAAGAAAATCTTTTTTTTTTTAATTTTTCTTATGTGAAGGATTTTTTTTCGTTAAAACTTTGTCCCTCAGATTTTATGATGGTATTGGGAGTGACCACTGGTTACCCCCACACAGATTGATTAAAGCCTGCTTCAGCTCCGGATTGAGCTAGTGCTAAATTGGCTTAAAGCCACTCGAGCTTCAGAGTAGGCTGGGAACCAACTAACTTTGAAAGTGTTGTTTACAAGATAGCAGGCTGCTTTCTGCCAGAGCCACCCTGGAAGCACATCCACCCCTAGAAGGGGAGGGGTGCACATGTGTGTTAGGTATATGAGAATTGGGCGTGCCCTCCCGTGTAGCAGCCTCACCTGAGACCCTGGTCCATGCGGAGTGCCCAGGGCTTTTCCCATGCTGAAGCAACGCTCACTTCGGTCCCTCAACTATTGGGAATAGAGGGCCAGGGGCTGCCCCATAGCAGAAGAGGCATGAGCATTTGATCTTCATTTGCCTGCTTGCGGGTAATGTATACTCTATAATGCTAAGGTGCTGAATGGCTTATTATATTAATGCAATAAAGCAATATATCCATGCATCAGGTATGGCTTCACTGAGGACCCAAGACCCAACTGAGGGAGGGGCCCTTTGCATAACAGATTGGTTATCATGCTTTAAAGATCATAATAACATTTGGTGAGGAACCTATATTGTGCTGTCACCATTTACTTATGTTTGACTCAAACTGTTATTTTGCATGTTACATTTATTCCTTAGAAAGGAAGATGATTTTTTATGCTGGTAATATAGCAGGAGCAAACAAATATAATTGATTAGGTAGAATTATGGAGAATGTAGATATATGAATTTGTCCTAAACAATACGAAACACAAAGCCTATTTGAACTGCATGGACATATGCTATGAAGATAACACTGAAAAAATCACTGGAAATGGAAAGGTTGTTTTCAGCAACAAGTCTAGTATAGATTACTGAAAGCAATATGCAAATTTCATTCTTTAAATAATAATTATATTGAAATTAAAACAGTAAAGATAAAACTAGCCTACTCTGTATCAGTATTCATCTGATCAATCCTGTACAGCAAAGGATCCTCAAACAGAGATGATTAGAGAACAGTTAGGCCCTAGGTTGGTACCAGTTCACACTAAGAAAATTCCCATTGATAGACATGGATTTTTGCATAACAAACTGGATGCGAATTAGTAAAGAATATAATTTCAGGTTAGAGGACCTAATCCAAAATCCACAGGCATCAACAGAAATACTCCCACTGATTTTATCTGGCTTTGGAGCAGGGCCAGAAAGGATAAAAGAAAATAGTATTGTGGTGCCATAAATAGAATTGAAACAGAATGGTCATGTATTGCTGCTCCTGCACAATAGTGTGTCATAATAGTAAGAGGCCTTTCTTGAGAACAATCTTGTATTTCTCTGAGGCATTTTTCATCTGGACCAATCCTAAATTACTCTAAAAACTCTTATAAAAATGTTGATCACTCATCAGTAAGACCCAACCACTTCTGGGATAAAGACAGTAACTTTCTGTTTAACAGATCATAATGGTACCCTGAACAGTTATGGTTTAGAACAGAAAATAAATATCTTTTCAAACTGAAACAGCAGCAGTAATATAGGAAGGGAGAATTTAATTTTTCAGAGCAGAGTTAGGTTATGACACTGGATTGGATATGCCTATTTGTGTGAGGAATGCCATGTGCCCTGTCATGAGCAGTGATCAGAATAAAGATAGTTATTTGCAGGGAAGGTACTATGCAAATAAGATGAAAATGTCTATTAAGAAGGCTCTCCCAGAAAGCTCAGCAGTATGGAAAAGTCATATAGAGTGTATTAAGTGTGAAGACAGTGAGATTCTGAAGAAATTCAAATAGATTTTCTAGGAAATGCTATAAAATCTAGTGTTAAAAAGAGTTGGAGATGTTTTGCTTAGGTCTTTGAAACATGTTATTGGATTGTCTCTCTCTTTCTGTGCCTTGGTTTACCATCTGTGAACTGGGGATGATATTGCACCTATTGCATAGGGGTATTTGAAGGACAGATGTATGAGACCTTTCAGAATGCTAAGATACTGTGGTACAAGGGGAGAAGGAGACATGCTAAAGGTGAATAGTGTTTTTCAGTGATGCAATACTAAATTTCTAGGACGCTATGTTGGATTTATATATGTATTAAAAACCCTGGCTTTATTGTTTTGGACTTTGAATTTTGTTTTGCAAGACCTAGTGAAATGACAATTCTGTTGGCCAAATTTACTGCCTGAACTCAAGGGTGAATGATTTACTGTTACATAAAAATAAAAGAAAATTACAAAGTCCAAAAAGGTTAAAACTATATGGAGAAAAACATGCCCCCATTTTTTTTCTTTCTCAATTCCCAGACTATGAAATAATTTTGGCAATATTTTTTACTACTGTCAAGGCAAAGTAGCAATAAATATTAGCTTAATTCCCAGCTGTACCATTGTCATTCCAAAGTTGTGAAGATATATGAGGTCCTCTAGGTTGTCAGGCTAGTTGTCAGTTGTGAGCTGTTACTTGACAAAACAAAACAAAAACAAAAAACAAAAAACCCACAACACCTGCATAACACGTGTCATGTTGCAAGTTGTTATCTAATTTAAGTGTAATGAGAACAAATGTCTTAGAAAATGAATCACAGAACCCCATCCTCTTTCAAAATCTATGTTGTGTTTTCACTTGGATGTTGAGTCTTTATCTTTTATCAAACCACCTTCTCTTCTTTGTTTGGCACCAAATTTTCAACCAGCCACACATTATGTGCAATTGTTACACGTGCAAGTGACTGTGGCAGAAAATGTTGATCCCTCAGGCAAGTGTTTTTGATCGATCCACTGATGTAATTCCTCATGTATGTTTTCATCAAGATTTATATTTTTATCATGAGCATGGTGATACAGCTCTAGTTGTACTTGCACACTTACATTGTCCAGTGTATCTAATGATTTTAGGTACCCAAATTATTCAGTATCCCTCATTAGCCACCTTAGGAACCTTGATTTTCAGAAAGTTCTGAGAATCTGCCATCTGAAAAACAGGTTTCTTAAAAAGGTCTCAGCCTGGTCACCCTACAATTAAGGCATCCCAAATCATTAGTCGCTTTTGAAAATGTTGATTGTAATGTTTAGTAAGACACACTTGAATTAAGCTAGTTATGAGAAGGCATAACGGAGTAATAAATGAATGAGAATTAGGTTGACTCTGAGTCTTACCTTGGTTCTGGGAGATATCTAGTTTCTACCAGGCAGTCTTGTGGGGCTAAACACTAGACTAGCAGAGTCATTCTTCTACTAGCAACATGTTATCTTCTGTGTATAGTCACTGCCATGTAAGTGCCTGCCATTACTGTAATACATTTTGAGGGCAATAAATATGAAGTGTGGTTTATAGAGTGACAAGCTAGCAAGTCTGAAGAATCAGGACACAGACCAGGAGGTAATAGGCTTCTGTGCAAGACAAAGTCCCAAATATCAGCACTGTCCCCATAAAATCAGGTCATTCTACTGGTTCAGGTCAGACCACCTATCTCCACAGAAGATGGTCATTATTGTGAAATATAACCCAAGCTCAAGTTTAGAGATAGGGTGATAAATTGAAGCAAAAATATTGTCTTGATTGAAATCAATGAGATTTGTGCTGCACTTGTGACTCAGAGGCAGCATATAGCTTTTAGATGACAAATAATGAATTTAATTAGAATGACTGATCACAAAAGTCTATCACAGAAGCTATTGACTTGACTTTATCATGAAGCTATTGATGGAATATATCTTGTCATATCTACTTAAACTATTTAATGGGAAGGTTATTTTCAAGCCATGTATCCTAATATTCTTGAGAAAATTGATATATTTCCTTATGCTGGCAATATTCTATTTGGTTTCTCTCCAAGTTCTTTCCTGTTGTCAATCAACTTAAGAATTCAGGGCAAGGCATCTTTTCTATTCACTTTTTCAAGTTAAGTACTACTATCAAGACATTGATCCTGCTGATAATCAATCACCTGCTCCTGCATAGCCATACTGTGCAAATCCTATAGTTTCACAGAGCTTGAGTCACTATGTAGATGATTATATAACAGCCATTTTACTCTGAAATTTTCAGAATTGATAATTGGCTTGATTTTCAGAAGTGCTGAAGACTTGCTACTATCATTACTCAACATGTCTAAAAAGCAGGCCAGATCCGTTTAAGTAAGTGACTGATTTTCAGAAAAGGCACACCCAAAATTCTACATGACAATTTGAAAACAACATTCTAAGGCACCCGTCATTATTCTCCTCTGTTGGTAACCAAAACATGTGAAATTCCATTGTAATTGCACAGAAAAGATTCTCCTCTCCTGTACAAATTGCTTCATTCACTTTTTTCTTTCTGTTCCCTTAGTGTCACCTGTTTATAGCGCAATTCATCTTTGTAAAACTCCCATTAAAATGAATTAACTAACCTGAAACTACAACACTCAACATCACCTTCATTTTGAATCACATAATTTTATGTAATCCATCTTCTGAAGGGGCATGAAAAGGAGGGATAATCTGCAATGTTTCTTAAGAAAAAGCTTTTACCAAGATGTCATAACAGAAACATATTATGTACCTGTACTGTCACCAAGACTTCAGGCTCCAAAAGAAGGAGAGGGATGCAATATCTAACAACCTGTTGCATGGCAAAGCCTAAATTGCATTGATATGTCCCAGCTGAAAAGTGCATAAGTCATAGCATCTATGTTACTGAAGAGAAAGGGGTAAGCCTCCATCTTCTCTCACCTTTTGGATAACTAACTTAGTCTTATTTTGTTTTTTCAGAATGGATTATTTAACATAATTGACAGAAAAATCTGATTAGTTCATCCCTGATTTCAAAATATAATACCCAATACACACACACTCCAGTCTGAAACTTGGTTCCCACAATATTTAAAGGGAAACTACCTATTTGCTTCGAATCTGTACATGGCCCTCTGGTACTAAGATGATGTGGGCCATATAAGTAAGTGCGTAGGTAGATAGTCCAAACTAGTGGTTCTCAACCTTCTGTGTGTCATGGCACTCTTGTCGGCATATCGCAACCTTACAGGACACACCAGGCCCCCCGCTCCAGCCAGTCCTCGGCTGTCTGTGGCACACCCCTTTGTGGTGACACAGTAATGTGTCCTAATACTGTGCTTGAGATCCACTTGTCAAAACTATGGCTTGAAGGGGTAAATGGAAGCCTGGTGTGTACACCCTATGCCTGAATTCAAAACAGAAATTTGAGAAATCAGAATATATTTTAATTTGGACAGCTGCAGACTGCTTCTGTTACATTTGCCAATGTATTACTGAAAGTGACGGCATTAGAATTAAGCTTTGAAATTAGATATCTTTGCTCATTTGTGCCACTGAACCTGGGAAGGGCTTTAAGGTGTTTCTGGAAGAACATTATAAGATGATATTGTCAGAAGCACACCAGTGGATTAAGCAGGGATGGCACCTGTGACATATTTCATAAGTGAAAGTAAGTAATTTGACTTTTTCAAGAAAACAGTAAAAAAAAAAAAAAAAAAAGCTGAGTAACCAATACAAAATGGCTAATCACATTAAGTCATTAGCTACACTGCTGCCTGTATTTGTGCTACCGTGTGTCATTGAGGTGGGTTTCTCCTCTCTGACAAGACAGCAACGGCTTTGGATTCTGACCCTCTAAGTTCAAGTACTATGACACTGATAATCAAAAAAACAAAAGTCCTGTTAACTGTAACACAATTAAGTCTGAGCAGCACTGGCTGTAAGAACATGCATAAGAAATTAATAATGATCTGGAGGCATGAAAAATGAAGCTGGCATTTTCTGGTTTCATTTCTGAATCATATCTGTAAATTATGAAAGGTAACAGCTAATGAAATTTATGACTGTTAATTCAAAGGTGTAGTAGCATATGTAGAATAGGTAAAAAGTATAGAATTCAGAGCTTCCCTTGCCATTTTAAAAATGTTTTTATTGACGTGAATTCATTCTCAAATGTAGTGATTCGATGTGATAAGCAATATCTCACTGAATGACTGCTGAGGTAATCTGTCTCTCTGCCACTACAGCTGGGCAAATATTGCAGCCTCTCACCGTAAATTAACTTTGATGTTACTTCATCTAGTCAGCGAGCATGTATCAGTGGTATGTATCCAAACTGCACTGTGTAATTCACTTCTGTGGCAGTTTCAACTGGTTGGTATTGTCTCTCTCAAAAGGCCCTAAGCAGATCACTAAAAATGTAAAACCTTGTCTACCTATAGCCTCACAGGAGCACCACTTCAGTAACAGTCTCAGTAAATCATAATATATAATAAAAATGAAAACCTGAGATGGTATTGAAAAGTTACCTTTTTAATACTGAGCTGGGGAAATTGTCTAATACTCTGTAACTTTACTTTTGGAACATTTAGGATAAATGGTGCAATAGAAAAGGGAGAGTGTTTTAAGGTTTTGTTTGTGTAGTGAGCATTTTGCTTCCATGGTGCTGGCGTGATAAAATATCAATATGAACAGACATTGTTCTCTAAACTTTTGTCAGGAAAAAACAGAAAGGAATTGTGATTCGAAATTGTTCTAAGACAAGACTCACTCCAGAAAAAGAACCTCAGCCAGACATAATGTCCTCTGATTTTAATGTTCCTGTTTTACTGAGAGCAAATCATTGATGAAAAAAATAGCTAAAAGTGAAAGCCAGGCGGTGAGTAGGAGAGCAGTATAACAGGCACAATACACATCTGATACAATTATGAAACAAATTGCCTCCTGCAGTGTAGAGGTGAAATTCACCCACAACAGCACCAAGCTCCGTAACAAGGTATTTAAGGGTGGATAAAATGGGATACAACTCACTTTGTAGGTAGGCTGTGGGGCCAGTATGCAACTTTGCTGCTGCCACCCTTCCTGTGTACAGGATGTAATAGTATTATCTTCACCAGGGGTCTCAAACTCAAATCACCATGAGGGCCGCATGAGGAGAAGTAGAGGGTTGCATGAGGATTAGTATGGTAGCCCAAGGGCTGCACCACTGAAACCTTTCCATACAGTGATATTGCAAATATCGGGAATGATTGTGTCATTGCAGGCCACAGGAAATAGCTTTAAGGGCCGCATGTTTGAGACCCCTGATCTACACCTTTCCATCTGCTCTGCAGCAGATCTTTTGTAAGATCAATGCCAGTCCTCTCTTGGCTCATCTATTTGAAATCCCATCTGCGCAGTGAGTACAAAATAATAATACTCAGTCTTGCATAGTGGTTTTCATCAGTGGCTATGTCAAGTTGAATCGATTTAAGCTGAATCGAAATAAAAAAATCATTGAATTGATTTAACTAAAAACACCAAATCAAAATACCAAGTCTGAACATAGCACTTGCTATTTCGATTCAGGAGAGGGGCACCTTGGGAAGTGTGGCTACATGGCTCCCTAGCAGGGCCATGTTGCCACCCAATCCCCTGCCACTGGCTCTCCAGATCCAGTGGCAAAAAAGCCCTTGGGTGCACAGATGAGGCAGCCCCTCTTCCCTGGTGCTTGCCCAGCAGTGGGGAAATGATTGGGGTGCCCTCTTCCCCGCTGCTGGCCTGGTGGCAGGGAGGTGATTTGGGGCATCCTGCATCCCCACTGCTGGCCCCAGATCCATCTCCCCACCACCCAGCCAGCAACAGGGCTTCAGGGCACCCCAGACCCTTCCCCCACCACCTGGCTAGCAGTGGGGCTTTGGGGCACTCCCACGCTCAGGCCCTGCCACCTAGCCAGCGACAGAGGATTCGGGGTGCCCTTCGAGCTCTTCCCCCACAGCCCAGCCATCAGCAGTGGATTTAGGGTGCTCCGCAAGCTCTTCCCCTGCCAGCTGGGAAGCAGCAGGGGCTTTGGGGGTGCCCTGCATACTCTGCCCCCGCTGCCCTGCAATCCTCCCTGCACCCCTGCTCTCTCCCTGGCCAAGGTGCTGATAAGGCAGTGGGGGGTGGGAGAGGCGTTTCTGCACCCTGGGAGGAAGGTCAAACCTTTGAATCAAAACAGTTCTGTTTTGAAATAACGCAACCAAACAGTGTTATTTCGAAACAACCCTTTTGATTCAAGGGCTATTTTGATTTCCTATGAGGTTTTAGTGTTTTGAATTAAGGTTCGTTGTTCCGATATGACAGGGCTCGTCATTTCAAAACAATGAAACATCGTCTGGACGTGTTCTTTTTTAAAGTGAAACAACAGTTGTTTCACTTTAAAACCAGCATGTGGACATAGCCAGTGGGTCTCAAAGTATATTATAAAGAACATCAGTATCATTATCTCCACCTGACAGATGGAAATACTGAAGTAGCCACTGGTTCTTTTCCCAGTTCTCGTGAATCCCAAGTAAGTGTTTTATCCGTTAGGTCACCCTGTCTCTCCAGCACAGCCTGTGTCCAATGTCCCCCTCAACATATTGTCCAGCCTTAACCTTCAACTGTTCTTGATTGGGATCCTGGTGTAAACCCTCTGTGCCAGGGTGAGTCTCGCCATAAAACAAACAAGCTTTTGGTGAACAAGTCTTAGTTCATACTTGGGCATTCTGTGAATCCTTGGCAGTAGCTGAGGGATAAAATGTTTTCTAGATAGATCTTTTGACCCAGAAAAATACACTCCAGTCCATTTGACATTCTTGTCCATAAAGCAAGTTGTGTAGGAATATGCAGAAATACCCTTCTACTACCTTGACCAAGCAGACAGGTTCCTCCATCATTTTATGAGTCCCGCAGCATTCAATGTCCTCTCCAAATTATCCTACATCTACAGAAAGCTGTTCAGAGAGCTCATGTGACATCACAAGCTGTAGTGCCAATAGTAAAGACAAAACAGTTCTACAAATCCTTTACATCTCCCAGCTTTTAAAAAAATTATTTAAAATCAACATCTAGAAGAACAACGCCTGGCTTATGGTGAATCCAGAAAGACACATGGTGTCCGAAGGCAGAGGGAAGCAGTCAGAAGAACTGTTTTCCTCTAAACAACTCCCAAAAATGAACCCGTCATATTCACTGTTAAATTTGTCTGTGGCCATCTGCTCATTTTGGATTCCAAGGACTACTGGATGCCTATGCAGTGATGGTAAGAAAACCATGCCACTTCTATAGGTGACTGTCCAGAAGAATGTGCTACAGAATACCAGAGACTTGAACTTGATGATCTATGTATTTATGACCGACACAGTGGATTGCTGTAGGATCAATTTGAATTCAATACATGCATGGCCACACTGGCTTTCATTAATTCAAACTAAGGAATGCCTTAGTTTCAGTTGATGAAAGCTAACTTCGAAGTTATAGAACCTGGTTTACCTTTGAAGTGGCATTTAATTCAAACTCATTAGTTTGAATTAACCCACTGTAGCCATGGTAATTCAAACTGTTAGTTCATATTAGCCATGGTTTGATTTTCCCTATGCAATAGTGCCACCTATCTAATTTGAACTAACAAGGCCTGTGCATGGGCATGCTAGTTTGAATTAGGGTTTCTAGTGTGGCCATGTTAATTTGAAGTAACTTGATTCAAACTAATCATTATTAGATTGAATTGATTAGTTTGAATTCAGTTAATTCAAACTAACCTTCTAAGTGTAGACATACCCTTACAGGTTAACAAATGTATTTATCGCATAAGCTTTTGTGAGGACACTCAAAAGTGCTGAAGACACAACTTTCACAAGAGCTTGACCTGCACTATGGAACTGCATAAGATAAAGGTGACCACAGAACTAAATACAAAGCATATTTCTTTTATTTATTTTCCTTAGAAAGACCGTGATTCAGAAAAGCACTTCAAGCATGTCCTTAAACCCATCCTTATAAACAACGTTCTTAAGCACCTTCACACATTTACATCTTTGCTTCTATCCACTAAGTTCAATAGAACATGTTCGATTGCTTTACCAAAGCAGGACCTAAAAGGTATGTCTACACATCTTTTATTTTGAAATAACACTGGTTATTTCAAAATAAAAGACATTAGGTCCACACGACATTTTCTCATTTTGAAATGACGGGATCCATCATTTTGAAATAAGAACTGTCGTTTTGAAACAGCTTAAACCCCATTCATTTCGAAACGGCTGTTATTTCAAAATGGTTATTTCGAAATAAGGCCATTTAGACATGTTGTTTCGAAACAACACCATTGTTTCAAAACAGTTGTTTCAAAACATGTCCAAATGGCCTTATTTCGAAATAACCATTTCAAAATAACAGTCGTTTTGATAGCAGGCTTTCCCTTAATTTGAATTAATTTATTTTGAAATAGGGACTTTATTTCAAAATAACTCATTTTGAAACACTTATTTCGAAATAATGATGTGTGTGAAGACATAGCCAAATTCTTCCTTGTGCAGACATAAATAAGCAAACACAGCCTTCCTGTAAATTAGCTAAGTTATTTCTTCTGCTGGCTGAGAGGGATGGCAGACTGAGAGGTCGTTTCTTTTCTTTCTGTTTTTGAATCCTTAGGGAGTGCTCATGTAGTAAGCTAGGAGCAGGGAAGTAACTAGGGTGGGGCAACTGGGGCAAAAGTCTGGACGGGTATTGAGTGGCTCTGTTCACCACAAGATCTGAGGGTGCATGTTCTCTGCTGCCTGCTCTGGGCACACCCAAGATGCCAAAATACCTAGTTCCGGTGCTGGCTAGGAGGAGTATATCTCTTTGAGATTTCTTGTACACTGATTCTACTATGAGGGACAAAAATAGAAAAGCCAAGTTGCCAGGCTGTTCTCTGCAATTCTGTTGTCAGTGCTTCTAGATTTGTGTGCCCCATTTTTCCCACTGTGGCTAAAACAAATGTGGGCTCTGATTCAGAAGAATGTGCTTTGGCTGCTCATGGACACTGGCCCTCCAGCACTTCCATGGTGGACTTGGTCCATATTTAGCAAGGCAGCACAAATGTTCATGTATGCAGAGCAGATCTCTGTAAAGCTGTTTTAGTTTACTATTGAGCAGCTGATCTCACAATCACCTGCTACCACTTGCTTCTGTTTTTGCCTAGGGTTAACAGGGACGAAGCAGGAGATGAGCCCAGTACTTAGTGGAAAAGCCTTTTGCCAAACTGTAATGTAAGATGTGAATATTACTCAGCCAAGGTGGCAAAGAGTCCACTGCCTGAGGCAATGCAATATGCTGCTAAAAGAGTGCAGCAGCTTTAAGACAGTTGCCTTCATTTTTCAATGACTGTGTGGTCTACAAGCAACAATATTTGGTGGTTCTTTTCTAGTGTACCCAGAAAGAGAGTAGCAGGAAAACACAAAATGATTCAAATGTGATAGTAATTGCTTAAACAGCCCTATAACACAAGCTTTTCTTAATTTCTAAAAATTAAAACTGCAGAATAATCCCTTGCAATGATGATGTGTTTTAATTTCTAAAGGTTTTATTTTTTTTTCTTAGTGTGTTTAAACTTTTATAATTTCATATTAGGATGAATATGTGATGTGTTGGTTTAGCTATACACGGTAGAATATACTTCAATGCTCGTATGCTGATATGGCCATGCTGATATTAGAGTCAAGTAAGTGTTTGCTAGGAATACAGAGATTGTTTTAGGCTACAGCTACTCTTGAAGCTGGGTATTTAACTCCCAGTTCATAACGACATACTAGCACTCTTTCTCATCAAGCTAGAGCACTTAAAAGTAATAATGTAGCCATTTTAAGCAGGGAAGCAGTAAATGGTGGCACAGATTAGCTGTGTCAAGTGCGTGCCCCTGGGGGCCAGCTTGGTTTGTACTTGGTGAAGCTAGCCTATGCTGCTGCTTACTGATGCCAGTGCTATGCTACTATTTTTACTGCTATAGCTTTCATCAAGTTAGCATGAATGTGCCTATGCAAACTGAGAACCCCACCGCCAGCTTCAAGTGCCGGCATACCCAAAGAGACAACATGGCATTGTCGCACTCTTCTTAGTGCCCTATAACATTTTAGTAATCAAAAAGGCTTAGTATGCCCAATTTTTCCTTTGATTGTTCATGAGCTGGCTAGTTGCTTTTTGCTCCTTATACATTCTCCCTGACCATTCTTCCACTCAAGGTATGTCTATGCTGCAGTGCCATTGGACATCCATGTTATGGCATCAATTGAGCAGGTCTATGTAGATCTGCTCAATCAATTGAAAAATGCTCCCTGGTTGACTCAGTTAGTCCACCTCCCAAAAAGACAGAAATCAGTATGGATGGGAGGGCATCTCCTGCACCACGAAAACACTGTGGTACCTCCAATAAGTTTATTGACAGTACACAAACTGTGTTATATAGCTTGTGTCTCTCCCCTTGTCCACAACCACCAAGATAGGCCAGCCCTCAAGAAAAACAATATATGGATGTGAAACATTTCAAAATTTAGTGGGATCTAGAGCCAGATTTTCACATGTAGGAGCAATGGGTGTACAGATGCAAATAAATATTAAGACACACAAATGCAGGAACTGTGCAACTAACCAACTGTTTTTGTTTGCTCTTCAAAATGGCTGGTTTTATGAGGATCGTTAAGATGGGCTATGATAATCTGCAAATCCTAAATAATAGCTTACTACTGCAGCTACCTCTGGTACAACAGAATTGGTGTATTTGAGCAAGAATGTCTTTTGCTCCTGGATGCCTGCACTGGGTGTTGCCACAGAAGCAAGATCCAGTTTCCCATTATGAGGACTTTGATTAGAGTTTTGTGGTAATTATGTGGGTCAACTGTCTATTACTAGCCAGGATTCACACACACATTCTGGTATGACTCACCACCCATTCCATCATCTTGAAACAGATCTGAAAGATCCAAATTTTCTTAAATTTCCATTGATTTCAGGGGGTTTCGTATAAGGTTCTTAAACTTAGTGGAAGCTTGAGTCCAGAAGCTGAGAACAAATGGCTTCTAGATTGGAGCCTATTCTCAGATTTTATGTGGTGTAAGCTTTGAGAAAGAAGTGAGTTTTCCAACATAAGTTGGATATGGCCAAAGATAAAAACAAACTGGACAGTCATAAATGATGTGATGAGCCATAAATGTGTTCTCCAAAACTTTAGAGTTTTATAGTTCTGTATGAAGTGGATACAGATTGTAATAATTAGCTATGATAGGTAACAATGTAATCCATTTGTGTCCATTTAGGAGACAGATAAGTCTGACGTGTACCAGCTAAAACTGGTTGGTTGGTTGGTTGGTTGGTTTTAAAGGCTGAGGAATTATAAATAACAATAATGTGTCCAAAACACAATGAACAAATAAATTGCTTTGAACAGGTTTTCTTAAATACTGACGGTGGAAGACAGTGGGTGTGGTGACTGCAGCTATTAAAGTTTTCATTGTAAATAAAAGTGTAGCATGATTTAATGACTGTACTGTCTTAAATGTGAAAAAGAAGATGACATTAACCTAGCATGAGGTGTTGACTTTAGCAAAGCTTTTGATAGGGTCTCCCACAGTATTCTTGCCAGCAAATTGAAGAAATATAGACTAGATGAATGGATTATGAGGTGGCCAGAAAGCTGGCTGGATCATTGGGCTCAACAGCTCTGATCAATTGCTCAATGTTTAGTTAGCAACTGTTATCAAGTGGTGTGCCAGAGGGGTCACTTCTAGAGCTGGTTTTGTTCTACATCTTCATTAATGATCTAGATGATGGAGGGAGTGGTAGATGGGAGGGAGAGTAAGGATAGAATTCAGAATCACCTAGAATATATTGGAGGATTGGGTAAAAAGAAATCTGATGAGGTTCAACAAGGACAAGTACAGTGTTTTGCAGTTAAGAAGGAAGGATTTTATGGACTGCTGAAGACTGGGGACTGACTGGCTATGTAGCAGTTCAGCAGAAAAGAACCTGGTGCTTAAAGTGGACAAGAAGCCGGAAATGAGTCAACATTGTGCCTTTATTGCCAAGAGAGCTAACAGCATATTGGACTGTGCTTAGCAGGAGCATTGCAAGCAGTTCAAGAGTAAAGGATTGATATTTTCCCTTCTATTCTGCACTGCTTAGGACACACCTAGAGTATTATATGCTGGTTTGGGCCTTCACAGAAAGGATGTGAACAAATTACAGAAGACAACAAATATTATTAAGAAGTAGGGGCACATGATTTATTAGGTGAGGCTGGGGGGAACTGGGTTAGTCTGCAGAAGAGAAGGGGGGGGGGGCAGATATCAGAGCATCCTTCAGCTAACTGAAGGGGGTGATTCCAGAGAGAACAGACCCTAGTCGTTTTCAGATGAAAGAACAAGGTGACAGATGGCAGAACAAGAAGCAGTAGTCTCAGTTTGCAGTGAGGAAGATCTAGGTTGAATAATAGCAAAATAATTTTAACTAGGAGGGTGGTGAAGCACTGGAATTGGGTTATCTAAGAAAGTGATGAAATCGCCACCCTTATTGGTATATAAGGCCCTGTTTGATGAAACCCTGGCGAGGATGGGGTTTCTCCTGCTTTGGCGAGCAAGTTGGACTGGGTGACCTTGTTAGGTCCCTTCCATCCCTAATCTTCCATTATTCTCTGAACTAATCAGTTCTTCTGTCTTTCATGTAGCATCACTTCAGCCTTTCCTGTAATCTTTTGAACCAACTATTCTCCATCTAGACTCCACTATCATATGTGCACTGAGATTACCTGGGAAACCATAGTATCGCTATTGTTTAAGAATACAGATATATTAAGATACAGGAATAAAACTCCTGTAGTCAAAATCTCACTTTTTTTGTGCTTAAATTTTCAAACTGAACTTTACATGAATTTTTTTATGTTGAATTATTCAATAGTTGAAGTTACTAAAATTAAAGATTTCTAGACTAGAAACATCTTGAATATAAGAAGGAAAGAAAAATCTATTTCATTTGAACTTTAATCTCTGCTCATGTATAAAATGAATAAAATGCAATAAGTGTGGAGAAATTTGATTTATAACAGGAGCTGAAGTCTGGCACCGAATACCATAAAATTCCCAGATTATGTGTCAGTCAGCTTAGTGGTGCATTGGTGGATGCAAAGAATGAGGCGAAGACTGGAAAGTTCCCTCCAATGATGTAATGCTTGTGGGAAAGGAGGAATCACACCTGAAGAATTATGCCTAATTAAAGAAAACCATATAATTAGCAAGAGGAAGTTGAGCAAGCCCTTATTTTCATGCTAAATATTAGGAAAATAACTTCTGTTGCATTATATATTCATCTGCCTTAAGAAAATGTAACTTCTCTTTTAGCCTTTGTGACAAACAAGAATGTAAAGCAAGGGGCATCAGCTGATTTAGGGAACTAGTAATGAACTTCTGAACCATTCAACTAATTCAGTGATTTGAAATCCAGCAAAACTCTGCTGTGACTGAAATTTTGTACCATTTGAAGGTCATCTAGTAACCCAAATGAAATGATTTGCTGAGTCTCAGTACACTTTCCTAGTGGACAAGCCTTCCCGCCTGCCAAAAACACATTAAAAGTGAAAGCTTTGTTGGCAGTTTCATTGGGAAGAGACTAAGTCTCTCTAGTTCTTGAATGATGCATCTCTACAGAGATGAGCACTGATGTAGATTGGTAGGACAATGTGGGACAGCTGCACATTAGAAACCAAAGACTATGTCCAAAGAAGGGATTTAGACTCAGTGCTGCCTATTGGAATACACGCCCCAAATTAGGTGCTCGGGCATAGTTGGGGAGAGATAGGTGCCTAAGAAAAGGAGTCACAAAAGGCTATGTGCTGAGCAGGGAGCCACCTCAGCTAGTCAGTAGGAAGTGCCAAGGGGAGCAATGTGAACTAAACCCTGCTCCTCAAAAGGAGTTAGATGCCTAGCTCTGAACCAAAGATTATTAACCCTCTTCTGAAGTTAAGACTGATGTAGCTTGGGTTCCCTTCTAACAAAAAATAGAAGAGGTGGTGGCTGTGGTCCCCATTACCAGTTTCTGGCTAAGGCACTCACCAGAAAGGTGGGAGATCTTGATTTAAGTCCTGCTGTGAATCAGACAGAATGTGTATTTGAATGTTGTCTACCATATCCCAGGTGAATATTCTCATCAAAGGACTATAGATGCACCTCTTCCTTCTCCTTTCATTTCTGGGGGGGTCTGATCCAATAGGGATACTCAGAGGTCATCTACCAGATTCTGGACCCCTCAGCAAGACATTGGGGTATGCATCTAACCTGAGCATCCTTCCAAGTGTTAAAGTATAATTTCAAGGGGCCCGGATTGCTCCTGTCTGGGTGCCCCCCCCCGGCCCCCGCCCCCGCCCCCCCCCCAAATGCCAGCACCCCACCTCTTGCCCCCAATGCCACCTCCCCAGTGCGAGCCAGGCCATCCCTTCACTTACCAGCTGGCAGCATGGCTGGGAAGGTAGGTGTGGTAAGCCGGGTCAGGGCGGCAGCGCAGCTTGGGAACAGGCTGCAGGCCCCAGGTTGGGGAGGGGTTTGGGGCGGGCCTTGAGCCCCCAAGGAACTCCCTGCCCCAGCCCCTGCCCCTGCCTGTCAGAACATGGTGGAACGCCACTACGGGGCCCATTATTTTTAGGGGCCCAGCATTTGGGCCCCTAAAAATAGAACATGAAACTAGAATGCTGTGTTCCATAGCCTGCTATTTTTAAATGGTGGGCCCTGGAACGCAGCCTTCTGGCTCTATGTTCTATTTTTAGGGGCCTTGGGATGCTGAGCCCCTAAAAATAGTGGACCCCGGAAACAGCATTCCGGGGTGTTCTGCCTTACTTTAACCCTTGCATGCTTGAGAATGACCTGTGCACATTTAGGTGGTGGTTTTCATGTCCTCTGACGGATATTTAGTCATCTTGAGGACTTTACCTGTGGAACGTTTGAAATTAGATGCCTACAAGTTTAGGCAGCAGTTATGTGGGAGTTTTGAGGCTCTAAATGTTTTCTTTGGGCATCTAAAGTGGCACTGAAGAGTCTAAATCTTTTTTGTATCTTCTCTCAAAAACTTCTAGTAGCTCATAAATATTAAATTATTAAACAGTGCAAAAGAGAAAGAATAGGAACGTAATGGTCTTCTTCCACTCTTGATACTTTCATCTACTTATCATATTTGTTTAGTACCTCAGTTAGTTACAATGGAAATGATAATGATATTTCACCCAAAATCATGACTTCAGATTAGGAGCAAGACACAAGACCAGAAGAATCAAAGATCCGGGGTCACACCTTCAGCTGACTTATCTGTTCTTGCTCTATTGACTTCAACTGGTGCTATGACATTTTACCCCAATAAGGATCTAATGCTGTGGTTTCATGTAAATTGCTCTATTAATAGAAGGCATAAGGAAAGAAAAATATCTGCATATATACTGGTTTATGTTCTATTTTAGGGTTAAAAGTCTAGTGTATTGCATAATGTCATTTTTCATCATTATATGAACGATTTGTTAATAGTTTCCGTGAGTTTTTGAATGTGTTCAAAGTATTACTAGACTTGCAAGACTGCTTTGTTGACACATCCTTTTGTGCCAACTTTTTGCTACTAAGAGACTGTGAAGGTACGAAATCCATGTTATATCACAGAATGCAGTCTGTTCATGGAAGTCATAATCTCACAACAAATTCAATCTCTTCTTGATTTAAGACAAGGTCCTTGCTATTTATTTGAGTTGGGTATTTTTCAATGGCTCTAAGAAGTTTACAGAATCCATTTTAATCGCTATAAAGTTGACAAACAAGCAGACATTACACCTTTCCCTAATGGATGCATAGTTCATATGGCACATATTCTGTATGAGCAATTTGACTGTGGAAGGTGGTAGTTTTCTTTGACACTGCTGCAATTTTATCTCAGCCATTTGATGTCCTTTGACAGTAGCTGCAAGTTTCTGCTTCATTGCTCTGTCCAATTACCTGAATAATCTAATTTCCTGCCAGATCGGCTATTGTAGCTTGTGTGGTGAGGGTGGAGAGGGACCAAATTGTTTATTCCTCTGCCCTAAAATCATCGGTGTAACTGCTGTAACATTTAATAAACTGTTTTGATTTATCATACAAACTATGCATCTATAAATATTCATTTTTTCCCTTAAGGTGGAAAATTTATCTTTCTCCCTTTTTTCAAAGAAGCCTGTGTTATAATGGAACAAGCTGAATACAATATTTAGTTCAATAGTGGCCTGAAATGTTTTAGAAAATACGCACTGTACTTTATCTTTGCTTTGCATTGTCTGCTTTGTATTTCTTAGGGCCGCAAAATTCAAACTAAAAAAAAACCAGACGTGTGGCAGGCACTTTATTGTAAGACATGAAAATTTAAGTTGGCTTCAGCAGCATGACACCCAAAGAAACAATTATTACAATGGTGGCAGAGGAATCAAAAATATTCCTTGTGGACCTGTTTACAGCCCTACCCTCTTCCTTTTCATTTGGCCTCTGCAGGTGGTAATCTTTCACAATCTGACCCTAATTTTCCCTTTGGGATCCAGGCTCTCCTGCTGTTAGTGACATATTGAAAGATAATTCAGCAGACACATTACCTGCATAAATATGGTGTATAATGTCACTGTAAAGCGAGTATCTGCCAGAACCTTAAAGCAGGGGACATGAATGTTTGCAAGCACATTTAGGAGTTTATCATCATCAATCTCACATACTCCTTTTCTGCACAGAATAGCTCTGGTTTGTTGTATCTCATGTTTTATCATGTTGTAAGCAGGGAGTAAGACCTAACCCCAAATTAAAAGGAATATTTATACCAGCTGGAATTTCCCTGCTAGTGCACCATTTTGGTTATAGCCTTCCAAAGTCTCTGCTTCTATTTGACTTATTGTGGCTTTTCAGAGCACCACAGTTAATGAGCTTGTCACTGGAACTGTCAAACGCAGTACCAAAGATCCTGGTAATATTTGCTCGACATCTGTGGGTTTCTCTGTGCAGCATGGAACCATGCGTTTTAAAGCAAACATTGATTGCTGCTGTATTATCTTTTACCATTTGTATTGTGCTGGGAACTGTGAAGAAGTTTTAATGCTCTGCATGCGTATATGAAGCAGACACATTCCCAAGTGCAGTGTTAAACTGTTCTCTTTTGTATAGGATTTATTTCCCCTCTTTGGGAAGAAAGGAGGAAAAATTGAAGCTCTACTGAAGGGAAGTTTAAAGAGTAACAAAATTGTTTCTGGGCAGAGGATTCGCTGGCGCCAGGCTTATGGGGCTTGAACTCAAGTCCCAGGGCCTGAGCCCTGGGTCCACCACTGGTCTGCCTGCGGTGGTGGCTCCAATGGTAGCGCACAAGCCCTGAGTCTCAGCGCATTGAGTCCTGGATCTTTTCCAGGGCCAGCAGCACTCCTGCTTCCAAGACCAAGACACAAAGAAAACCTGAGTTGAAGGTAGCCTGAAAAAGAGTTTGGATAAAAGCTGGAGATATTTAAAAGTTCATTGAAAAATGATATTTATATCAAACTGACCTACATCTTGTTTCCACCTAAAATAAGAGTTAAACTCTGCATCCCAGAAAGTTAATAGCTTCAGTCTGCTCCCTTGGCCTGACTTTCAGACTGACTGAGCTCCTGTAGCTCCCATTGATTTAAATAGGAGTGGTACCTCCAGGTAGGGGGTCGGCAACCCAAAAGAGCAGAAGAGCCATTTCCCCCCTCCCTCCCACCAAAACCGCTTGATCCCAAGCCGTCCCAGCAGCTGCACAGCGGCCCCTAGCACTGGCAGGGGTGTGTGTGGGTGGCATGCGCTCCCTCCATCCATCCCTCCGCTGGCAGAGAGGAGCAGCTCTGCCCTGCCTACTGCCAGCCGGCTGCCCCGTGAAGAGCAGCTGGCGGAGAGCTGCAGCTTGCAGAGGCAGGGCTCTGGAATGGCCCCTCTGCAGAGTTCAGGCTGCTTTGACCTGGCCAACCCATGGCTGAACAGGCCTGATCCACAGCCTGAGGTTTTACACTGCCTGTACACCCCCTCCAACAATAGGGGCTGCGGTGCTCAGCTGCTGGGCTGATTCTGGCTTATGCAGTTGTGGTGGGAGGTTGGGGGGCGACCCTGGCACATCTGATTTGGCCACGATGTTGTGGCTAGCCAGGAGTCCCCAGAGCACACCTGGCTCCCTGGAGGAGATTGCCAGGGAGCCAGAAGAGGATGCTCAGAGATCCACAAGTGGCTCACTGAGCCTGCATTGCTGATCCCTGCTCCAGGTGCTTTACACATCGGACTATCGGGACACAAGAACTCTAAATTATTACTACAGCTTTAACAAAGCAGTCTTTTATTCTGAGCGTTATTTTTATTCTCTTTCCTGCAATAACTATTGGTTATATGATATCTTATAAAACCTCTTTTTGTCTTCCTCTTCAGCATGGGTTACTTCCTGGTTTGAGCTAAAAAAATTGGTGGATTCTGTGTAACTTGTTCCAAAGGGGTAGCCGTGTTAGTCGTTTAACAAAACAAGCAAAGAGTCTTGCAGCACTTTTAAAGATTAGCACATTTATTTATTGTGTGAGCTTTTGTGGGAGAAAATACCACTTTGTCAGATGTTTTGAAACTGATGAAGTGAGATTATCTCCCATGAAAGCTCATGTGATAAATAAACAAGCTAGTCCAGTGCTTCCCAACCTTTTTCAGTCTGGGGAGCACTTTTTAACAAAAAAAAAAAAAAATTTGTGGCTCCCCCTGGCTGATTATGTAATTTGGCCTCTGTGGGCAGACTCTGGCCCACATCACTGTGGCGGTGCCACTGGGACAGTTAGCGGGCAGTGCTGCTGCCACCATGGCCCGCACTGCTGGGGAGCCGAGCCACGGTGTCTATGGCCACCTGCCATTGCCCCTGCTGGGCAGCCACCACAGCCCCATCCCCCTACCAGGATCTGGCCACAAGAGGGGAAAGGCAGCCCTGGTGGGGCGCATCGGGGCCGTAGCTGGATTCCAGCCGCAGCAGGAGAGGCTCCGTGGACCCCCTGCTACATGTCCTTGGACCTGTGGGAGTGCCCAGACCACAGGTTGGGAACCCCTGAGCTAGTCTTTAAAAGTGCCACAGGACTCTCCTCAAGGTCTGAAGTCTTCACATCGAGTTCTGAGGATTTCAGTAACTCATCCAGAGGTTATGGACTTGTTGAAGGAATGGGTGGGTGAAGTTCTGTGGCCTGGAATGTGCCGAGTGTGACACGATGATGGTCCCTTTTGGCCATAGAGCAGGGGTCTCAAACTCAAATCACCACAAGGCTGCATGAGGACTAGATACCACCCCAAAAAGTGGCCCCCAACCAACCTGGGACCTGATCCGTCTGTGGCCAGGGATTGGATCCACCCCCAGCTGTCTTCCTTCAGCGGCTAGGGATGGATCCAGACCCCCCCGGCAGATGGATTCAGTTTCTCCCCACCCTGCTGCCAGCTTCCAGTGAGTCACCCTGAGCCCTTCTCTCCCCGGCACCCTTCCCTAATCTCCCCCTCACCTACAGGCAGCTCCCCCTGCTCCTCCAGGCCCTGGCAGGGGGGAGGCACCCCCCACCAAGGCCTGCTCGATAGGTGGGGAAAGCACCCCCCCCAGTAAAATCCTCCCCCATGCCCACCCCTGCTCAGCCAGTGGCAGAAATGAAAGTACCCCTTCTCGCCCCAGCCCAACAGTGCCAGTGGTGGGAACTGCCCCCCCGCAACACCCTGCTCTGGCCACAGGGCCATCTCTGGGGGGTGCAGGGCCCCAGGCCAGTCGCCCTTTGTAGGGGCTCCCACTCTATCCCCCAGCAATGGGGGATGGGGCTGGTCAGCCCAGGGGAGGGGCAGGCCCCTTTGCTTGCCCCCCATGGCGGGAACCAGGCGAGCTGGCGAAAAGCGGTGCCCAGCTCAGCTCCCCGATCTCCACACTCCCTCCCCCCCAACGCACGCTGCTTCTGGCTCTGTGATGGAGCAGCGGGGAGGAGGCAGCGTGGCACTGGCTCCATGTTGCTTCCCACCTCCTCCCCGCTGCACCGGCACCCAGCCAGAAGCAGCACGCGTTGGGGGAGAGGGGAAGTGCTGAGCCGGGCGCTGCTTTTTGCCGGCTTGCCTGGTTCCCGGGATGGGAGGGCAGTGGTGTGGGCCCCACGCTGCCTTTCTTGGCTGGACAGCACGGGGTCCCCAGACCACCCCCCTCCAGGGATAAACCTGTCTGGCCAGTAGTCTTGGGGAGAGTATCCTCCACCCCGCCCTGCTGGCCACGCTGTGGCCCGACAAGGTGGGGCAGGTGCTCCCCTGCCTGCCGCTGGTTGCCAGGCTGTGTGGCAGGGAAATCACATCCCCTGCTGCCTGGAGCCACCAGCTCCCCATGTTCTGCCCTGGGTTGACTGCCCCCCCACAGCCTGTCCAGGAAAGCTGCCTCTCCCCAACCCACCCCCCACAGCTCCCTTACCTGGCCACCAGAGAGGCCATGCCACAGGCACGGCTCCCCCCGCTGCCCACGGCATGCTGAGGGCAGCAGCTTTGGCCTACCCTGCCCCAAAAGTAATACTAATGCCAAGCTCCCAACCAGCAGAGCGAAGGGGTTAGGAGCCCCTGGATTCTTGGGGATCATCACAGGCTGCATAACGTAATTCCAAGGGCCGCATGCAGCCCACAGGCCATGTGTTTGAGACCCCTACCATAAAGCCTGCAAGTTTTTTTTCTGACAAATAAAAAAGGAAAAAGTGCTTCTGCTGTGAAAACACTTGTAACACTAACCAGTGAATACTAATTCAGGATATTTAAGCTATTTCTCAGAACAAATGGGGTGCTCAACTGTCCCAGCAGGTGTTCTTTTCTAGATGCAGCATTAAAACAAAGGCCGTTCTGATCATTTTCAGTGACTTTTCAACCCTGATAGGCATTTTTTGAAAAGTGCAGTTGTCAGATATTAGAGGCCCTGTTTTCTTTGTGAATTGGTGTGCCTTCACTGAAGTTACTGATGAAACGGTGATGATTTACACCAGTTATGGATCTGGTTAGTCTGTGAACTTCTGTTAAGTAGGTGGAGGTTGCTGTGTGAGACCACATAGTGGTTGACTAACCAAATATCTTTTTCATTATTGAAAAACGTACAGGATGACATCTTTGAGCCTGAATATTTTAGGTTATGTCTACACTAGCCATTTAGTCCAGGTCTACACTAAGCTTTGCCTAGTTCAAACTCAGAAATTGGTTAGTTTGGACTAAGCAAAGTGTAGTCCAAACTAATAAGCTCAAATGATTAGTCCAGGCTAAGCGCTTAGCTTGGACTTTAAGTTTGAAGTAAAAAGTTCAAACTAAGCCATTAGTTTGAACTAGCCATGCTTACAAGTTTGAACTAACATTTTAGTTTGAACTAGTAAGCACAGCTAGTTCGAACTAAAACGCCGCAGTTAGGGAACTGGGAACTGCTTAGTTTGGACTAAGGAAGTCCGAACTAAGCTGTGGAATGTAGACATAGCCTTATACACCCAAATTCTGTGTTATGTCTTCTATTTATTAAATACTCACATTATTATATGGAATTAAGTGAAATCCATTGTAACTAAATTGAAGAATGGTACTTGGTTGTCTGTGGTCCAAATACAATGTTCAAGGAAGTAGGTATAGAGTGAATTAATCCAATATTTCCATGCTCAGTAGAACTGAACTTTACTATTAAGTGTGATGCTTATTGCCAACAGAAGGTCTGCCCTTGGTCAAGAGATAAAGGTGTGGAAACTTAATTGATGAAGCTAAGGTTTGTTCATAGCTGTTGCATAAGGCATTGTTAGTTTCCTCCACAGATTAATAATGTGTTTTGTTTTTCTGCTTCAAACATAGTGATTCAAGGCAGAAGCTTTTTTGAACTCCCACTTCATTCTTTTAGCAAGAATAAAAAAATAATGTCACCTTAAAATACATAAGAAAACTCACTCAGGCACCAATTATTTTTCAGATGATATATTTATTACATTCTTTGTCAAGCTTAATATGCAGAAATAATTTCTGATGTGTATTGTGTATCTGGAATATTTCATATTTATTTAAGACCTGAAAGGAGCAGGCACAATGACCTCTAAGGCTAGATACACACAGGTCCACGGTATGTATCTATTTTATTCTCCCCCCACCCACACACACACAAACAATGCTTCAGGAGCAAAATAATGTGTTGAAGAAAGCAGAATTATCCTAAACCACAGATTAAAAAAAATAAGATTCTTCAAATACTTGGAAAGGTAACACTGCTGTACCATCAGGGTATGCCAAAAAATAAAAATAAAATTTTCAAGAAAGAACTATTTTTAAGACGTTCTTTTGGAAAATAAGTAGTGAGGACAGAAATTTGCTGCTTCTTATTTCAAAACACATTCTCTGAATTACTCATTGTCTTTATAGTACTCAAGCCTGCTCATGATAAATGGCATGATCTTTCAGTTCATGGACCTAAAAGCTATAATCTACCTTTTTCTAGTTTAAAGCCAACATCAGCAAAGGAAGTGTGTTCTCATCAATCCAAGAAGGGAATTTAACATGACTTTAAAAAAATATCATTTTTTCCCCTCCTTAGTCTTGCTCAGAAGTTTTGAGTTGTGCTTTCTCTGCTCTCAATTTACTATCTGGCTTCTCATCTCAGTTGCAGTATAAGCTCTATATTGACTGTTTGCTTCCATTACAATTCCTGCTTCTTGTGTAGCTTTTTAGATGCCAACATAAGACAATTATCTATAGCACCTGTTGCTGGGTTTTAGCAACAAATTATTACAGGGCTGTTTGTTATGTGGGCCAATAGACAGCCAAGCTGAGATCCTCTTGCGAGAGTTAGATTGTTTTATTTATTTACTTGATATTTAAAGAAGATTAGTAATTCACCTTCACCCTCAGAAGGGGATTTTATGTAGACATGGAGATTCTCCTCACTGGATTCAAGCCACTTTGAAGGAAAGAGAAAGGGAAGGGTCAGCCTTGCATAGGTGCTGAGTCTTCTTCCCTCCAATATCTCAAAGACTATCAAGATTTTGCCACTGTGGCTCCTCCCTCTTCAGTTCACTCTCCATGCCACCTTTCCTGTCTTCGATTTCAAAAGCTTATCCACTAGGTAAAGCCACAAAGCCCCCTGACTTATGAAATCTCTTCCATTGAGTATCTCCATAGAAGGTTATAATTTGGTAGAAAATTATTAGTTCAATATACCTAATATACCAACTAATTGCACTCACTAAATCATGCAAGCTTTTGTAACTGTGAAATCTGATGAAATTTGAAAACCAGTTGTACAATGTACATAATCTGGAAAATGATTCTAGATGGATAAATTTGTGTCAGATGTTCTAAAATCTTCTTTTTGAGACATAGGGCAGACACATTTTTATCAGGTTGAAAATCATACAAAATCATAAGAAGGAAAATTTTGTTTTAGCATGCAAAGAATAGCTGTATTCCTTCACCACATTTTATTCCTCTTTGGATCCATTTGACAGCTAATTGGTTCAGTCATGAATGTATCGTGCATATCTACATTACCCAATTAAATTTATAAAATATGATTTTTAAACCATTGCTAGCTGGAGCCACTAATGGATGATGCGGTCTTTGTCAAAGGTCTGTTGATTGGAAAGTGTCTTTCTAATGTGATACATCAAGACTCATGGTTTTAAAAAAAAATCTGCTGGATCTGTATGCTACAGCTCTAGGACAGCAGAGGTGGGAGGTGCTCTTGATTTATACTAATTCAAGATCAGAATAAAAGTTGGGTGAAATTTTTCAGATGAACTTTTTTCCATTGAAAAGGGCAGATTCAATTGACTGAAATATTTATTGAATGCATGTTGAATTTGCAAAATTGTTTTTCATGCTCTTCCCAAACAATCAGAAAAAATATTAAAAATAAATGTTTTTTATAACAAAATGTGTTTTTTTCAGTTCAAAACTACTTTCCTTCTGATATTTCCTTATATTTTATTTCTTTTAAAATATGTTAATAAATATCTAACCCAAACCAAAATGTTCTGTTTGACCCCCCAACGGAGCCAACAGGCTTTTGATTTTTAACTTTTTTCCCCCAGATTGGAGAGCAAACCAAACCAAACAAATAAACAAAAAACCAGTTCTTCTTCGAGCACTGCTTACATCATTCAGTTACCAGTGTCTGCGTGCCGCAGCGCATGGTAACTCAGAGAATCTTTAGCCTTAGCCTGTCAGGTCAAGGCACACGGCCAACGGCCCCTCTGTGCCACGACTGCGGCTATATAGGTGACCGTGACCCTGACCCTCCCAGTTCCTTTTTCCGCCCTCAGCGACAGTTTTGGATCATCCAAAACTTGCGAAAGCAAGTGCCTGTCTTCCCTCTGAAATTAAAATACCAGGCTTTAAACCATGTCCAGTGTATTCCAAAGCTTTTCCACTTGACGATCCTCATGAGAAATGCCTCACATGCCTGGGTGAGTCGCATCTCGCCGTGAACTGCCTTATTTGCCAGTTCTTTAAACACAGTACTCGCAAAGAGAGAGACCAGTGCCTACGTACTGTTGACAAGAACAGTGCACCTGCCTCTGATGCCGCCTGAACCCCTAGTGCTCTGCTGGCACCCTGAGCAACTCCTGCACCGGAATCTTGTCACCACCCTCTGGTGCAGAGTCCAAAGCCCTGGTTTACTTCCTCTTCGGTACCGCCACGGCACCATTTGTCTCAGTCACCGAACCTCCCGTCTGGTGAAATGGGACTGGGACTGCCTTTGGTACTTTCAATGCTGCGGAGCTCTGTACAGACATGGGCTCGGTCCCAAGATCTGACTCCAGTACTGGTGAAGAAGGCCAGGTCGAAGACAAACCCCAGTGTCGATACCCATGATGCGGTCGACACAGGAATCAGTGCCACCCTCAAGCCTGGTACCATCCAGCCCTCCACTGGCACCACAAAATGGTGCCAGTGATTGCTCCAAGGCTCCCTCCACTCAGTGCTCATCTTGTGAACTTTCGGTGCCATGTTCCCAGGGCTCTGGAAGACAGAGGTCCAGTTTGTCCTCTTCGTTGTCCCCAGCCTCTGTCCACTCCTCTGTTCCTCCCAAACCATTCTCAGGAGGTGGCGAACAGTCTTGAAAATGGCATTGAAAGCGATCCCCAATGCCCAGGCCACGGAGAAAGACAACCCCCTTGGCCCTGCTATGAACATCAACGCCCAGCTCCTCCAGTAGTGCTAAGACCCTCTACCAAGCAGGGGCTGCTCTCCCTCATGCTGTGCCACAACCAGAACTTCTTTTAATGCCTGGTTGCATTATTGGCTAGACGTGACGGCTGATGACAGCTGAACTTCATGGCACCATTTGGCACCGTCTCTGTCTCAGACTCCGGATTCCTCAGATATCTCAGATGATGAGCCCAATCCCAACTCTACTCAGAGTAGTAGATCTTGGGCCCCTTTGTTCTCCTCTCTGGATGAACATACCTTCCAAAGGCCTCTAGCCTATAAGGAGGGTTCCCGTGCCCAACAGGTGTTACTCTGCAGCATGGCAGTGAATTTGAATATAGACCTGGGGGGTGGTCCCCCCTTTGACATAGGGGACAGTGACCCACCCACCAAGCTATCTGCCCCCTCCACGAAGGGGTATACAGAATTGCCAGGGCGCGATGGTAGACCCCTTCCTCAATTCCGCCAGTGTCAAGGGCAGTGGATTGTAAATATCTTGTCCCTCACGACAAGCTTGCATTCCTTTTCCAACACCCTACCCCCAGGGTCATTGGTGGTCGACACAGTGAATTAAAAAGAGACACAGGGCCAACCGAGCTCCACCCCTGAAAATAAGGCTAGAAAGCTCAATTTGTTGGGCAGGAAGGTCTATGCCATGGCAGCTGTTACAAGATACATCCTTAACTTTTGGCATCCCCAAGGATCACCTAAGGGACTTTGAGGCGACGGTCGAAAAAGGGGCGTTGGCATCTAAGGACACCCTTATGGCTATTTGGGATGGTTTGGACACAGCCTCATGCACCATGGCCTGCGCTGTGGTGATCTGTCACTCCACCTGGCTTCAGGGCTTGGGCTTGTCTCCATAAATGCAGCTTATCATTCAAGATCTGCCATTTGAGGGCCCTGATTTATTTGCTGAGTCCACAGATGCCAAATTCCATGGTATGAAAGACGTGAGAGCTTCTCTCCGATTGCTGGGAATGTATACCCGGCAACCTTCCAGGCGCTCCCTGAAACCCCATCAGCTCCTGCAACAGCAGTTGCAGCAGCTAAAACAGCAGATCCAGATGCAGAGTTCCTTTCCTCTCTCTTACCAATACCCCCAATGTAACCTTGAGGATTTGGGTAGGGACAAGGCCCGCTCAAGCAGGAATGGGAAGTCCCAAGCCTCCCAGTCCGGCAGGCAAGGTTCCGACCGCTCATCAGGAAGAAAGCAGCATTTTTGATGGTTACCATGAGAGCAACGAACCCACAGCCTCGACCCTATTTGTCCCCAACCATCTGCACCACTTCACACACCACTGGACCAACATCACATCCGACCAGTGGGTCCTCGAGACAGTAGCAAAAGGGTACCTAATTCAGTTTCACTCAACTCCTCGGACCAGAAAACCACCCCCTTGCCCAAACTGCAGGAACTTGGAACTGGATGCCTGCTCGAGATCGAATGCTAATGGAGTTGACAAAGGTATAAGGGAGGGTCAGGGTCACGTCACCTATACAGCCGTGGTTGTGGCACAGAGGGGTCATTGGCCATGTGCCCTGACCTGACAGGCTAAGGCTAAAGACTTTTCGAGCTACCATGCACTGCGGCATGTAGACACCTGTAACTGAATGTGTATGAGCAGCCCATCTTGAAGACGGACAGTTACTGGTAAGTAACCCACCATTTTTCTCCTAGCTCTTATCAGAATTAAAACCACTTTGCTCTGTGGCCAAAACTGGATCAAAATAATGTTCTATTCAAATTCAGGAAAGGGGGAGGATTTAAAAATAAATATGCATATCCAGCAGTGTTTCTCTAGGAAAAAAAATAGAAGGGGTGAAATCTTGATTACATGATGAGTTTTGCCGTTGACTTCTATGGAACTGGAGTTTCATCCACAATGTCTACCAAAATGTGAAACTACATAAGATATTTGTCTCTGTGTTAGTCCCGATCCAGCTAAGCTGGTTACATTTTATCAAGTGGCAGAACATATTCATGCAATTCTTCCACAATCCTCCTTGTTTTTAATAGCAAATAAGTATTCCCTCATCAAGCTTGCAGAATTACTAACTGTTGAAAAGTAAATGTAGTGAAAGTAAATTCCTATCATTTTCTTGTCCCTGAAGAGAATATCGCCTTTTGTTTAATTACAAGGTATTGAATTTATAATCAGATGCTGTGAATGATTCCTTGACATTCCTAGTGACATTTCAGAAAGGCCATTTGTATGCCCGGTTGTTTTGGACAGTGATAGCTGCAATCATCATAACTACTATCATTTGTTTCTCTAAAGTCCCTTGGTGTTTTTCAAATGTCCCTTTTGTCATTTGTAAAGCTTCACATTCTATGTGATAATCTCCATAGTAAACCTAGATAACTTGCAGATCCACTTATGTTTTCAACCCATGCTAAATCTTTGCCTGTCACAAAGAAACTCTCCACTCCGTCTCAAGCAAGATCAGAGTGAACACTACAGATGGCTTTAGTCAAGGTCACAGTCATTCTTTACTTAAGAAAATCAAGAAGGTCCTGGGTTCAATTCCCAGGGGGTTGGACTTGATGATCTCACGAGGTCCCTTCCAGCCCTATGATTTGATTGATTGATTGAAATGTCAAACTCAATTAATTTCCTATCTTTGGCCTCCTCCTTTCCCATTTCCTAGCTCAAATGTTGGCACTGTAGGCCAAGGCCCCTATTCTCCTATTTCACTGTGGTAGATCTATCAGGCACTAAGACTAAATTGTTTATTCATCGTACACTACCTGGCGTCCCAAAGAGCTTCACTGAATGATTTCTGATGTCTGCCAGAACAATATGGAATCCCAAACCTCACAAATACACTTTATCGTTGCTACACATTACACTGGGCATTTGACCCTGTTTGAGGTTGTGTTGGTTGGAAAGGACCAGCACTGGTGCCTTCAGGGTCTGGAATAATAGCTAGCTGCTAAATCCACCTGCTAAGAAAGGAGACCGATCCCAGTTCACAGTTGCAATCACCATCATTGGGTGAGAGAAGTGTGGGGCCAGTTTTTATTTCAATAACTTTTTTAACAGCTTTGGTTGCCTGCAAATCCTGACATGAATCATTTTTTAAACCAGGAGTAGGGAACGAAGGCTGCTTGAGCATTTTGAGCCTGGAGAGGCTAGGATGTAAAGGTCCTTTCTACTCTTCAGTCTGATAGAGTGTCAACACAGAAGTCAGATCTAATTTGCCTATTTGTCTTATAGGGAGCAATACTAGCAATGTGAGGAGAGAGAGGGCAGGACTACCACTGTACCTATGCCCCGTGGCTAAGTTGGTCTCATTGCAGTCCTATACATTTGTGAAAATATAGAATGAAGAATATACCGGTTTAAAATTTTTGTTACGTAAGATCTTTTCCAGTCTTATGAACTGACACTTCCTTCCCCTGGGACATACTGGGTGGTTAGTAGACCATGTTTCCAGGTAGCAAAACTGAAACATATCAAGGAATAGCTGGAAGCAAGTTACCGAGGAATAGCTGTGTTACTAAAATAAATAAAAATGAATAAATAAAGTTGTTAGTGTTTAAAGGCACCACATAACTCCTTAGCGGTAAGCAGGGCCAACTTTTTCCTTCTAGCACCATGCTCAACTTGGTTTTCAATATCTCTGTAGCAATAAATATATAATAAATAAATAAATAGGCTACATTAGTGAAAAAAAGTAACTTGCTAATTCTAAATGATCATATTACACTAACAATAATGGCCACATTAGGTTTTGTGCTTGCTTGTTTCAGTATAAATGATGAGTTTTGATCAAAGGTATGTGATAAATTCACAATGTAAAAGCAAAAGTTTCAGAATTCAAGTCATGACACATGCAAACTAAAAAAAAAGTGTTTTGATAAATTTTATAGGTATTCTGTTCAGAAATAATCCTATTTCTGATAATTTTAACCAAAAATGGAACTATTTCCCAAATGAAGGTAGTTGTACAGTACAAATCTGGCCAAAGAATTTTCCTTCTGTTCTCCTAATCTAAAAATAACTAGGCTACTCTTCTGCTGGAGTCAGTGGGGGGCAGTTTCATTGAAATCAATTGAGCTATGACCATTTATATCAGCAAAGAATTTGGACCAATAATTTGGGAGGGTGGGGAAATGAGACAAGTGAAAAATCACGCACACTTAAATGGCATGGCTTTTTAAAAATCATTTTGTTCCACTCTAGTTTTTACTTGATAAGATGATATCAGTAAAGTAATTTTATAGTGTGTCAGTTTACTTATGCTTCTTATGACATGTTTACACATATTTTATGATGTTGAGCCAGGTACCATACAAAGTACTGCAATACAAAAGTTGCTAGTAACCTATAGTGTTAGTGAAGGAAAAACATTCACTGTTTTCTGGCTGGTGTAACAAATAGGGGATGTATCTGTCCTTTCTTCAGCATCCTGAAGCTGAAGTATGTCAGGTTATTGCTGACATGCCAGATTCAGGCTACAAAATGTTGGTGTATTGTATTGCAGTGAGTGGGATTAGGGACACGATATCACCTACCTCAGCTTTTGCCACCTGTGGAATGCAACTTCCAAAGGTTGGTCAAGTGGATATTTTAAGGGTTAAAAAGCATCATTGGGACTTTAGGAAGTCATTTTAAAGTGCTAGGCTTTCTTACGTCAAATTAGGATATCAGATGAATTAGCATATTGCTGGTTCTAAAACACGTTACTAATAAATAAAACACTGTCTCACTACAAATGTTACCAATGGATAATGTCAATACATTCTGGGAAAAAATGAGCAGAAGAGTCAACCCTATCTATCTATCTATCTATCGACACACACACATACGCTCGTGCACACCCACCCTGGTTATTCACCATACCAGCATTATTTTACTTTTTAGCTGGTGTAATTCTGCTGATAACAGTGTGGACATACAAAAGAAGATTTAAGTGGAATTGAAGTGATCAAGGGGCTTGTCCTGCCTCATACATAGTGGCTAAATTTTATCCACAAAGCAAAATTGCTTGATAGCTCTTTTCTCTGCCTTCTTCCAGTTGAGCACTATTTCCTCCATCCTATTTCAATCTTCTCCCTAAAAGTTTTCATGGAGCCTCTACTTACATTGTTTTCTTACAGAGTTGCAATACCTTCCTGAGGTGAGGGGAAGTAGTGGAGCGCTGAGGCTCAACTCACTAATTCTTCATTTAGGCTCCATTCCAGCAAAGCATTTAATTATATGCTTAGTTTTTATGGAAGTCAATGGGAATAGTCACATAGTTAATCTGTGCAAAAGAATAAATGAACACAAATCTAACATCAGAAATAGCAACATTCAAAAACCAATAGAGGAACACTTCAGTCTTCCTGTTCACTCTGTTGATGATCTCTTAATAGTTGTACTCAGGCAAATGGATAACAAATCAAAGCTTCAAAGAGAAACTGCAGAACTGGAATTCATATGCAGATTCGACACCATTGACTTAGGGCTGAATAGAAAATATGGGTTTTTCCCCAATTATAACAGGTAATTTTGCTTTTACTCTCTTCCCTCCACCCCCATATGCTGTTCTCCACTATTTGACTCTAGACAACTCCTTTGATCTGCTATAACACGCTGAGCTAATCCTATGATTTACACTCCTTTTCATTTATTTTGGTCCCATTCTGTATGATCGCCATCTTCAAGTGTCTAATGAAGTAGGATTTTCTCCCACCCAAGCTCATGAAATAAATAAATTTGTAAGTGTAAAAAATGCCAGCAGACTCCTTGTTTATTGTTAAGCACGTTCCTGAGTTTCTTTCTGGCTGTCTATGTTTTCCTGACATTTGAGCTTATTTTCTCCTTTCGTATATACCCACCAAGAAGGAAAGCTTTAGCTACTTGCTGGAAGTATCAAACGATAAAATGAACCATGTAAAAAGTTGTAGGCCTGACTTTCAGATAGTGTGCATACTCAGTCTGAATATTCACACATGCAGATAGGTAGCAAACTATATGACTTGCCAGTCTGCGGTCCTAATTTTTGTGTGCATACCAGATATGTTTGTGACTTATTATCCTTTTTATTAATATAAATTTCTAGTAGAAGAATCTACTAGATGCTAGAACAGCACACAAGGAAACACTAACCCCTAGTTTGAAGACACTGTAGTCTATACACACAATCACCTTATAGGTGCAAGTGGTAGTCCACACACAGTTCAAACTCCAGGACTTCTATTGTTCAATAGCAGAATCTGCTCAGGCAGTTAGCATTCACCCTAGTTTGTGTCAGATGAAGTTGCTTTGTAGCAAAATTTTGGCAAGAGTCATGTCAGAACAATGGGGAAAGTATGTGTGCTTGCCCTTTTTTTCACCAGGAAATAACCTTTTTCAATCATTAGCTAGTTTTAGCTTTATATGTATTAAAATGGAGCTAACAATGTGGCGTGTCTTATTGTATTTCAAATATGCTTTCATGTCTCAGAGAATTTCCACTGACCTCTGAGTGCTACTCTGACTGACCCAGACTATCTAATCCAGGAACACTGCTGTGTAAATAATAACTTTGGCATATGTTAACACCATGCTTAAGAGATGATTATGGTACACATAAATTGAGAGTGAGCTGTGTTTTAGAAGATTAGTAAGTAGCCAAGGGCAATGTTGCATTATTTGCTGCTCAAGTATTCCAGTCCCTGTGGGGTAAGAAAGAGAATGTGAGCACGAGAGTGCACAGCAAGCACTTGGATATATGAAAAGGGTGTTGAAAAGGCATGGTGGGCATGAGAAGAGAATTAGAGAACTAAAGCTGTGAAGAGAGAGGGCAGGATTGTTTTATACATGATTCCCTACATTTCTGAGACAACAAAAGCATGAATTCCTTGCAGGAGGCTTTTTTTAAATTTTTTTTCTTTTAAGGTTAAATTATTGCTTTTTGGAACCCCACCCCCCAAAAAATCCATAATCAAGCTGCCTAAAGAAAGCAAAACAGTTTTGTTTATTTTTTTTGTTTCGTTTTTCAATTGAAGATATTTTTGGCATTAAATATGAAAATACTGCCAAAAAGAATGGCTTCCACTTGCTTCCCATACTTTCCATCTCCTAATGGTCTGCAGCCACTCCCAGCCTAGGCTATGCGCTCAGCCAAGCAGAGTTTAAGTTGGAAACATTCAAATAAACCCTGGTGTGATGCAAAAAGTGGCTTTGATTAGTAGGGTTAAGCTGATCCATCTAATGCAGTCTTAAATTGGCATGGTAATAGGAGGTGCTGTGTTCCTTGAGGTGCCTCCTTTTCCATAAGATATTAAAATTAGGTCTTGTTTCGCTGATGATATAACAGTAGGCCAGGATTGCAGCAGATTTGGTCTTTGTGAAAGTTATTGTCTTTCTTTTTCATAAATTCAAGCACTAAACAAATTGCTAATCATCATTGGGGCCAGAAGTGAATATCCTTTTTAATAGGGTGAGTTTAAAAACTAAATACGAGAAATATACATGTTTAAGCTGGTATTTCTTTCTGTTATATTGTCTGCAGAATGCCAAGATAATTTCAGAGTAATGGCAATAGCAATGAAGACAAAAGAAAAAAAATCTATAAACCAATTATATTTAATTTCTCTTGTTTTCCACCATTTTGCAGTCACAGAATATACTCCCTGTCCAGGAGTTTTGGCTCCCAAATTTAAATTTCCATTAGAAAAAGAAAGTCTCATGCCTCACCTTTATGGTTCTATAATCTATAATGAGCACTAAGATGTTGGTTTCAACCAGCCAGACATGATCTGTCTGAAATAGCTATGAAATTACCTGTTTGCCTCATTGGAGTGTACTGATGTTGATTTTAATAGTAATACAAATGTGAAACAAATCTGAATGAGAAAAATCTTTTTTAATCTATTTGTGAATTAATGGAAATACAAACATATTTCATGTATTAAACTTATTTTTCCATAATCATACAGAGAAACAATCCAATGGATAATTCTTTTAAAAACATTCCGCCATCTAAAAAAGCAAGTTGTAATCTACACCAAGTACTTACTGCTTTATAAACCCTTAATACAGACTTTTATAAAAGATATGCTCATGCCTTTCATGCCATAGCTATTGGCTATTTAGTTGCTGGATGCACAAAAACTAGGGACCAGCTCCTGTTGTGGTTTATTCATGTTTGTACTCCTTGCTCACTCTAGCTGTCCCATTGCCACTATGTGTTTTAAGAATTGCTAGCTATTAGATCTGTATATTCAAGGCCAATCTAATCTGCTTTTGAGCTTTTAAAGGCAATTTTAATCATTTGCATGAATAAAACAAGAATGTGGAAAACATAGGAATCTAAAATTCAGATGAAAACCCTTTATGTAAAATAAATGATAAAATCTAGGTGCCTTTGCATCTGAATGATATCCTTAGGGCCTAATTTTCTTTAATGCACTCTGTCAAAGTCTGATGTCTCTGATGCCAGCATGGCATGTTTTAAGCTGCAAAAGTTTTTACAGCCTTATACTTCTACATCTTACTCATGTGAATAGTCCTTTATTGACAACAAAACTAGTTAATATTTGGTACCTATCACATAGTGCAATTTCCTGCTGCCCTCATTAACCGGCTCTGCCATCAGTTACATGTCATGTCCTCATTGTGGATCAAAGCTAAAATCAAAAAAACTTTAGCACAGATTACTGTTGCCCTCCTCTTAAGAAAAATACTACAGTCCATTGGCTAAGAAATCCCTTCCCTATTATTCATAAATACAGGGAGGCCACAGTGCACATAAGATTTCTAATATAATGGGTTTGCTTCTTGGTCGATAAAATCTTGCCAACAATACATGTGTATAATTGGCCGCTGTCATTAATCAGAGAGGATCAGCTAACTGGTGGCTTTTCATAGGAGTGCAAAAGCACAGGAGACCTATTTCTATGCAATACTTCGCCATTAATACTCCATGCAGCACAAAAGGATCAGGGCTGTGTTCTCAATGCCCAGTGTGCACTGTCCGAGAGAGCTAGGTAGGCCTAGACAGGGAAGCGTGATGTGCCATTCAAAGGGATAATATAGCATCACACAGCATTGCAGAGTTTCAGGAGGAACTGTACCTCTTGAGAGGCACAATCCCTTCCAGAACAGCTTCACACAATTCCTCACTAAGAATCAGTCATAACTAGACTTAAAATTGCCTAATAGAGCCCTAAGCTTGGAAAGTGCCCGCTTCTTCCATTGATCAGCCTCACAGTTGCCACCACAAAAGGCATTCATGATGTAAGAGATTTGCTGTGCAATTTACATCTCAGGCTATTTCAAAATATTGATTTGCATTTATCAGAAGTACATGTGCAGAGTTATCAAATACATGATTGCATGTAAATGGCATTTCATGTGTAGCTGTATCTAATAATTTTAAAGTTTCCATTTGTCATGAGACTCAATGTGTGGCACTCAGGTCATCCCATTCAGCAAGGGTGGTTCTTTCACCCTCTCCTCCTTCCTTCATCTTGCAATGTGTAAATTAGGGAACTTCACTGGAATAATAAAACTGGCTGCTGTGAAAGACACTATTGACTAAATAGTACTTTGAGATCACCAGTTAACTGCAGGGAATAGAAATGAACAACCTTGTGCCCCCAAATAAAAATGGTTCTGACACGCTATGCTCTGTTGAAGACGAGTGCGAGCTGAATGTCATGCAGACTGATTACAGCTTTTGCAATTGCACTAGTGTCAATTTATGCTTAAGGCTTTAGGTCAAATCCTCTGCTGGTGTAATCAGTGCTGCTCCACTGATGTCAGTCGAGTTACAGCAGTGTGCAACAGCTGAGAATCTGGCCTGCCGCCTTCAAACACTATGCTCTTCTGTCATCATAATGTCTAATTTTGATGGGTTACAACAAAGCAGTACAATTTACTATTAATCCAGGAAACTCCTTGCCATCGACAAGCTACATGGTCAGTGAGATCTGGCTTGGACCAGCAGTAAATAGTGTTATGTCAAAGGTGATATAGATAGACTCATAGGCTGTGTCCACACACAGGCAGTTAGATCGATTTAACTTAAAGCAATCTAATTGAATCACTATAAAAATCATTAAATTGATTTAAGTTAAATGGATTTAACAGGTCCACACCAGAAAATTCAAATCAAACTAGCATGTCCAGGGACACAACTTACTAGTTCAATTTAGGAGAGGGGCACCATGGGAGGTGTGGCAAGATGGTCCCCTTGGAGGGCCATGCCCCCACCCAATACATGAAGAGATAAAGGCAGCCCAGGACGGAGAAGGGCCTAAGTGTTAGATCGAAACAATCATTAAATTGAAATAACACATCCCAAATGGGGTTAGTTCGATTTAACGGTTTCAATCTAAGCATCGTTTTGACAGAAAACAAGGTTTTATTGAATTGCTATAACTTCCCTTATTTTGAAACGATGGAGCTTGTTGTTTGAAATAAGAAAGGATCATGTAAACCTAACATTTTTTAAATCAAAATAACCAGCGTTATTTCGATTTAAAACCTGTGTGTGGACATACCCATAAACTCCAACGTCAGAAGGGACCAGTCTGATTTTGTAGACTGACCTCCTGCATATGCAGGTCACAAAAGCTCACCCACCCAATCCAGCAATGAGCCTATAACCTAAAACTGAATTATTTATCTCCTCAGATCACAATTTAAGGTCTTTAAGATACAGAGTATTCACCGGTAGGTAAGTCATGCCTTGTGCTACAGAGAAAGGCAAAAACCCTCCAGAGCCCTAGCCAATCTGACCTGGGGGAAAATTCGTTTCCGACCCCAAATATGGCAGTCAGTTAAACCCTGAGCATGTGGGCAAGTCTCACCAGCCAGTGACCCAAGAAATAATTCTCTGTAATAACTCACACGGCACCCCACCTACCCTTCCTTCTTAGGCCACTCACATATTCATCACCAGTAGCCAAAGATCAGTCAATTTCCAAAACAGGCTATCTTATCATCCCTTCCCATCCTGTCCCATCCCGTTCCCATCCCATAGATAGATAGATAGTGATCATATATGATACGTGTGTGTGTGTGTGTGTGTGTGTGTGTGTGTGTGTGTGTGTGTGTGTGTGT